>CP139508.1:90265604-90715604 GCA_021014915.2 Artemisia tridentata subsp. tridentata
GTAAGGCTTTTGGTGTTCGGCTTTCACTTTCAGACAAGTTAAACATCTTTCCACATACTTCACGCAATCTCTTTTCATACCCGGCCACCAATAGTTTCTTTTCAAATCAAGGTACATTTTCGTTGCTCCCGGATGAATAGAATACTTCGACTTATGAGCTTCTTCCATGAGTAATTCTTTAATGTTGCTTCGAAAAGGAATGTAAACTCTTCCATACCGTGTCTTAATCCCTCGACTGTCTTCATCAAAATAAGGAATGTGAGAGGTGATACGTTCTTTCTCTTGATTCTCTTCTTTTAGCGCTTCCTCCTGAGCTAACTTAATTCTGTCAAAAAGATCGGATGTAATAATCATTCTCAAAGAGTGAATCCGTGTAACATCACTTCGGCCCTGACGACTTAGCGCATCTGCTACGACATTCGCTTTACCTGGATGGTAGCGAATTTCACAATCATAATCCTTTAGCAAGTCTAGCCACCTACGTTGTCTCATATTTGGATCTTTCTTATCAAGGAAATACTGAAGACTTCTATGATCGGTGTAAATTATGAACTTCACACCATATAGATAATGCCTCCAAATCTTCAAAGCAAAGACTACGGCCGCAAATTCAAGATCATGAGTCGGATATTTCTCTTCGTGCTTCTTTAGTTGTCTTGACGCGTAAGCAATCACTTTACCCCTTTGCATAAGAACACATCCAATACCGGAATAAGATGCATCACTATATACCACCATGTCTTCGGTTCCCTCTGGTAACACTAAGATTGGTGCTTCACACAATCTCTTTCGCAAAGTACGAAAGGCTTCTTCTTGTTTCTCACCCCACACAAAAGGAACATTCTTCTTGGTGAGTTCAGTTAACGAAGATGAAATTTTGGAGAAGTCTTGAATAAACCGTCGGTAATAACCCGCGAGTCCTAGAAAACTTCGAATTTCACCAACGTTCTTCGGCGCTTGCCAATTCATCACGGCCTCAACTTTTGACGGATCAACTTTAATACCATCGGGATTAATAACATGACCAAGGAACTGAACTTCTTGCAACCAAAATTCACATTTCGAGAATTTAGCATACAATCTTTCTTTTCTCAATGTTTCCAAGATTTCTCGAAGATGCACTTCATGCTCTTCCTTACTCTTAGAATAGATAAGGATATCATCAATGAACACTATAACGAATTTATCCAACATCGGTCTACATACACGGTTCATGAGATCCATGAAAACCGCAGGCGCGTTCGTGAGACCAAAAGGCATAACCGTAAACTCGTAATGTCCATATCGGGTCCTAAAGGCCGTCTTAGGAATATCTTCCTCCCTAACCTTTAATTGGTGATAACCCGAACGGAGATCGATCTTTGAAAACCATCGAGCACCTTGAAGTTGATCAAAGAGATCATCGATTCTTGGCAATGGGTATACATTTTTCACCGTGACTTTATTCAATTCACGGTAATCAATGCACATTCGCATACTACCGTCTTTCTTTTTAACGAACAAGATCGGAGCTCCCCATGGTGAGCTACTTGGGCGAATAAAACCCTTGTCAAGTAACTCTTGGAGTTGACTCATTAACTCCTTCATTTCGGACGGAGCAAGACGATAAGGAGTTTTGGCAATAGGAGTAGCACCCGGAACAAGATCAATACGGAACTCAACTTGTCTATCGGGAGGAATACCCGGCAAATCTTCCGGGAATACATCACGGAATTCATTTACAATCGGAACATCGTCGATACTTTTCTTTTCAAAACTCGTATCTACTACATGTGCCATAAAGGCTAGACAACCACGTGATAGATATTTTCTAGCTTTCATCACGGAACAAAGTTTCAACTCGCCTTTCCTTTTATCACCGTAAATCATCATTTCTTGACCATTTTGGTTCACAACTCTAACGATCTTTTGTTTGCATAGAATGACGGCATTGTGATCGCTAAGCCAATCCATGCCAACAATAATATCAAACTCTCCAAGCATTATGGGAATTAAATCAATCCTAAAAACATTCTCATCGATCTCAATTTCTACATCACGATATACATCAGGCACTACCACAACTTTACTATCGGCGATTTCAACTTCTATAGGTATGGGAAGCTTATCTAACGGAGTGGACAATTCTTTACTGAAGTTATAAGATACAAAGGACACACTTGCTCCCGAGTCATATAAAACACGAGCGGGTTTGGAATTAACGAGAATTATACCTGTGACAACATCTGAACTCGACTTCGCCTCTTCGGTACTCATCTGATAAACACGAGCTGTAGGCCTTGGAACCTCAATCTTTTCTCCTTTAATCGGCTTGAACGGCTTCACTTGCTTAGGATTAGACTTAGGACATTCACTTACCTTATGTCCTTCTTCATTGCACCCGTAACATATTACCAAAGGCTTGGTGCAATCCTTGCTAATATGACCGGTATCCCCACACTTATAACATCCTTTCATCCCGGACTTACATTCTCCCACATGATTCTTACCGCACCTATTACACTTAGGAGGTAGCTTTCCCGTGTTGTCCTTCCTTGTAAAATCGAACCTGCCTCGCTTACTAAATGTTGATGGATGATCATGCTTCCTTTTTAAGTCCTTCTTCTCTTTGCTTTTCATTCTATCCAAGTCCGCTTCACGAGTACGTGCCCTACTTAGAAGATCCTCCATGTCGGTGCACTTGAACGGTGACACTATCGTACGAATTTCATCCTTGAGCATTCTTTGGAATTTGTCAACTTTAAGCCTTTCATTGTTAAGATACTCCGGGCAATATTGTACCATGTCACAAAACTTTCCCCACAACTCATTTACCGTTTCATCCGTTTGCACTAGGGAATGGAAAGCTTCTCTTATCTTATCAATTTCCTCCGCAGGAGCATACTCTTTCATGAACACTTCTTTAAATTGATCCCACGTGCACGATTCTCTCCAAGCACTACCTTTCTCGTTCGCCTTGCCTTCCCACCATACTTTAGCCCGTTCACGAAGGTAATTAGTAGCAAAGTTCACCTTATCCTCTTCTACACAACGACTCGTACGAAAAGCCCCTTCTATATCGGTAAACCATCGAGAACTCTTTAACGGATCAAGAGTCCCCGTAAATGTGGGTGGAGCACAAGCAGTGAAATCACGATAAGTAGACTTCTCTTTCACTACCCCGGTTCTAGCATTCAGATCATTCAATAACTCTCCACTCTTCTTAAGCTTTTCTATCTCCTCTTTAAACATCTTTTGCACGTTCTCGGTTGTTTGTGTAACATAATAGGGCATGGTCTTCTCAATAGCCCTTCCTACCCTATCGGTCACCAAAACATCCAATTCTTTCAACTCATCTTTTGTAAAACTTTTAGGATCAAGATTTTCCGGTAATGGTATTGTCTTGACACTACTAGAATTTCCTTCATCATTTGAATCACTATCGTCATCATTATGGCGAGAGGAGGTCGTCCTTAACACCTCCTTATTTCGGATGTTCGCCATCTTTTCTACTAGACTGAAATTCAACAATTCACACTATTAAACAAAATCATATACATAATCGATGCATAAATGACATATTTATCCTTATACTAAACACCCTAGAGTTTATCATCCATGTATAGCCTAAATGATTTCAATCTCACATATGTGTCATATTTTTATCACTAAGGTGGCCAGGCGTAGTCATAGAAATACTTAACATATGTGTTCCCGAAATCACCCAAGCAATACACAAATAACAAACACCGATACTAACCGCGTCTACACAAGGCCTAAGTCTAGGAAATCCTATGGGGAAATCCTAAATCTCTTAGACCGAAGCTCTGATACCAAGTTGTAACGCCCCGTGACCACTATTACCAGAAATATTGACTTTATACGCGGAAACGAATGACTGAAAACGGACTCATAAAATTTCTTCATGAAATGACTATAACATATGTCTTTTAACATTTTAAACACACTTGCAAGAACACCTACACAAAGACCCTTCAAAACCTTTCACACAATTTTTATAAAACAAACAGTCAACCTTCTGAGACCAAGATACGCCGCATCCATTTTTAGGGATACGCCGCATCACTGGCTGAGAGACAATGCGCCGTATCAATATAAAGTGATACGCCGTATTGTTCTAAACTCAGATACGCCGCATCTATTGAATTAGATACGCCGCGTCGACCCGCTGAAACTGGAATTACAAGAAAATGGCTTCGATGCGCCGCATTCCTACCAGAGATGCGCCGCATCACTTGATACGCCGTATCTCAGAGGAGATGCGCCGTATCTGCCCTACACCACAGAATTCTGGACAGACCCTACTGTCTCAAAAATGCAATGTCAACAGCCCCGGCTGGAAACCCGACCTCCCGGACTCGAAACTTGACGAAACTTTCCAGAATACTTTAGTATGTCCATAAGTTTAATTTCATGCAAAAACATCATCCGTTTAACTACCCGAAATAGTACCTCAAAATCGGACGGGTTATGCATAATACCCGAAATGACCCATTACACTACACAACCATCTATACTACTTCCGAATCACAAATAACTTGACCATAACCATTAACTTAACATATCAAGAATGTTTCAAGCATATATGACCCGTTAACTTCTCAAAATGGGTAGACACGTGCTTTTACCAAACACCCTTTAATGCATACCTTTACACTACAAGTTCTAACTTGGAAACCATATGAACACAAGACCATGGACTAACAAAATGACCATATAAAAAGAAGTGTACCCACAACACAAAAGACACTTGGGGCTTCCAACTTCAATATGCTTGGTCCAAAAGAGAATGGTCTTCTACTACATAATCACATTACACCTTCTCCTTACCTTTGCTCGATTCTTCAATACCTATCAAGAAAAACATCACAACTAACACGTAAGCGAAACGCTTAGTAAGTACATGGCATAACAAGATAAACATCACATATATCCATAACTAGTCTAACCACTAGTTAAGCTAGCGATATAGGGGCACTTACCTCGCATCGACATAGTCGACCTAAACACGATCAACCCATAAGGTTGAACCTCATCCCATAGTTAGCCCAACGACTAACTAAGCTACATCTAGAATGGATCCATACTAGCTAACGCACCCTATACCCTATACTTCACCATTATCATGTAAACCAACATGATAAAGCTAACACAATAAACATTATCATACCAAAATATGATAAAGCTAAACAAGACATGTTATAACAAATGTACTTACCTCAATCCTTAGGCTCAATCACACTAACAATGGCTTCCCCACTTCTTACTTGCTTCCTATAACACAATCATCTCAATTTAGAGTCTAATTAACTAGCTAATCATGAATTTATCAACATTTGATCAATATGACCAATTACTAATCATGAACCCTAATTTCATAATTTGGGGAAATCACTTACTTGATGGAAATACAACAATTAAAGGTTCACAAAGCTTCTTTGATCACTTCACAATGGGAGATTTAGGCTCAACTATAATTTTGCTCTTCCCTCCTCTTTTCTCCTTATGGACCGATCTTCACAAGGGATAACACAAGAAACTCCTGGACTTTTCTAACATTATCTAGGCACCAATATTTATTGATTACACTTTGCCCAAATGGCAATATTAGCCCTTCTAGTTCTATCCTTTCCAATATGCCCTATCATTTATTATTTAACTAGCTAATATCACAAAACTTATAATATACAACATTTAATATTTACATAACTAGTACCTTACCGGAATACGGGTGTAACAGTCAAACCATCCTGTAAATCCATATCTCTGTCACGAGGCCGTGGATAGTACCATCGACCGTCTCGGGGCGGTCGAGTGACATCTCATTAGTGAAGCTCAGTAGAGAGTCTATATGTTCCTCATTGCGCTCCAGTCGTGTCATGATAGTGGAGGGAGTGGGTGTACGGGTAGCTGCTGCCCTGGAGGTCTCCCTAGTCTCGAAGACTTGAGCTGGAGGGGTAAAGCCTAGAGGAAACAGTAAGGATGAGGAAGTATGGGTAGACGAATCACTAGGATCTGATGTGCGGGCCCGGTTCTGAGGGGTTAAGTCCTCCTCAGGTGTCGGCTCTCGACGATGAGGTGCAAATGGGTATGACTAAGTAAGTAAGTCAAAAAGATAGTCGGGTCTGACTGAAGGTGGAGGGGGTGATGATAGTAGTGGTGGTATGGAGTGCTCAGGAGATAGAGGTAGTGTCAGCATTATCATATCTAAGGGTGATGTCAGGGATAGAGGTGGTAATGGTGGTGGTATAATAGGAAACAATGGTAATCGTACCCTCTTACGGGCAGTGTGAATCTTGATGGGACCATTTGGGTGACTCCTAAATGGTCTCATGAACGGCTCAGGCTTATAAGGCTGTAGAACTCTGACTCGCCTGCGCCGGATAACTGGTGCAAGTGGGGGTGGGGGTGTAGGAAGAGAAGTCTCTGTGTCAGATGCAGGTAGCCACTGCTGTGACTGCATGTACTGATCGTATGATAGTGGGGTATAGGTGGGAGAAACTGGATGGTTCTCCGGAGGAGGTGGTGGGTTATCTGCCTCGTATCCTGAAGAAATATGTGCTCGCCTAGCTTACACATACGGGTCATTTGATAGAGGTGAGTTAGGGTTGCCTGTCAGTGCAACAGGTGTCATTGGTGGGGTAGGAACAACTTCACCCTCCTCGAAGGGCTCCGTTTCAGCAGATGCGACACTTGACACTGTAGGAGTAGGGGTACTAGGAAACACTAGTGAAGTAATGGACGATAGAGTATCCTCAGTCTCCACGTCAGATGGTAAGGTGCTATGGTGAGAAGCTGAAGACATGGTACTATAATAATCCCGGAAGTAGTAAATGTAAGTCATCAATATAGAATCAAGCATATTAAAGTTGACATGAAATAATCTGTTAAGCAACACTCTATACACGATGTTGTAAATATGTAGGCACGGAGGGCGTAAGGTGGAATGGTGTAAAATGGTCCATTTTGAAATCATAGTTATAGTCCCGTTTTTAAAATACACTTGGTTCTCTATAACCATGTCTCTGATGCCAATCTGTAACACCCCCTAAATTTCAACTTAACAGTAGAAGACTAATAGGGGTATTACTTCGAGGACCACAGTCATAATCATAGAAAATGACTCAAAAGAGGCATTTTGAAAGTTATTATCATTCATTTAATAATTCGAGTACAAAAGGGATTCCATAGTTTAGTATCTCACAAAAGATATAATAGTTTAAAATGAATGATATAATTTATTTGACACCAAAACCATCAGTTTATTGCCCACTCCGCACCTCAAACGCTCCATCAGTTACCTGAGATAAACATGCTAAAAGTCAACAAAATTGTTGAGTGAATCCATAGCGTTTATATTTAATAATCAGTTGAACACAAGTCTCAATTTGTATAATTGTATAGAAATACAATCATAATAGAAACAGTAATATTGCAGTGTAGTATATTGCCCTAAGTCTCATGACACTCAAACATTAACATGTGTGATATCATAGAAATGATATAAATAAATACACCATAAAATGGTGTAAGTGTGAGGCCCTCGTGTAGGATATTGCCATCTTCCTATTTCCCTTCAAATAAAGTGCATTTGGTCACCATTCCGACTAACTCAAATGGGGCGTCAACTGTCAATAGATCTATTCACTATATTCGCGTTCACTCGCAAGTGATTAATGGTTCATGACATGAGGGACTTTTGGAAATAGCGGTAACTTAGGCAATATCAATCATGTATAGCATACAGAAAATACTTGTGTTCTGTTTTGTAGCATGTATGTCCCCACGAGTTTAAAATACATAATAAAAGTGGGACTATGAGCTCACCTCAGCTGTAGTAGTCAAATTAATGTGACGTCAAATGTAATAGGGGAACGGCTCCAACACACGACCTGAATAATATGGAAGTATGAGATTTCGATAGTTTAAGCTTGACTGAACGCGAATAATGATTATGGAAATAGTATGGGATAACGAAAAGGTTTGTGGCAAGGACGGTTGATATGCTTAAAATGCTTAAAGTTCAAAAATAATATTATATACAATATTATCTTGTTTTTATGTTTATTGTATCAGTAGATATCGTCTCCTCAAAAGGTAGTGAATGATAAGTTATGTTATTAGGTAAAAAGCTTCGTTATATAAATATATATACGTAACGTCTTTTAAATAATTCTTACGCAATGTCTAAATGTTTTCTTAAGATATAAATTCATAAAACATTAGTGTGAATATATAAAAATAAAGTTACTGAATAAACCTTCAAGTTATATGGAATTTACACTTTTAACCCTAACGGTGAAACTTTTACATTTTTAGTCCAAAGTTATAATATATTTACATTTTAGGTTTATTTTATTCTAATATGACATTTTAACACTCATGGTTTCCAAATATTCACTTTCCACCCTTAAATTACCAAAATGACAGTTTTGACACTAATTCATAGGAAAGTTACACTTTTAACCCATTTCGTATAACTTTTGCATTTCTAGTCCAAAAATCACAATTTTTAGAGTTTATCATTTTCGTTTACTTAATAAGTTTCTAACAGCTTATTAAAGTTTACTAAACAGCTTATTTCCTGAAAAGAGCTTATTTTCGATTTATTGGGCCTTAAGGATCCATAGCAGGCCCGTTAACAATTTTAAAGGTCCATTGGGTTCGAAATTGATTTGGCTTGAATGTGGGCTTAAAATAGATCACATTTAACTTATCAAAACTGCTTTTAAAATTGCTTATCGTAAACTGCTTATTTGAGGTTATTGGGCTTTGAGGCCCACTCGGTAATATTTAAGGTTTAAGAAAACGTTCAAGGGTACTTAACTTAAAGGTAATACGTGAGCTTATCTAGGTAGCTTATTAACACAGCTTATTTGTTTAGCTTATGGAGAAGTGGGCTGGGTCGTTAGCCCGACATGGTATATGTCTAAAAATGATTTTATGGCCTGATTTCTAAGCGACAAGGTGAAGTGGTCCAGTTTTGGTTATATTGCATATTTATCATACGATGTCAACATGGTTACAAAATAAGTCTCGACAACTTAATAAATGTTGATATTAGTTATTAATGGTTATTCTACTTCATGCATGGCCACACAAGGAATTGAGGATGCCATTTTTAAGTGAAAATGATTAACGAGAGTACAAAATATATGGTGAAAGCTTAGGAAGGTCACGATGGAAATTTAAAGGTGCAAGTAATATAAGTAGATATGTGTACGTATTGAAAAAGGATGAAAGATTTACTACACCAACAAAGGGTGGTGAGGACACCAAATATGGACTAAGGATCAAGAGTATAGCACGTAGTCGTTCAAGAACCCAAAGATGTATCGAGATCAATGGCTAGAGAGTTGGAAGATGGAACAAACGCTTGGAAAGTTGGTTTTGCTTCTCGAATGCACTTCTTGTGGGAGAATACTTAGAATATATTTACTTTTGATTGTGTGAGAGTGTACGTATAAGATTATATGCATAGGACTAGTTATAAGCTTATTTTAAACACAACTTGTGTTGATGGGATGTCGAAAGGATTAGGATAAGGAGATTGGGAAATCAAGCTAGGCTTAGAATACTTGAGTGAACTTGAATTTAGTTTAGGATAGTTGCATGTGTATGTGATTCGGTTTAGTGAAAATAAAGAAGGGCAAGTGGGTTGGTTTTGAGGTGCTCGACATTTTATAAGTCCAACAGACTTATATATGTGACCAAACATTTAAGATACATGTGTCGAGACCTATAGAAACCTCTCGGCTAAGTAGCAAAGCAAAGGCTTAGGAAAATATAAGCTTTGGTGTGTTTGGTTAACACATAAGTATGTTTGTACAATGGTCGAACCAAGCTTAGCTTTGGGTTTCATTTTCTTATTAAACGATCGAACTAAATGATATGTTCCATCATTCCTGAATCCTTGTAGTATGGTGATTCGATCCGTGGATTTTGTGGCACGACTTGTGTATTAAAAACTCAAGAAATCGAGGGCAAGTGATGGCATGTTGAACCGATTTGTAGTAAAGAATAATGGCTAGTGGGATAAATATTATTGGGCTTGGTTTGAGCCTGTTGGGCTTAGAATTAAATAACAAGGATCCGATTTGGTTTTTATTCGCGAATTGTAATGTCGTGGTACGTGTGTGAGCTCGTTCCAAAGTAATATGAATCACGTAGCAACGTTCTGATTCATTGTAGCATAATAGAAAAAATTAATAAAAAAATGCTCGAAAAATGGTTAGGTAAACTGTAATAATAGATTACTTCTTGATTAACATTTACAAATGACTGGGGAATTTTACAGGTTGCTACACAAGGCCAGTTCAAACGAGAAGACAACTTGCCACAGATCCTGAAATGTGTATTTACATTTGGTCAATAAGCCTCAAAGAACCAAAGAACATTCGGGAAGCGATGGCAGAAAACGCATGGATAGAAGCGATGCAGGAGGAAATTCTTCAATACAGTTTACATGATAGTTGGGAATTAGTTCCAAGACCAATTGACAAACTTGTTATTGATCTCAAATGGTTATGAACGAACAAAAAGGATGAAGAAATGACTGTAATTCGCAACAAAGCTCGTCTCGTGGCTAAAGGATTTAGACAGGAAGAAGGGATAGATTTCGAAGAATCATTCGCGCCAGTAGCAATACTTGAAGCAGTTTGGATTTTCTTAGCCTATGTAGCTCACAAGAACATCACATTATATCAGATGGACATCAAGACTGCATTCTTGAATGGAACTCTGAAAGAAGAAGTGTATGTGAGTCAGCCAGAAGGATTCATTGACAAGGAACATCCAAACTACATCTACAAGCTAAAGAAATCCATTTATGGTTTAAAGCAAGCTCCAAGAGCGTGGTATGACGAACTATCATCTTTCCTGATCAAAAACAATTTCAGCAAAGGAACTGTTGATCCTACCTTGTTTACAAGAAAATACAAATATGACATTTTGATTGTTCAGATTTACGTGAACGACATTATCTTTGGGTCCACTAATCCGAATCATTCAAAACATTTTGAAAATCTCATGAAAAGCAAATTTGAAATGTCCATGATAAGGGGAACTTAAATTCTTTCTTAGTTTACAAATACATCAATCCCCTAGTGGAATTTTTATTAATCAAGCTAAATATACAATTGAGATTTTGAAAAAACATGGTATGGAAAATTGTGATTCTGTTGGTACACCAATGGTCACTTCACTAAAAATCGGTGCTGATTTATTTGGGAAACCCATCGATCCGAAGAAATATCGGAGCATGATTGGTTCTCTTATGTACCTTACTGCTAGTCGACCCGACATTCATTTTGATGTTTGCTTATTAGCACGGTTTCAGGCAAGGCCTACCAAACTTCACCTCCAAGAGGTTCAACGGATCTTTCGGTACCTAAGAAGAACCATTAACATGGGACTTTTGTATCTGAAGGATTCTGAGTTTAAACTAATAGCATTTACAGATGTCGATCACGGAGGTTGTCAAGTTACAGCAAAAAGTACATCAGGTGGAGCATAATTTTTGGGTGAAAATCTAGTAGGCTGGTCATCAAGGAAACAAGACTGTACTGCATTATCAACCGCAAAAGCCAAGTATGTGTCTCTATCTGCGTGTTGTGCCCAAGTTTTATGGATGAGGACACAACTCACAGATTATGGCTTTACTTTCGACAGAATACCTTTGTACTGTGACTCAAAAAATGCCATAGCCATCTCGTGCAATCCAGTACAACACTCGAAGACCAAGCATATTAGAGTCCACTATCACTTCATCAAAGAACACGTAGAAGAGGGTACTATTGAATTATTTTTCATGAAGACAGATTACCAACTCGCAGACCTATTTACTAAAGCCATTCCAAAAGATAGGTTTGATGATTTAGTTCGACGAATTGGAATGCGAAGCCTAACTCCTGAGGAGTTAGAACATCTTCTCGAATCTTCTTGAAAAATATCTTTCAAAATCACTTCCCTGTAAAAATATTTTGAAAAACAAAATACAAAATTTGAAAAACCAACAAAAACAAAATACAAAAATAGAAAATTTCAAAAATCCAAAAACAATAGAGAATTTTCAAAAATACAAAAACAATATAAAATCCAAAAATCCAAAAATATTCTTCTCACGACATGTCTCTCGTATAATCAATATTATGTACGTATCTAGAAATGTCATTCAACAATGATACAGACATGTACAGATGCTTGAGTGAGAGTTCACTAAAATGTTTTCTAAAACATGTCGTTTCTCAAAAGTTTATTCACTATGGCTTTCGTATACTTCAGTACGAAACCCGAGCTTAAAAAGATGACTTCTGATTATTTCAGATCGGGACTCGTATTTTCAAAGACGAAATCCTTTTCAAAATGTTCGAGTATAAACAAACGAAAAGATTTCAAACAAAAACTCGTTTCTACAAAAAGACTTATGTACATTTGTAGTACATAACTCGTATTTCTAAAAGATAACTCCCTCCAAACCCTTAATTGATTTTAAATTTCTGTTTGAAATATGCTTTCATTAAGGGGGAGTATAAACATCGAAAATGTTCCAATTTCATGCAAAACAAATCTGTTTATCTCTCCAAAAGTTTTTATATTAATCAGTTGATATAAAAAATATCACGAATATGCTATTTTTTAAGGGGAGAAGACGTGATTAAAATGTGATCAAAATGTTTAAAAACTTGTCCTGGACGGGTAATAATTTCTGTAATCGAAACTTACATGTCAGTAATCGAAAAGATTTATCCTAGATGGGTAATAATTTCAAGCTAGTCTAACTAGTGATGTAAGCGTGTCTCGAATAGGACTTGTCTAAGTAGAGTGTACCGTCTCGAGAGACTTTCTTTGAACTTGGCCAGGATGGGCAATAATTTCAAGCTAGTCTAACTAGTGATGTAAGCGTGTCTCGAATCGGTCATGTTCACTGAAAATCGAACAATTCAAAAGTGCAAACTATACCCAACATGTGTAAATCTATCTTAAAACTTATGAGCACATGTGAAGGGGGAGTATTTCAAAAAATGCAAAACTCTCGAAGTGTTAACAAAATATGTTTTATAATTATAAACATTTTGAGAGATTTTCACAAAAGGTTTTATGGAAACAAGATCAATGAACCTAGGATAATCATGGAGTAATAAGGTGATTATGGTTAGGTTTATGTCCTATGATCCGCCAGAGCCGGAGGGATCTACCCAAGGACAATTCCAATAGATTAGAATTAGAAGTCCTTAGGTATGATTGAAAAAAGGAGTGAAGTGATGAAAGGAGAAAGAAGGGGTTGAAGAATTAAAAAGAAAAGTTTGTGAAAAGAAATAGACCTCCAATAAACTTAGGAACAGAAACCGGGTCAATACATTTGCTATCGGTCATCACAAAGATGATACCGGCATTGAAGACAAGACGTCATGGACCCAGTGATGCGTTGCACAACCCCTCCTAGCCACTTAAGTATCTCTTAAAAGATATTTTTTTCATTTCTCACGGAGAACCTTGCATAATCTATCGACCTCTCACTCCGAGATGTGTTGATATTGAAAAGGAGGCCCTCTGCACCATGCCTCCGATGACTAAAACCAAAACGCACGTAATCGAGTCTAGAGCCATGAGATTCATCAAAGGATCTCTTAGGATACACTTTCCTTTGCATACACTTGTGTTCGCCAAAAAGGACACAAGGTGTATAAAAGTCTTTATGAGATCTTCGAATCGTGCCACATACATCATGATGGTTGTTACTATGCTTTAAACGGTCTACAGTCATGGAGTGATACTTCAGTATACTTCAGCGGCTCACCTGAATTGTGGGTATACTTCGGTATATCTGTTGTAAGCCTTCTTGAGGGTATCCAATTCAGGAACAGCCTTTGTAAGGATTAGAGAGGGTTTTCATACTGATGAAGCGAAAAGTGTACCGCTTTTAAGGGGTCATTTAAGCCTTAAATCGTATTTATTTGATCAAATATCGCCCTAAATCGTTCCTTTTGTCATTTTAGGTACTTTTGAGGAGAAATCTGGAAAAGGAGGCATTTTGGACGTTTTTGGAGCATAAAAGTGAAGAAAACGGCAAAGTCTCAAAAATCGGCTAAAAGTTACTCTTGACGGCGTCAGACTTTACTCTAGACGGCGTCATGCCTTGGCAAGAAAAGTTGGACGTGAAATTTACTCATGACGGGCCAGTGAAAATAGCATGTGAATTCTGACGGCGTCACGCTTTAACTTGATCAAGGGCGTCACGGCTTAAATCATAAGGGGACGGCGTCACGTTCATGGTTCGACGGCGTCAAGCCTTGATAAGCCAGAATGGATTTTGGAAGAGCTAAAGAGGGACGGCGTCAAGAAGGTCATCCGGGAACCCTAAAAGCGGCGAGGTGACGGCGTCACACTCCATAAGGTGACGCCGTCAGATCCAAAAATCTATATATAGTTTTCTAATTTTTTGTCATTAAGTAGAGCTTAGTGTGTGGAATTTTGGGATAAAACCCTAGGACAAATTCAGCTTCTTTTTCAAGGCTTTTTGCCTTGAGAGCTTCCATGTTTCATTGAAAGATAAGTTATCAATTAATCATTCAATATGTCTATGTGTTGTTTGATTCTATCTTATTCTTGTCTTTTGTTTAACATGTTAGGCTAAATTTATCTTGTGTTTGCTTAGATCTAATGAAACCTAGCTATTGATTATTGGTTGTTAGTGTGTTGTTAGTTGTATTGGATGATTGTTTATCTATGTTAGGCTTAAGAAAACTGGCTAACTTCCTATTCGGTAACTTGCTTGAACGTCTTAAGAAACATGAACCAAACGCGTACTAAAGGTTTTTATGGTTGTATTTAATGCACAAGCGAATTCTAGTGATCCCATGTTAGGAGCTTCCTAGCCGGCTCGACATAGGAGTGAAGTAGGAGCTTGTAGAGTTGGGGAAGTAAGTACGCCACCCCACGAATGGTATTAAGGAATACACCCGTCATCCACGCGACTAATACACACTAATTAACCGGTAAAAGATAGTTAGGGAGTAAGGAAATCTAAGTAAACACATTTCTCTACACATAAGTTTCTCACCACATTTTCATTTTTGTTATTTTATTTTATTGCATTCGTAGTAATTTGGGTTAGTTGACTAGCAACTAATTCCGCCCACTCCTTCAAACCCGAGATTTTACTTGCTTTCATAAAATTATAAAAAACATAAAAAAGAATCTTCCTCAACCCTTAGACCTAATTAGAGTAGCCTTTCATACCTAACGAACACTATTCCCTGTGGAGAACGATCAATCCCCCGTACTTACCACTACACTATACTACATCGGTCAGGTACACTGCCTGGTGGGGTTGTAAGCCTCTTGAGATCCCTCGAGAGGTAAAACCTGTTGTAAGGTTACAAAACCACGCAATCACATACTATGCTGTTAATTCTCTCGAAGTCTGAGCCTGTAAGTGCTGGAAATCCCACCAAGGAGATTCCTTTCACGAATCGAGTCCTTAAGATGTGGGTCTTTACTAGGATTTTATCCATAGTATTGATAACTGTCCCTCAACGGGATTCGGATGGCTGATGTGCCAGACCAAGGTGAATGGAATCAAGACATTCCTCAGTAAACAATCGTAGTGATCTACTCTCTAAGAAAAGTTCACCATGATCGATTGGTGATTTCAACTAACATTTTTATGCAGGTACTGATGAAAGTCCCCTTGGAGAAATGCCATTTACCATCATCATATATATCAACATCTCCACCTCTACATACTCATACTTATGAAGTTCATCCTCAATAAGCTTAAGTAAAGAATGTTCAAGACAAAAAGATCAAGTTAAAGACAAAGAGTTACATCAAAGTCAAGAGCTAATCAATAAAGTTAAGAACAAGATCAAGTATCAAGTGAGGAAGACCTAAGTAAAAAGTCCAAAGTATTTTTAAGAAGTATGAGTATGTTGGAGAAGATGACACGAAAAACCATTACTTCAAAGATCACAAAGCATGAAGGAACAAAGAATCAAGACTATTCTATGATGACACACAAAGATCAAGACCAAGAAGACAGAAGACCTAATCACATGGAGCATCATTTGAATGACCACGCCTTAGGGGGAGATTGTTAGCCTTAATAGAAAGTGATGGTCATTCTATATTAGGAACTTTGTAACGTGTCGTATATGTAATTGAATAGTCAAGGGGCTCGTGGATTGGACTAAGCTAATAGGTTATTAGTTATGATAAGCTAGTCCATTTAGTTATGTTGTAAACCATGTCCAATCCACAAACTAAACGAAGCCCATCTCAAGCCCATTAGGGCGTTTTATGTGTACTATATAAACACTTCAAATGAGTCATTTGAGGTGTGTGCTTGAGTGTGTAAGTGTATGTTTTATTTATGAAATATATGTTTCATCTTTCTTCTCTCTCTCTAGAATACGTAACATACATCTCTTCCCACCATATTGTGCTTCATATATTAGTGATAAGGTTGATTTATATAAGGTCCTACAGATCAGAAGATGAACTCTCGTCTGCATTAGTGAACTTGTTATCCCCGCTAAATTCTGGTTCATCTCTATGGACTTAAGTTACTAAGTCCTTAGCAATGTCACGTCATGCCACAACAGTTTTTATATACCACCGACTCATATAAAACGTAGTTGTTTACTCGCATAAACTTCAACAAAAACTTAAAACTAGGTCCACTTTAGATTCTCTCCCATATAAACTAACTCACAAAGTTTTTCTATCATTGGTCCACGAGCATAAATCTTTCTTTTCTCTAGCCTCGTAAACCTCTATAAACTAGTTATTCCAAAAGAAGTTTCAATAGTATTGATTAGGTATCCATTTGTAACACCCCCAAAATATCATAGCGGAATGTAATATCATTTGGGGTGCTACTTATTAGTACGACATAATCATAGAAAATGACTCTAAATGAGACATTTTTAAAAGTTTATCATTCGATCATAATAAAACATCAGAGTTACAAGAGGTCCCAAATAGTTTTAGAGTACATGACACATAAACATAAAAGTTTATAAAGGTTTATCGAATGTTAATATTATGAAAGACATCAAAACATTCTCCGTGTGACTTCGTGCTTGCCAATTACTTTAAGACCAGAGATAAAACATGCTAAAAAATTAACACAAAGGTTGAGCGAAATTCACAAGTTTATAAATAATTACTGGACCATAAGATTTCAGAGTTAAAATAATAATTGCAACGAATACAATTATGGTAAATAATAATTATTGCTCTAAGCTCATGACACGCAAACTGACTGAAGATTCATAGAATGAACCAATGCTCAGAAAGGTAAATTTCTATTTTACCTAATTATTCAAATATAGTGCGTTTGTGGCATCTTATCTGATCACACAAACGGGATTCGTCAATCCCAATAGGCCTATTCACAATATTATCTTTCACACACAAGTGATTAATGGTTCATGATACAATTAGGGACTTATTTTTGGCAATATCTGTACTTTAGCAATAATATGTTCTGATAAGCATACAGTTTAAAACACTTGTGTGCAAATTGTAAAATAGCATGTATCTCCCCCAATGGGTTTATAAACAGTTTAAATAGTTAAAGTGGGGCTATGAACTTACCAATGATGAAGTGGTAATAGGAACCGAAGAAGTGTGCATGACGAGGAAAAACCGCCAAGATCACAAATGACCTATAATAAATATAACACGACTTAGGCTCGGGGAAATATGTGATGCTTATACTTAAATGTTTATACAGTAATTAAACTTATAATACCTTTTGGTAATTTAGTTAGGAGTTTTATAACAAGTCGCGGTTCAAAAAGATATTTATTTATGTTTATATGGGTTAAAATTACAAAGCTGTTAGAAATTTAATAAAATTTCCGCACAAATCGGGTCGCCATTTCTAAACCGTAAAGGGTAAAATTATGAACTTTATATGCTTGGAAAGGTACGAATCTTTACATTTCAACAATCAAGGCCTCACCTAACTGAGAACTTCATAACAAGGGTGAAATTACTAATTTACCCCTGTGTCTCTATGCAGGAAATTCCAGCCTGCAGGAAATTACCAAACTGACATGCATTTCTGTACAACTTTTAGTGTGGATTTTCTCAAATATTCATCGTGATGAATTAGGACATGCGGGTTTCAGAAAAATGACCCTGAGACATAGGGCTACATGCCTATATTTTTATTTTTGACTCAATACTCACTGATATAAAATGGGTGAGTCATTTTCCAACAGATACTAATTTGGACAGATTCACTTTTCAAAGATATGTCTTCCTAGGGCTCCTAAGCTAGGTTTTGTGTATAAATTTTAAAGACCAACCATGAAAAACTCTTTATATAAATAATTAATCATTTTGTCCAGAAGTATATGAGTTTCTATATAAAATTTTGAGTACTCACATGTAAATAAAATGATGGAAAGTCATGATCTAGCTTAACAACTCTTACATTTCTAGCATAATCAAACTTAACTATCTATCTAAACCCTAAATTCCTATGAAAACTTGAATCAAATCTTCCAAGACACACATGCAAGAGTTGCTTAATCTACCCTAACAATACTATAAGTAAGTCAATATATAATGAATTTGAATGAAAAGAAAAGGTTAGAAACCAACTTGAATACTAGGACCTTCAAGTCTTGCACCAAAGTAGCTAAGAACTCAAACACCAATGGTCTCTTTGGTCTTGCTAGGCCACGAAATGAAGAGAGGAAACCAGATTTTTGAGTGAAAATAACTTGGTGATATGATCTATGCACTAATTTTGAAGTATATATATATGAGAAAGGGTGTAGTGGAGTACATGTGTCTTAAATTGTATAAGAGTTTGACACCACAACATGACTCACCACATGAATATGCATCCATGTGGCTTTTGGGTCATTCATGGTCAGTGGGGAGGGATAGTGGGTTTGATTTTGTGTTAAATTTGAGTTACAAGGTGTAGTTTGATCCCGGTAATTGAAAACGTGTAGTTTTTTTTTTAAGACGCGAACGTTAAGTAAATATCAAAACATAGTATATTTTGTAAAAATTGTTACATTTAGTTTAAAATGGGTAATTTTGATGTTTTATGTATTTTCCGAGCCTTCCGGAGTGTCATAACGTAGTTAAAGCTTAAAACGCGAGCCGAAAACGCGTAAAACGTAAAAAGTGCACATTTTGCGTACAAATGGAAAATTAAATTATTCCATATGAAAACAAGTATGTGGGGGAAATAAATCATCTAAAAAGTAGATTGGTCATAGTCTGAAGCAATTTAAAAGTTTAAATGTACGCGTTACGACGTAGGCGGGCAACTTTCCCGGCAAAAGCTAATTTACTTAAAATAGAATAGTTAAATAATTTAAATAGTAAAAATAATGACCTCAAAATTGCGAATTGTTACAGTACCTAATCCTTAAAGGGAATCCCGCCCCGGGATTCAGTTCGAGTTAGATGTCGATGATGTGTTGGCGAAGAGATGTGGATATTTCCGACGCATCTGGTCTTCTCTTTCCCAAGTGTATTTCGGTCCTCATCGAGAGTTCCAACGAACCTTGACAATAGGGATACGGCTCTGCTTCAGTCGCTTGACCTCTTAGTCTATGATTTCGACCGGTTCTTCGACAAAATGAAGTTTGTCGTCAAGTTGAATCTCCTCTAGTGGAATGTCGAGGGTTTCTTCTGAAAAGTATTTCTTCAGGTTCGAAACATGAAATGTGTTGTGTACTCTACTGAGTTATGGTATAAATTCGGGTTGGTAAGCTACCGGACCGTCATCAGCCAAACTTTTGAAGGGTTCAATGTACCTCGGGTTCGTTTTTCCTTGTTTCTCAAAATGTGTCACGTACTTTCGTGGCGAGACTTTCTCGTAACTCACCTGACGATCTTGTGCTGCCTGCAGCCTGTTGTCCTGAGTGTTGTTCCTAAGCCCTGATGCGCACTAACGTTTAATGTAGATGGGACAACCACGGAAGCGTACTAACAGTCGAAAGGAGTAGATATCAATGTTATGGAAGAAATGATACTCACAAAAAAAATGAATAACAATACAATTGAAAGAGCTAATGAATCATAAAAACAGTAATGTGATTTTGCCGTGTGTAATATTTAGGAGCAAAGATTGCTTAAAAGGGATGGATTAAATATCTTTATGAACAAAGGAGCAATCCATTATCGATCAATGCAAATGAAGGAATTGATGAATAACAATAATGGATCAAAATTAGCTTTCAAGAAAATTCGTACTTATCATGAGCAAAGAGTGCTTGAAAGAAATATAGATATTTGTACGAACAAAGAAATAAACCGTTACCAACCGATGCAAATGGAAGGATCAATGAATTAAAATAATAGTGAATAGATTTAGATATCAATATTATTCTTACTGGTATGAGCAAGGAGTGCTCGAAAGAAAGATTTGATATTCGTACGAACAAAGAAGCAACGAAATGGTGTGTAAAAGAGAAGCCAATGACTCAAATTTACGCAAATAGAAGAATCATAATTTATCACAATAGTAAAGAGAAGAGATATAGAATATCAACACGAAGTAATTCTATTAACCGAGAGAATCAATCGAATCAAACCAATAGCCAAAAGAGGCCAATACTGAAAGACAGAATTCTAAATGAGGTTCAATAATAATGAGACAAACAATATTCATTACAAATGTCAAATGAGAATGAATAATGAAAATCCATATCTAAGAAGGATAATAAACATCATGATTGTTTGGAAAGATTAAGTGAAATGGGCAAGAATTGAGAAAGTAATAAACATTACAACATGTTAAATGAGAACAAATGAGATAGACAATAAATGTGAAAGCAAACGAAAAATGACAATAAGTGTCACGAAGGAGATCAAACAATAATTGATGAAGTCCATAAATATTACGAATGTTAAATGAGAATAACTAAGAAAATAAATATTTGAGAAAGACAATATGCATTTCGAATGCTAAATGAGAACGAACAATAAATGAGAAAGACAATTAGCAGCACGAATGCTAACTGAGAGTAAACAATAAATAAGAATGGCAATAAGTGGCAAAGACAATAAGCTTTGCGAATGCTAATTGAGAATGAATGGGGACCAACAATAAATGTGAAAAGCATTACGTTGTAACATGCATGTTAAATGAGAACAAACATAAAATGAGAAAGACATTGAGTGTTACGAAAGTTGATTGAGGATAAATGAAAACAAATAATAAAAAATGGTAAAGTCAATAAACATCACGAATGTTGATTGAGTAAGATCCGTATTTGGCTCCTCGAGCTTTACTCTGCTCCAACGAGACTGTAGGTTGGCCATCACAGTTCATGTAATATCTCTCATGATGTGCCCTGTGTGTCACCAGCGATGGGATGTTGTGGTGGATGGGCTGTCTGGTGATAAACTCTGGTCGGGTGGGAGGAGTAGGTGTAGTAGTGGTTCTCCTCCTGGTTTTCTGAGGGGTTCTTCTTCGAGTGAGTGATTTTCTGGTTTGGGTTCACACTCCATAACCTTGTCCTAGAATGGCTCTGTCTCACTATCGGACATTAGTATGTAGGTTGGTGAAGTGGTTGTCAGAATGGTGGCCGACAATTTCTCCAATTTGTCCTTGGAATCGAAAGATAGCATGGGGTAAACATTGCTGTCAAGTTTCGGCGTTACCTTCATGGCGAGGTAATTCTTCAAAACCAAAAGGAGTGAAAAAGAATGAGATATTATAAGGTCGTGTTTCGAAAGTAGGTGTTCCAAGGCGACACATTAAAGTCAAGTTCTAATCAATCGGCGTGTCTTTAGGCGATGGTTTACGAGGCGATGTAGATGTTCCATGCGTATGGGACGAATGTTCAAACTCGTCTCAGGAGACAGATAGTAAGACAATCGAGGGAATTCAATAGACTATAACGGGTTTGTGTAAAACGATGTTATGAAAGGTCATGAAAAGTTTTAGCGAATCATGGAATTACTCGCAATGTTGTAAAACGATAATATTTCAGTATTACCTTAATTTCTACAACACACCCACTCCACCACTTACATACTCTATAAATCTACTTTATATCGTTAAAAATCATGCCAAGCATATACTCATTCTGGCACCGGAGCTTGGTTTCGGATTCACACTTGGGGTGAGCTAACATCGGTGTTCTTGTCTTATTTCAGCTATGGGACGCAGGTCTAAAGATTAACCCTCCAAAGGACCGGAGTCAAGACCATCAACGAGAAATTGCTCAAATGAGTATAAACATCATGTCATTGCACATGAACCATAAAACTCCAACGGAGGTGCTCTAAGCTCAGGGCTCGGCATACCACTTGAATGAACCCCTATAAACAAGCATAGCCAGCTCTCCAATTATGTAATTTGTAACCATCTATGAATTATCAACACAACAACAATAGGGCAAGGTATGGGGGAGGTAGAATGTAGACAGATCTTACCCCTACCCCGAGATAAACCCGAGAGTAGAGAGACTGCTCCAACGAGACCTCCTGCAAGTGCAGGTGTGCGAGTGAGAGAGAGAGAGAAAAAAAAGACAGTAAACAACAAGCAAACGAAAACAGGCAAAAGCACGCAGGAAAAACCCGCAAACAGAGCGAAAAACCAGCAAGCAGGAAGGGGACACGGGCAAAAGCACGCGCAAAGGGGCACAACAACAAAGCCTAGACAAAAACAAAGAATCAAGGCACTAAAAAGCAGACAAACCTAAGGGAGCAACACAGAGCAAGTAAAGCAACGCACGAGGCCTAAAGCTAAGGCAAAGCAAAAAAAAGAGGCACCAAAAACCAAAACTCTGGGGCAAGAAAAGCACCTACGGGAGCAACAAGAGCAAGGAAAAGCAACGAACGGGGCCTAAAACTAAGGCAAAGCAGAAACAAGGCACCAAAAACCAAAGCGCCAGGGGGTAATGCAACAAAGGGGCACCTAAAAAGACTAACACCTAAAAACAACCTAAACCCACAAAGCACCTAGCCGAGACTACCCGAAAATCCTAATTCTATCTCTCCACGCCTTCCTATCTGAGGTCATGTCTTCAGATAAGAGAAGCTCCTTCATGTCGAGCTTAAGTCTATCCTCCCACCTGAGTTTGGGTCTACCCCTTCTTCTCACACCATCTACTACAAGCGCTTTGACTCTTCTAACCGGCGCTGATTGAGGCCTCCTCCTGACATGCCCGAACCACCTCAACCTTCCTTCTCTCATCTTCGATATAATATTCTCGACTTCGAGTTTTGCTCTGAAAACTCCATTCGGGATCATGTCAAGCAAGGTTTTACCACAGGTCCATCTTAGCATTCTCACCTCCGCCACCTCAACCCTGTTAGCATGGGCCTTGGAGATGGGCCAACACTCAGACCCGTACAATATAGCCGGTCTAATCGCCACCGTATAAAATTTTCCATTTAACTTTAAGGGGACTTTCCTGTCACAAAGGACTCCCGACGCCGCCCTCCATCTCGCCCAACCAGCTCTAATCCGTTGGGTAACGTCCTCATCTATCCTCCCTGATTTGTGAATCATCGATCCCAGATATCTAAAAGCCTCATTGGGTGGCAGGATCTGGTCACCAATACGAATATCAATTTCTTCGTGGTGACCCGACTCAATCCTCCCAAAATCACATCTCATGTACTCAGTCTTCTCTCTACTCACCCGAAGATCGTTGTCTTCAAGAGCCTCCCTCCAGTTCTCAAGTCTGCTGTTTAACCCTTCCGCTGATTCTGCCACCAACACAATGTCGTCGGTAAAAATCATGTTCCACGGGATGCCCTCTTGTATCCCTCGAGATAACTCATCAAGAATCAAGACGAAGAGGTAAGGGCTAATGGCAGAACCCTGGTGGAGCCCAACAACCACAAGGAAAAACTCTGAGATCCCCACTGTGGACTGTACATGAGTCTTAGCCCCCTCGTACATATCCTTAATGACCCTCACGTATCTCATTGGGGTTCCTTTATCGATAAGAGTTCTCCAAATCAACTCGCGTGGGACACTATCATAAGCCTTTTCGAGGTCAAGGAACGCCATATGCAGGTCATTTTGTCTATCTCTGTACTTCTCCATGAGACTTCTGAGAAGGTGTATAGCCTCAATCGATGACGTTCCTGGCATAAAACCAAATTGGTTCTCAGACACCCTCGTCTCCCTTCTCAACCTTCTTTCGATAACTCTCTCCCAAAGCTTCATGATGTGGCTAAGAAGCTTAAGTCCCCTATAATTGCTACACACTTGCACATCCCCCTTGTTCTTGTAGATGGGGATGACTTCACTGAGTCTCCATTCTTCTGGCATCTTAGCCCCGGAGAAAATCTTGTTGAAGAGGCAAGTCAGCCATTTTACCCCCTCATCACCCATACACCTCCAAGCTTCAATTGGGATATGGTCAGGCCCTACTGCTTTGTTTCTTCCCATCTCTTGTATTGCAACCTTCACCTCTGGTTGGCTAATCCTCGAATAGTAGCAATTTGGCCGTTGGCTAGGGTTCTCTTCTTCCCCGTTTCCTTCAGTACTTCCTCCGTTGAAAAGAGAGGAAAAATACCCTCCCCATCTATGTATTTTTTTTTCGAACATTCAGTCGTGATACGACATCTGAGAAACCTCACTGAATAATAGTGAAGCCTTACACGTACCCTAGACAACGAGATGTTGACCAAGTCTATCCTATTATGTTACTGAAGTATCACTTTTTTTTAAACAACTAAATTATATATAAAAGCTAGCCATAAGCTAGAAAAAAAATTATAGATATTACTTGGGTTTTTAAGCCAATCTACCCAATTACTTACATATTTTTTAAGCCAATCTACCCAATTACGATCAGACACCCAAAGAAACGAAAACTTCTTAATAGAGTCGACAATTATATCCTTTCTAAACTTATTTGTACCAAAAACAGTTGCATTTCTGAATCGCCATAAGACCCAAATTGTAGTGAGGAACACTGCTTCAATAATCTTCTTTCATTTTGCTATCATGTTAGATGGTTCAAGCCAAACAAAAATGTCTAATAGATTGCACACCAAGAAGTATCACTTTTTAAATTGTTTGGAAAGAAGTTGAACAACTACTAAATTCATGATGAAAATTTATAGATGTCAAATTTGATATTTCTTCGTATACCAATTAAACCATCAAAAAAAACTTTATTCCTCATTTCAAATTTAATATTTTGAAAAACCATCAATGCATGTGTATTCTTGCTTTCGTTCTAAGATAATTGTCACCTAACAAAAATAACATAAAATAATAAAAACACAAGTATTTGTGCTCACTTTTTACATAATGTGAGTTTTAGTTATAGTTCCTTTGAAATAAACAATTTCAAGTAAATGCAATATGGTAAAACTTTATTAAATTTATTTTATTTACATTTACTTGTTGACAATTAAAGGATTATAACTCAAATGAAAATATGGACAACTAGATTGATACGAAGGCATATGAAATAACCATCCAATGCATCCGGTGAAATAATTTTGATGAAGTATTTCTCACATGTGACATGTCAATCGTTATACAAAATTGATCTACGTCATCAAAGGTTTTCAAAAAGAGTGATACAACGTGTAACATGTTTTGATAGTTTAAAATCTGTCTGTCTTTCAAAATATGTGATGTCACATACGTTACATCTTGCCACATTAAAAGGGTAAAAAGTAAAAGTGAATTTCACACCCACTATGGCACTATCTTCGTCTTTTTTTCACAACAATCAAGGTACAAATTTGTAGAAGACCACTCCTTCCATTCTTATACAAGAATCTTTCCAATTCTTCGTTATCTATGGTGAAGACCAGTGTTTGTTTATTAAGAGGGTCTGAATCTGAATTTGAACCGCACGTCTGAATCTGAATTTGAACCGCACGTCTGAATCTGAATTTGATGCGTAAATGTCTGAATCTGAATGCATCTGAACGGAAAAAAAAAAAAAAAACTCATGTTTGAACGGGAAAAAAAAATTTTGGTTATTTTTGTGTCAACAAGAGGCATTCAGACGCGTTAAGACACCCCTCTCAAGTCTTGACCATTAAAATCTAACTGCATCTGAACGCGTCTGAACGAAGAAAAAAAAAACAAACGGTCTGAACAGACAAAATGTCTGACCGATTCAGACACAGTGCCCGTTCAGAGGCTGGTCAGATGCAAAAAAAAAAAAAAAAAAAAAAAAAAAAAAAAAAAAAAAAACAAACGCAGCCTAAGTTGAAGACCACTCTTCCTATCTTGCCACATCAAAATATTTTAAGCTATTACAGTAAGGGGGGAGGGAGTGGTCACCAATTGGTGAAGTTCACCAAAATCGCCACGTCACCAACAACCAATAAAAACTTTCCAACTCACAAGTCCCCAAACCCACACCAAAATGGAGGGAGTGGTCACCAAACTACAATTTTTTTTTTTTAATATATAAAAACACAAACTACATAAAAATAAAAAAACACATTTCATTAAAATTAAAAAGAGTACATGTTACAATACTTAAAAAAAAAACACAACCTAAAAAAAAAAAAAAAAAAAAAAAAAAAAAAAAAAAATCCTACAATACTTAAAACGAAACATTAATTAAAAACGAAACTACAATTTAAAAGTTACATGGCCATCCCCATTTTGCGGCAACTTGACGTTTTTCTTGTAGGAGGAGTTCCAACATAGCGGGATCGGTTATGTGATTGTGCGGGTCGGTGTAAAACTTCAAATCCCGTTGGCGAACCTTTGACTTGGTCGCGTCAAGTTGTGTAGCCCAAAAACTTGCCGCCAATTGATCCTTCTCTTGTTTGATGTCCAAATATTTTGTCTTTCTTTTTGCGTATGAGCTAATGTCTTCGCCCACATCATGGACCGACGAAGAGGACGCCGCTTGCTTCTTTTTCGCCTTTCTTGATTCAATTGGAGGGGAGGGGTCTTCATTCATGTCGGGAAAGATGTTGTCATTGCTACCCGATTCATACTCCCCCGACTTCCTCTTCGATGAACCGCTAGCAACACAACCCATGCCGGGAATTTCTTGAAAACACTCTTGCTCTTTCCATTTATCGTGATCCTTCACAATCTCCCATGCCGGAATATGACCAAAATCTTTACCTTTTGTTCGGGTGTTGTAATCCTTCAGGGCGACTTTCATGACGTCCACTTCGCTACACCCACTAGCCCTAACACGATCCTACACAATTCCATAAACAAAAAAAGTGTACAATAATTCTAAAAACTATATAATTCTAAAAAGTATATAATTCAAAAAAATATAAAATTATACCGCTTGGATGTAGGCGCCGTTGAATATACCCATGGCTTGGTTCATTGCTTTCCACTTCGTTGTCAAACCATGAATGGTTCGGGTAGTACCTCCCATAGTTGTCGCGTAATGCTCGAGAACCCGCTTCCAAAAACCTTCCCTATTTTGCTCATTCCCGAATCTTTTGCATTCGGAGATTTGAATCCAAGCCTTTGCCAACGCCACCTCTTGGTCGGGCGTCCAATGTTCACGCTTCGCCTTTGTGGTTGCCTTTTTCTTTCCTCGCACATCAACTTCTTGAATGTCATCGTCTTCATCTTCTTCATCGGTGTCTACATAAAATTAAATAAAAGTAAGTAAACAAAAAGTGTATAAAATTAAATAAAAGTAAGTAAACAAAAAGTGTATAAAATTAAATAAAAGTAAGTATGTATACCGGGTAATGGTTGCGTTTCGGGTACAACCTCGGCTTGAGGTTCGTCCCACGGGGACCACTCGGACGTCGTATTGATGTTGTAGTGTTGAACATTCATTGGCGGAGGGTTGGCGCCCATATTATACGGAAAATAAGGATGTGGAGATGCGGGTTGTGGAATGTAAGGGGTTGATGGTTGAGAGAATTGGTTGGGAGATGATGTAGAAAATTGTTGTGGAAATTGTTGAGAGAATGGGTTTGGATATGGAGTTTGTTGCGGTGGTGGATAAACCGGGCGATTGGGGTGAGATCGAGTTTGTTTTTTGGAGGTTGTTTTCTTACCACTTCTTGGATCCATGATTTTGTGTAGTTTTTTTTTTTTTTTTTTTTTTTTTTTTTTTTTTTTTTTTTTTTGTATGATTTGTGTTGAATTTTGATTGAGAAAATGAGGTATTTATAGTGAAAATTGTTGTTGAAAAAGGGGTAAAAAAAATTTTTTTTTAAGCCAAACGGCTAAAAATTCAATTTTGGGTCAAATATGACCGTTGTGTCCCATTTGTTTCCCACTGCACGATCCTCTTCTTCATCGGGGAACTTCACCAATTTGTGTCCCATTTCAATCGGCACCGACTAGCGGCGGCGGTGTGCCCAATCGGCACCGGCCTTTGCCGATGACTTCCCCGAGTCCACTCCCTCCCCCCTATTACAGTAACACCGTTTGGGCAAGCTTTATTCTTACGTAAAACTTCTATACTCCAGTTGTACAAATTTTCTCTTCCGAGAAAAAGTGTTTTTTCCAGTGACTTAAGAATTTTCATGTCTTTTGCACCAAGTCTATATGCTCGTATAATACAAAAATAGTACCAAAATGAAACTTCTAAAATATCTTTTGCATGTGATGTATTTTTAGAAGCATGTCGTGTCCTAAAAAAATCTGATAACTTAACATTGAAGATGCTAATACTATAAATTTGTTGGTGTATATAAATCGATATTGATGATAGTTGATTCCGTACAATATTTATGCTATCGAATAAATTTAGACATGTCTTATAATAGTGTGCTATACTTTTACATGACTATATATAGTGGCCGACGTAAAGATCCGCTAAAGGGCATGCTCTTTATATAAGAAATGAAATAACGTATGTGTTTCATGTTAAAATTTCAAAAATTTAATAAAATTTATGTTGGTATTTTAGTGTAAAATAGATTGAGTTTAATATGCAAATAAGGGTCGACACTTATTTGGATATTAACTGGACTAACGGGGGTTCCAAGGGGGCGTAGCCCCCTTGGTGGGGGTTCGGGGGCAACGCCCCTGAGAGAAGCAGGGTCCAAGGGGCAGAGCACATTGCTATGTTAGAAATTCATTAGAATTTGTTTTTTCACCAAATAAAACATATAAAGTTGATGCTCGTTTCTGCTGATATGGTTCCTGCTGATAGCAGATGGTTTCTGCTGATAGCGTGGTTCCTGCTGATAGTGCATGGTTTCTGCTGATGTGGTTTCTGCCGATAGTGTATGGTTCCTGCCGATAGTGCAGCGTTCCTGCTGATTGTGTAGATTCTGCTGATAGTTGGTTACAGTTAATATAACCGTTTTGCAGTTATCAGAACCCAATAACCGACCCTTTAAAGGGTCTAATATATTCTCTATTTTGAGATATAGAAAACAGAGGCTGATCAAAACGATTTTGATCATAACGAATTACTGCAAACATATAATCATTCACAAACTTGAATCAATTAGATTTTATCCGGTCGTTAATTGGTATACACTCCAATTTAATCGATCTGAAAGCGTACAATTCGTGACTTCTAATTGCTATCAGGATACCAATCTCACCCCAATTTACCACACATAAACAACAAAGATCGATTAAATTCAAAAGATGGCAGGCGAATCAGTACGTGATATGACATCTAAGTTTGTGAAGTTAGCCAAATTCGAAGGGCAGGATTTTCGAAGATGGCAGAAGAAGATGCAATTCCTGTTAACAACTATGAAAGTTGTGTACGTTTTAACAACACCAGCACCGGAGGAAGTGGAGGGTGAAACCATTGATCAAATCAGAAAACGCAACAAGTTCTGGAATGATGACTTCATATGTCGTGGAACAATCTTAAACGGTATGTGTGATACTCTTTTTGATATTTATCAAAACATTGAATCTGCAAAAGAATTATGGGACATGCTTCAGGCCAAGTACATGGCAGAAGATTCATCCAGTAAGAAATTCCTAGTTAGTGATTTCATGAATTACAAAATGATAGATGGGCGTTCTGTTATGGAACAATATAATGAGTGTCTTAGTATACTTGGTCGCTTTACCCAACATGGTTTAAAAATGGATGAATCCATTGCGACAGCATCTATTATTGACAAACTTCCGCCTTCTTGGAAGGATTTCAAAAATAATTTGAAACATAAGAAGGAAGAATACAATTTGGTTGAGTTGGGAAGTGCCATAAGTATTGAGGAAGGGTGTCGTAGGATGGAGAAAACATGGGTGAATGAAAAAGACAAGGATATTGGCGGATCAAATGTCAATATGGTTGAAGAAACTAATTCTAGTTTCAAAAAGGGTTCGAATTCTAAGAACAAGAAACGAAAGTTTCAAGGTAACGATCACAAAAAGGGAAGTGTAAAGAAAGGAAAACAGTCCAACGATGGGGGCTGTTGGAAATGTGGAAAACCTGGACATTTCAAGCGTGATTGCCGTTCTGGAAAAGGCAAAAACGAGGCTGGTACTAGTGGTGGATCCAAAGGAGATCCAAAACAAGCAGGTACAATATTAACGATTAATAATAATTCGGATTTGAATTATGTATCATTAATTTGTGAATCATTCTATGTACAGGATGATGAAATTGCTTGGTGGTATGATTCTGGTGCGACATGTCATGTGTGCAAGGACCGAAGATGGTTCAAGGAACTTGCAACTATTAATGATGGACGTGTTTTAACTATGGGAAATGTCGCAACAGAACCAATACTTGGAATTGGACTAGTAGATTTAACTTTTACTTCTGGAAAAACAATTTCGTTGTGTAATGTTTTATATGTGCCCGGTATCCGGAAAAACTTGTTGTCCGGTGTGTTATTAAATAATTGTGGGTACAAACAAGTGTTAGAATCCGATAAGTATATCTTGTCGAAACATGGTTCTTTTGTTGGATTTGGTTATTTGTGTAATGGGATGATTATGCTTAATTTAGATATGCCTTCTACTTTTAATTCGATTTGTATGGTTGATTCTATTTCTAGTGTTAAACTTAGTAACATGGAACTATGGCATGCTAGACTAGGACATGTTCATTATAAAAGAATGAAAGAAATGTCTAAAATGAGTATGATCCCATCTATTGAGTTAGACCATAATAAGTGTAAAACTTGTATGCTTACTAAGATCACTAGAAAACCATTTAAAACAGCAAATCGTGAATCCAAACTGTTAGACCTTATTCATAGTGATCTATGTGATTTGCATGCTACTCCATCTCTAGGAAACAAGAAATATGTCATAACTTTTATTGATGATGCATCACGTTATTGCTATATTTATTTATTGCATTCAAAGGATGAAGCTCTTGATAAATTTCGTATTTATAAACAAGAGGTAGAGCTTCATCAAAAGGATTTGGTAAAAATCTTACGTACTGATCGTGGAGGGGAGTATTATGATCCGGTATATTTTCAATCTACCGGAATAATACATCAAACAACTGCTCCATATACACCACAACAAAATGGTGTGGCTGAAAGAAAGAATAGGACATTGAAGGAAATGGTGAATTCAATGTTATCTTATTCTGGGTTAAGTGAAGGATTTTGGGGAGAAGCCATGTTAACGGCTTGTTACTTGCTAAACCGTATTCCCGGTAAAAGCAATAAGAAAACCCCATATGAACTTTGGCACAAGAAATCACCAAACTTGAATTTTCTCAAGGTTTGGGGATGTAGGGCTGTGGTTAGGCTCACGGAACCTAAAAGGAAAACTTTAGGTGAAAGAGGTATAGATTGCATATTTATTGGGTATGCTGAAAACTCATATGCTTATAGATTCTATGTATTAGAATCAAATGAGTATGTTTCTGTGAACTCGGTGATAGAGTCACGAGATGCAATCTTTGATGAAGAAAGATTCACATCTATACCTAGGCCAAGGGACATGATTCATAGTTCGAAGGAACCGGTTAATACCGAGGATATTCCATCAACTAGCACTGAACCAAGAAAGGGTACAAGAGTAAGAAAAACCAAAACTTTTGGTGATGATTTTCAACTATACTTAGTTGAAGGATCAAGGAATGAAATTAATTTTCAATATCAATATTGTTTCAATGTTGATAAAGATCCAATGATATATGGTGAAGCAATGGCTTCAAGGGACGTTGCCTTTTGGAAGGAAGCAGTCCAAGATGAGATGGATTCTATCTTGCAAAATAAAGTTTGGAAATTGGCTGATTTACCTCCTGGGTGTAAACCATTAGGATGTAAATGGATCTTCAAAAGGAAGATGAAAGTAGATGGTACTATTGATAAATATAAAGCCAGGTTGGTAATCCAAGGCTTTAGACAAAAAGAGGGTATTGATTATTTCGATACTTATGCTCCGGTTGCTAGGATATCTACTATTAGATTGTTATTAGCATTAGCTGCTATACACAATCTTGTAATTCACCAAATGGATGTGAAAACTGCATTCTTGAATGGTGAATTAGATGAAGAGATTTACATGAAACAACCCGAAGGGTTTGTTATGCCTGGACATGAACACAAAGTGTGTAAATTGGTTAAATCTCTTTATGGGTTAAAACAAGCTCCTAAACAATGGCATCAAAAATTTGATGAAATTGTGTTGTCAAGTGGTTTTGTTTTAAATCAAGCTGACAAGTGTGTTTATAGTAAATTTGATGATTCTAGAAATGGAGTCATTATATGCTTGTATGTAGATGACATGTTGATCTTTGGTACTAACCAAGATCAAGTTGATGAGACAAAGGAATTCTTGTCATCTAAATTTGCTATGAAAGATATGGGGGAGGCGGAAGTGATCTTAGGTATTAAGATCATACGTGAGAACAAGGGTATTTCAATCTCTCAATCACACTATATTGAGAAGATCTTGGATAAGTTCAATTTCCAGGAAAGTTCTCCCACAAGTACTCCCATGGATTCACAAGTAAAGCTGTTACCTAATAAAGGTAAAGCGGTGTCACAACTAGAATACTCGAAAAGGATTGGATCCTTAATGTATGCTATGATAAGTACTAGGCCGGATATTGCTTATGCAGTTGGAAAGCTTAGTAGGTTTACTAGTAATCCTAGTACATTTCATTGGCGAACTTTGGATCGAGTATTTCAATACTTGAAAGGAACAATCGATTATAAGTTAACTTACATCGGATTTCCTTCTGTTATTGAAGGTTTTAGTGATGCAAGTTGGATATCCAATAAAGAAGATCATTCTTCTACATCTGGATGGGTGTTCCTTCTTGGGGGAGGTGCCATTAGTTGGGCATCTAAGAAACAGACTTGCATAACAAACTCAACTATGGAGTCTGAGTTTGTTGCTTTGGCAGCAGCTGGTAATGAGGCTGAATGGTTAAGGAATTTGCTTTATGAAATTCCATTGTGGCCAAAGCCTATTTCTTCAATTTCTATCAGGTGTGATAGTCAGGCTACATTGGCTAAGGCTTATAGTCAAGTGTATAATGGCAAGTCAAGACACTTAGGTGTGAGACACAGCATGGTTCGTGAGCTCATTATGCATGGTGTCATATCCGTTGAGTGGATTGCAACTCATCGGAATTTAGCTGATCATTTAACCAAAGGGTTATGTAGAGATCTCATGAAAGGGTCAGCTGTGGGATTGGGTTTAAAGTCCATATGAAAGCTCTCATGTTGAGATACCCAATTCACCACCTAATATGACGTTAGGTGCTGAATTTTGAATGTGGAAAGCTTAACATCTAGAGTTTGGAACACAACATTAAATTATCCCAAAGGTATGTGTTCGGTACTGCAAGATAAGGAAGGTTGAAGTGTTCTTCTTAATAATTCTTTTGAAAAATTGCATTTGCAGGTGCAAGACTAAAAGAATTACCTATTTGAGTACGAAGTTTAGCTGCTTCAAGAAGTTGGGACTTGGCTTCGATGTACTTAAAGAAAGGATAGGGACATAGGCTAGTAAAATAATGTGTCAAGTAAGATATTGTGTATGAAAAACTAATGTGTATATTATCTTCATGTATTCAATAGTGATATTACAAGGTTCAATCTTTCGGGAAACCTTGATATCCGAATATTTGGAATGTGTAATATACTAATGTGAAATTCAATCGTCTCGACATTTCATTTATGCATTAGTTTGATTGTTTGCTGTGAACTAGTTAGTTAATTTATGATTACACTAAAATGGGGGAGGTTTGTTGGTATTTTAGTGTAAAATAGATTGAGTTTAATATGCGAATAAGGGTCGACACTTATTTGGATATTAACTGGACTAACGGGGGTTCCAAGGGGGCGTAGCCCCCTTGGTGGGGGTTCGGGGGCAACGCCCCTGAGAGAAGCAGGGTCCAAGGGGCAGAGCCCCTAATTTTTTATTTGGTATAACATTGCTATGTTAGAAATTCATTAGAATTTGTTTTTTCACCAAATAAAACATATAAAGTTGATGCTCGTTTCTGCTGATATGGTTCCTGCTGATAGCAGATGGTTTCTGCTGATAGCGTGGTTCCTGCTGATAGTGCATGGTTTCTGCTGATGTGGTTTCTGCCGATAGTGTATGGTTCCTGCCGATAGTGCAGCGTTCCTGCTGATTGTGTAGATTCTGCTGATAGTTGGTTACAGTTAATATAACCGTTTTGCAGTTATCAGAACCCAATAACCGATCCTTTAAAGGGTCTAATATATTCTCTATTTTGAGAGATAGAAAACAGAGGCTGATCAAAACGATTTTGATCATAACGAATTACTGCAAACATATAATCATTCACAAACTTGAATCAATTAGATTTTATCCGGTCGTTAATTGGTATACACTCCAATTTAATCGATCTGAAAGCGTACAATTCGTGACTTCTAATTGCTATCAGGATACCAATCTCACCCCAATTACCACATATAAACAACAATTTACATTTAGCATTATTTATATTGTTGAAAGGATATACAGGTGCATCTGTTTTGCTTCAAACTATGTCCACCTCTGACTATATATTGGAGATACCAATAAGAAATGAATTTACGGTATCATCTTCTATTATATATAGTACTAGTAATATGAGTGGTGGAACTAGGACGAAAGTTCAGAGGTAGCGAAATACGAAAATTTGTTTAGGGGTAGCGGAAATTTGTTTCAGGGGTAGCGAAATACGAAAGATAGTATGAAAAACGTAAAAAAAAACCAAAAATTCCACTACCGGGTAAAAGTTCAGGGGTAGCAACCGCTACCCCTGGGCTGTACATAGCTCCGCCCCTAAGTAATATACTCTCTTTGTCCCAAATTATAAGTTTTTTTTATTTTTTTTTTGTCTCAAAACATAAAAGTCACTTTAATGAAGATAGAAGATATTTGATTTGTAAATATATTAGTTAGTGAGAATTTATTAAACTGTGCAAATTGAAAATGTACATATAAATTGAGACGTAGATAATACAAAACTAGAGATTTTCAAAAGGTGGGAAAATAATGTTTAAAAACTTAATTAAATCAATGAAAGTGCATCATTCTACCTATGTGATAAAATTGAGTATTCCGGTTGGATAATTGAAAGTCAAAATTTGATTCAATTTAGTCAAACTCAATTAAATATCATCCAGCAAAATAAATATGCATAAAAATATATGTTTTGTTTTTGTAAAAAAAAAAGAACTAAAAGAATGAGGAGGTAAATATAAGTTTAGTTGTTCGATTTTAAATAATTTATATAAAGTTAAATACTCTTATCAGTTTTGATGTTTTTTGATAACTTTATAATTTATTTTTAAAAAAGGCAACATATATAACCTCTTGTTATTATTTATAAATATTATTATCAATATATATTAAATTTATGTATGAAATTATAAATATCAAAATAAAAACACGGGTTAATATAATATGTAAATGAATACTCAATATTATATATATACGAACGGCTCATGTTATTACCTTTATGTTCAAAAAAGTTTTTTCTTAACTGTTAGTATAATGCCGTTCAAAAAAAAATTTGTTAGTATAAAACTAGTACTGGGTACTTGTTAAAGAAGTAGTACCAAAAGGGTGCTACTAACCATACCCTCCCTATGCATGAAACCCGCCTACTTTTGATAAAATGTATAATCCGACAAAGCAGATAGTACAAGCGACGGCAGCAGTACAAAGTCAACACCCTCCTTATACAGAGAGTTTGGATGGGAGGGTTTGGATATAGTGACCCGTACCAAAATTCAACTCTCAAGCAATACCAAATACTGAATAAATAAATTACTCAAGAATATATGTATAAAGTCGTCACCCCTGGCAATCACTTTGGAAATCCACTTGCTTCTGAAAGTCAAAGGGAACCCTCTTTAATTTGCTGCACATGATGAGTACGTCACAAGTGGTTGCAAAAGTCACATCAAAAGAATAACCTAATCAAATTTCACCAATTTAGTCCATTGGCCCCTACATCATCTTCTAAAGACTTCCTTTTCTCAAATTAAATCGTGTTTATCACAACACTATAGTTAAATTCTTATTAACTTGTCTATGTTTTACCTTATTATATATATGCACATTTGGTGTTTTAGTATGTACTGTAATCCATGGATTATGTTTCCCTTAAATTTACTTTGATTTTGAGGAGTCATTCTTATGATAAATCAAATTGTTAGGCTTTGGACTTCTGTTTTAAAGAATACAAAAAATTGTTATAAAAAACTAACCAAAGAAACAACACATTATTTAAGTTTGCCATGGAGTTTTCTAAGTTCTATGACCCTTAGGCTGCACACAGTAGTAAACAAATGATCGATCGTTTGTGTGGTTGCGATCGATCCTCGCTACTGTGGCATGAATTGGAGATCGATCGATTGCCACTTTTTTGGAGATTTGGGTCATCCCTGCGATCTAGATCGTCCTAAGTTTTGTGTGTATTTAATTAAATATAAAAGATATTTTTGTGGTGTATGTTTTTTGTAGTGTAGGTTGTCCTCGCCTGTAGATCGTCAAAGAGAGAAAGCTGACGTGACGGATAAAATGAGGGTCAATCCTCCCCCTTAGTGTGTCCGGCCTTAGTTTTTGTTTATACTTGGTTCTTAATTTGAGGCTGTTTATGTAAATCGATCACACATAAAGTTGGTTTGCTAGCAAACTTACACAAATTGGTCATACATAAAGCTGATTTATTAGCAAACTTACACAAATTACTCAAAGTGTGTTCTTAAGTTTTATTATTAAAGAAAAGTAACCTCAATTTACAGTTTGATAAAAGTTATGGAGTACAGTATTACTCAAATCATGCCACATGATGAAGTACTTCAATTTACACTTTGACAAAAATTATGAAGACTCAAATCATGCCACATGATGAAGTACTTCAATTTAAACTTTGACAAAAATTATGAAGACTCAAATCATGCCACATGATGAAGTACTTCAATTTAAACTTTGACAAAAGTTAGGAAGACTCAAATCATGCCACATGAGAAAAGTACTCAAATCATGCCACATAAAAGAATCAAGTTCCATTTTGACACACAAATTAAAGTGATACTTGACATACTACCTATACAATTTAAACAATTATTATTCTAACCAAATCAATTAAGGGGGAGTGTACCCGATTCATATTCTACACCATAAAATATACCTCAAATCCATTGACTTTCATATTCTCATCCCAACAAAATACCTTTTACTTTTAATTTCTTTTTTTCTAGGGAATCATTAAATAAAAAACAAATCAAACAAAAGATGAAAAAAAATCGGCAAAATCGCATCTTTTAGATCTGAAAACCTTCCCCCTCATTTTTCTATTTTACACTTTACTACCTTCTACTTTTCATCATTTACAAATCACAACTAAAAATCTCTCATTTGGAATCAATCCTTAATCCAGTCATACTAACAGGTAACGGCGTCGGTTGACGGTGGTGGTGTTGATGTTCTCCGTCGTATGTAACAATAAGCATCTTCGAGTCCGTTAATGATAACTCTACTCGCTTCCTTGCTGGACATCCTTTAACGGAGTTACATTTATAATAGACTCTGCGATTGACAAAAACATGCATTTATTTAATTTAATATTTTCAAACATGTTCAATTAAAGTTGTTAAATGCATATTATAGCCAATCACCTTGGAAATTGTGTTCCGGAAACTTTTTTTTCACCGTATTTCTTCCATGAGTAATTATCTGCCGGAATACTGTCAACTTTTGATCCAATTATCGGTATCATTTTCACTTTCCGCTTAGATCCAGTTTTTCTGTAAAAATCGAAACTCATAAATAAAATTAACACAATAATATTTTTTACTAAAATACTTATTTATGATTTCCGGTCTATACCTTCGTTTGCAACAGTGACAGCCGGTCCGAGACCCATGCACCGAAGCTGACGTCATATCATTTCCACTACGCTTCCGGTGAGACGACGGCAACGGCGGCTTCCGTGACGAAAAAGACGGCGCCGGAGATACTATACCTAACGATTTACCGTTAGAAACACTTCCTTCTAAATCACCTCCAGCGAACGATGACATCACAGATGACGTCACTTCTGTAACTTTCTTTTCATTTTTCTTAGAAACCGACGGCGCGTGTTCAGAAACTGACGGCGCGTGAGCAGGTCCGCGACGGAACCTGGCATGTCCACTACGTTTCAAAGCGGAAACAGCCTGCCGGAAGGAAGACGAGCCACCAAAATCATGGTTTTGAAAGATACGATTGAGATGCTCAATAGTTTGAATACCGACTAAATCAACAGCCATTGATTGCAGCAAAATTAGGGTTTTTATAAAACTGAGATTGAAATGTATCGGAGATGGAGACTGGGGTTTATATAAGAAAACAAGTCAAAGAGATGAGAATATGATCCAACGGCTCAGATTTGTTTGACTTTCTGAGATCAATTAAATAAAGAGACAAGGTATCAATTCTGAAAGTCTAACAATCACTGAATACTTTAACTTTTATTAAACAAACAAATAAATGCCAAAAGAAAAATAATATCTTTTTTCCATTTCTTAATAGTTAATAGTATATCTTGATTTCAGAAATATTTGGTAAGATATAACAAAAGTGATTATTTTTTGTCTTTTGTATTGTCTTGGTTAAAATACTAAAATCATATTTTAAATGTGTTTAAATAATTTGAGATAAGTATTAATCTGACAAAATCTTTTTTTTTTCCCCAACATGGTTAGTTTTTGAGTAAATTCTTTAAATGGTCATGCGCATCTGCGCAACTCCGCAACCTATCTCAGAACGTGACACGTGTACATATTCTGGGGCCCACACCAACTACTAGAATTACTCAACCGCCGGCTACTCAACCCAATAGCTAAAATTTTTGCATCGTTAGTCCTTTGTTACGTTTTCGTCCGCTTTTTTACGTTTTCGTCTGTTTTTTTACGTTTTCGTCCGATTTTTTACGTTTTCGTCGATTTTTTACGTTTTCATCTGTTTTTTTTACGTTTTCGTCTGATTTTTTACGTTTTCGTCCTATTTTTTACGTTTTCGTCCGATTTTTTACGTTTTCATCTGTTTTTTTTACGTTTTCGTTTGTTTTTTTACGTTTTCGTCCGACTTTTTACATTTTCGTCTGTCTTTTTATGTTTTCATCCATTTTTATTACGTTTTCGTCCACTTTTTTACGTTTTCGTCCGATTTTTTACGTTTTCGTCCGATTTTTTACGTTTTCATATGTTTTTTTACGTTTTCGTCTATTTTTTTACGTTTTCGTCCGATTTTTTACGTTTTCGTCTGTTTTTTTACGTTTTCGTCCATTTTTTTTACGTTTTCGTTGATTTTTTACGATTTCATCTGTTTTTTTACGTTTTTATCTGTTTTTTTTACGTAAAAAAAGCGGATGAAAACGTAAAAAAATAGACGAAAATATAAAAAATCGGACGAAAACGTAAAAAAAACAGACGAAAATATAAAAAATCAGACGAAAACGTAAAAAAAATGGATGAAAGGGTAAAAAAAACAGATGAAAATGTAAAAAATTGGACAAAAACGTAAAAAATCGAACGAAAACGTAAAAAAATAGACAAAAACGAAAAAAAATAGGACGAAAACGAAAAAAAATCGGACAAAAACGTAAAAAACAGACGAAAACGTAAAAAATCGGACGAAAACATAAAAAATCAGACAAAAGGTAAAAAATCAGACGAAAACGTAAAAAAAGTGGACGAAAATGTATAAAAAAGGATGAAAACATAAAAAGACAGACGAAAATGTAAAAAGTCGGACGAAAACGTAAAAAAAACAAACGAAAACGTAAAAAAACAGTTGAAAACGTAAAAAATCGGACGAAAACGAAAAAAATCAGACGAAAACGTAAAAAATCGGACGAAAACGTAAAAAAACAGACGAAAACGTAAAAAATCGGACGAAAACGTAAAAAATCAGACTAAAACGTAAAAAAACAGACAAAAAACGTAACAAAGGACTAACGATGCAATAATTTTAGCTGTTGGGTTGAGTAGCCGCCGGTTGAGTAGCCGGCGGTTGAGTAATTCTAGTAGTTGGTGTGGGCCCCAGAATATGTACACGTGTCACGTTCTGAGATAGGTTGCAGAGTTGCGCAGATGCGCATGACCATTTAAGGAATTTACTCAAAAACATTTTGTCCTATGTTAGTACTTTAAATGTGTTTAAATAATTTAAGATGTATTAAATGGACTTCATTAAGTTTGTTAGAACATCTCCAATGCAAGAGTTTTACAAAGAATTTTTACTATTATAGAAAGGTTTTGAATGACTTTCTTTGCAAAATACAGTTTTTCAAATATCATTACTCAAAAACTTGTAATCCATCAATCGATTGAAGCATGGATTTTGTAATTATGCTTAGTTGTGTTAGCCTTATTTTTTCCTTTCAAATGGCTTTTGTAATTAATGCTTTTGAATGTATTTTTTTCTTTCACAAAGATTTTCTAAATATTTTTTTGGCATCGGAGCAAGTTTTAATAATAAGTTGATAAGGGTGTGCTCGGCAAAAATAGAAATAGCAGTTAGCAGTAGCTGTAAGTATTAGATATAAGCAGTAGCTGTATTTTTCTATAAAAACGTTTGATAACGTATTTGTAGTTGCAGTTGTAATTATAATGTGTAAAACAACTCATAAATGTGTTAGGAACACGTTTTAGATATTTTACAAGTCTTGTTCATTTAATTAATGTTGCACAATTAGGACTATATTGTTTGTATTTTGGACCGGTTCAATAGTAGTCCTTGGACCGGTCATATTAATTAATTAAATCCTTATCACATGTAAAAGGAATATTCCTAAAGAATATTCCCCTCCCTATGCCTATAAATACAAGGCAAGGGAGTCATTTGAATTGTTGGTTTTCAAGTGTAGCTGCGCAAGCTTTGTTGGTATAACATTCGAATAGAAAGCCTTCCACTTCTTTTCTTATTCTTCTTCTCATTTCTCTTATTTTCTAGCTTATCGTGTTTAGCTTATTCATATTTCCATAAGTAGCTTATTAATATATAGATAAGTAGTATATCGTGTTTGGTTGGTTTAAATCATTTAACGAGAGTGTGTGTGTTGTTTGAGATCATTAATAGCGACCTACAAGTGGTATCATACGCCAAGGATATTTAGGATTTGTGTTTTAAGTCTAGATCTAATCGTTATTTTTCATTTGGTTTCAATACGTTTACGTCAGTTCTTTTTCACGTTCATTTGCGTTCAAAAGTGTGAAAAAAGCGGGTTTTGCAAATCGTTGTGTAATCCTTTTAATCAAATCTTCGTTTTTTAAAGTTAACGTGGTTAATTTTGGTGTAAATTCGGTGTTTTAATCGTTAAAAATCATTAGATTTACGTTTTTCATCATCATCCAACGTTCTGGGTTGAAATTCGAAGAAGAAGGGTTTCTCGCAATTGGTTTGCAACAATTCATGGATTTCTCGCATTTGGTAACAAGGGTTTCTCGGAATTGCTGAATTACGGGTTTATCGCAATTGGATTAGTTTAAGAGTTTCTCGCAATTCATCAGATTCTTCGGATTTGGTACTCGGTGTTTCCTTCTTTGTAAAAGATAATGAAACTACCTCGACTCGGAATTATTCTCAACTTTTGTATAAAAGTTTGAGAACGTGATCGAAATTGTAATTTTGAAAAAATCTTTCGAAATTGCTTGATCTTTCGCAATTCAGAGTTATCTCTCGCAATTGCAAAGTTCTATCGCATTTGAAATTGATTCTCGCAATTGCAATTTTCTATCGCATTTGAGAAATCTCTCGGAATTACTCAAGTCTCTCGCAATTGGACAACCTTTATCGCAATTCAGATTTCTCTCGCAATTCAAACAGTGTTTCTCGCAATTGGACTAAGAACATTAAGTAAACTTAAAAATCAAATATCATAAATCTTAAAAACAATCTTAATTATCTAAAGATCCAAGAAAATGTCTCAACCACCTCACTTCAACTACTACTATCAGCTACAGCAACATCCTCAGCAACAACAATTTCATCCTCAGTATCAACAGCAACAAGCATTCGTTCAACAACATCAATTTCTCTCTCCACCACAAGTATCCCCACAACAAATCATGCAACAGAATCAACAACTGCAGAACTATTCATCCTACTCCAGAGAACCTCATTGGTTTAATAAGATGTGTGAAGCAATCAGTAGTCAGCAATCGCGTCATGAAGCTGGAAGTCAAGAAACTCCACCAATGCTAACTCCGGGTAACTACGTGCAATGGGCTAGTAGATTCCTCAGATTCGTTGAACTAAAAAAACCCCATGGTCAGTATCTCAAGAAGGTCATTGAAGAAGGACCCTATCCCATTCCAGCTACTGTAGTTTCAGCAACTACAGAGAGAGAAGAAACATCCACACCCATTCCGGTTGCCAACTACACAACTGAGCAAACATTACAGCAAGAGGCAAACCAATTGGCTATGTCTTTCATACTTCAAGGAATTCCTAATCCTATCTACCGAAGTATTGATGCTCAAAAGACAGCCAAAGATATGTGGGAACATGTTCATCTTCTCATGGAAGGAACAGAGTTAAACCAAGAAGATCTTGAGTCCAAGTTATATATGGAGTACACTCACTTCATCATGGAACCAGGGGAGACCATTGAATCTTACTACCACCGTTTCACCAACATCATCAACGATCTTGATCGTCATGATATCAAGTTACCAAAGATTGCTATCAACTCCAAATTCCTTGGATGCCTTGGTCCTGAATGGCAAAAATATGCAACCTTTGTGAGGCAAACAAAGAAAATTGGTGATGTCAAATACGGACTCATGTATGATTATCTCAGACAACATCAATCAGAAGTGGATAAAGAAATTGCAGCACGAGGAGGCTTCACACCAGCACCAACACCAAATTCACTTGCTCTCGTTGCTCAATCCAACTTCTCTTTACCACAACAGGAATTTGGTAACTCATCTTTTCAACCAACCATTCCACCCCAACCTCATAATCAAATCATTCCTTATGAAGCACCACAACAATACTCTGATAACCAGCTGGTTCCATACAACAACACCGATTCAGTAATGTACTCAAATGCAGACTATGATGAAGAAGAGGATGCTTTCAATTCACTTAATGAAGCATTTGGATTGATTGCTAACGCATTTGGAAGATTCACCAAATCCAACAACCGTCTTCGTTCATCTTCAAATACCAGGAATCAGGCAGTTGTTCATGATGGCAGAGTTGAAATTCAAAACCGGTCTTCAGGCAGATATGGTTCGGGTAATCGTGGATATGGTAATCAAAGGGTTCAGTCAGGAGGAAATCGGTTCAATACTGCAGGGGTAAACAGAAACAGTATGGGGAATGTTCAGAGGGGAAATTCAAATGTTGGGAATGGTCAGAAAGGCATTGCTAATACATCTATCACTTGCTACAATTGTGGGGGGAATGGTCATATGGCTAATGCTTGTCCGAAGCCGAGAACAATGGGCAGTCAGTATCACAAAGAGGCTCTTATGATGGCACTCAAAGATGAAAGAGCTGCTGGGATGATGACTCAGAATAATCAAAGTTTTATGGCAACTGTGGAATCAGATGATGAGATGGAAGACCTTGAGGCAAACGCTGCAGTCATGCTTATGGCTAATATGCAAGAGATGAATATGTCCGAGTCAGGCCCGGTATATGACACCGATGGTCTTTCTCAGGTACCTGATCCGATATGTCTTATTCATGAAATTGCTTCACCGTCTGCATCTTCATCTACAAACGAAACTTTTGTTCAAAATGAGTCATTATCATCATCATCCGATGATCAAGATAACACGGTTGTATCATTTGATGATGATAAAACAGTTGTTTCCTTTGATGATCTCATCGATGATGCTAATTGTGATCATATTGAACAAAAAGATCCTTTGCATGATCAAGATTCGGAATTACAGGCCTTGTTATTGACCACCCAGTCACAAATAAAAAAATGCAATGACATCAATCAGAAACTCAAAGAGAAAATTGCAGTGTTAACAAAGGATAATGAGTGCTATAAATTACAACTTTCTGGATATCTTAAACAAGATAAACGTGAAAAAGGTTTTGAAAAGGCTTTCCAACAAGAGTACGTTAAAGTTCAAAATTTAGAAAGTCAAGTTCGTGCGCTAACCATTGCCAAAGCTGAACTTTTCTCTCAGAAAGAAAAGGATCAATTGGAGTTTAAAATTCAAATTGAGACTTTAAATTCTGAATTGTTGAAAACTCAATCTGAGCTTTCTGCATCTCAGAAAGATCTTCTTGAAGAAAAGAAAGCCAATCGGAAATGTGTTGACTCCTATCTTGATCAAATTCTGGATTTGGAAACCAAACTCAAAGACTTTCAAAATGTTGTGTATAAAACGGGTAATTCTGTAACGCAAATTCAAAAGAATGTTGTAAAACCAAGTCCTAAAGGAGTAAGTTTTGCACTTGGCAGTGATACACCCCGCAATTTACACAAAGCACTCAAAGAAAATCCTAAGTTGTACAATGCAACATTTCTGTTAGATGATTCCTTTCAACGTGTTGTTATGTATTCTGTTGATGAAGAAACTGATTTTCTTGAAAACAAGATTGAGGGTCGATCAAAGTCACAAACAAAGTTTTCAAACGTACAGTACGATTATAATGCACGACCTCATTTGAGCAAATCATTTGTTCCTCCTAAGGATCATCCAGAACAAACGTTAACATACACAAACATAAGTGCTCCCTCGTCTATAACTTCTGATCCTACGACTGGTGTACAATTTAAAGATTGTTTGACAGAGGATCTTGTTGATCCACAAATGCCTAAAGAATGTCGGGTTCTTCGATATTTTCAGACATTTATGGATGACATTTCTCGTTTGGAGAGTGAAATTGAGTTCAGTTCTCAAATTCCTATCTCGTCTTTTCTTTCTCCTGTTCAGAAAGAAAAGAAGGAGATTCTTCAAAAGAAAATTCTTCCTCATGTCAGAAATCTGAAAAAGGGTGCAACAAGATGGGAAGAGGAGTTACATACGGAATTAGCATCTATGAAATCCATTTTCAAAGCTAAAGATGACAAGGTTCAACGTCAAAAACTTCAAAAGAAATTTTTAGCAAACGAAAATGATCGACTCTTGCAAAAAGTCTTGTGTTATGACATTGTCTCTGTGATTATGAACTCGCTCTATGAATCTGGTAATGCTTTAATTGTGAATGATCATGCTGTAGATATTAAGATGTTGCATATGGAGATTGATAATCTGATACATGAGAATGAGACTCTTCGACAAATCAATGGTGATGTGGAAAACAAAGTTTTTAATCTTCAAAAACAGTTGGACTGGTGTCAAAAACAAAGTCTTGAATTTGAACTCAAATTTCAAAATCTCATGGGATCTCTATCATTTCAAAACAGTCATGAAGAAAACAAAGAAACAAAGGCTTTCTTAAAAGTTAAACTGTTTAAAAATGAAAAAAACCTGGATGAAGTTATTCAAAACAGAAATGACACAGTCTACCTAAACAGGAAATTAGATTCACAAAATCAAGAGTTCCAACACATCATTATTGATTTGAAGAAGAAGATCAGAGTTTTAGACAAGAGCAAAGCAAACATTCATAAGATTGCTCCAGGAATGTATGTAGTGGACAAAGAACATACACAAGCATCTGACACAACCACTGATTCAGCTACTTGTACTTCCACAGGACTAGAAACCACCTCTAAGATCAACCATTCCAAGACTCACAAGAAACAGAAGAAGAATAGAGTCAAGAAATCTAGGAAGGCAGTATCTAAGTCTGAAGAAGTTCAAGAACGTAGTTTGAATAAGACAAATGTAACATCAGAAATAGAATTGCACTTATCTGAGTCTAGTTCTAAGAATGATGTAACAAATGATAACTCTTTAAATATTAATGAAGATGTTTTGGTTGATGCTACTTGTGTTTTTTGTCGTCATAGCATACTATCTGGTGATCATACAAAATGTGTTGCTAAAACTTTGCTGACTAAGAGAAAGAAACGAACTAGTGGCGCTTCCTCTAGGCTTCAAACCATTGCAAAATCCATTTTAGGGATGCCTCCACTAGATGTTTCTGAGGAGAATATAGAAAAGCCCCAATCCAAGACCAAAAAGTCACCTAGTGCATACCTTAGGAAAAAGGCAGAGACTAGTTGGACCTGGCAACGCTGGTTACAGAATACTTTTGATTTCAAATGGTTACCTAAAGTACTAACATCTTGTGTAACTAACCCAGCGGATCCAACCGTTATCAATTCTCCACCTGTTTCCGATGTTTGTGATGCAGGTGATTCAAATCGTCCTTTGGATTGTTGATAGCGGGTGCTCCCGACATATGACCGGCAATCTCAACCTTCTTCAGAACTTTATTGCAAAGTTTATTGGAACGGTCAGATTCGGGAATGATCACTTCGCTGCAATTATGGGCTATGGGGATTATATTAATGGGAACATCGAAATCAGCCGTGTGTATTATGTTGAAGGTCTCGGTCATAATTTGTTCTCCGTGGGACAATTCTGCGATGGAGACTTGGAAGTAGCATTCAGGGAGAAAACATGCTTTATTCGTGATCTTCAAGGGAACGACCTTATGAAAGGGAAACGCGGAACAAGTCTTTATTCTATCTCCTTTGACGGCATGACAGCTTCTTCTCCTATTTGTTTACTCTCCAAGGCTCATCCCACGAAAGCTTGGTTATGGCACAAAAGATTATCTCATCTAAATTTTAAAACCATGACTGATCTTGCCAAGAAGAAATTAGTTGACGGTTTACCAAAGTTCAGATATGCCAAGGATCACTTGTGTTCTGCTTGTGAACAAGGGAAAAGTCATCGTGCCCATTTTCCTCCCAAAACAGAACACAGCACAGACCATGTCCTACAACTGCTCCATATGGATTTGTGTGGTCCGATGCGCGTTCAGAGTATTAATGGGAAGAAGTATATTCTGGTAATAGTAGATGATTACTCCAGATGGACTTGGGTCTATTTTCTTCGCACTAAAGATCAAGTTCCTTCTATCCTCATCACGTTTCTCACCAAGATTCAAGTTCAAGTCCGTAACACCGTCCGAATCATCAGAACAGATAACGGGACTGAATTTAAAAATCAAATCATTCGGGATTTCACAGAGAAACATGGGATTGTTCATCAGACTTCCATAGCTCGCACTCCGGAACAAAATGGTGTAGTTGAAAGACGAAACCGGACGCTCGTGGAAGCAGCTCGAACTATGCTGATCAATGCCCAATTACCAGATTATCTTTGGGCTGAAGCTGTCAACACTGCTTGTTATACTCAGAACCGTGCAATGATCACCAAAAGACACACCAAAACACCATATGAGATTATACAAGGGAGAAAACCAAACATCAACCATTTTCACGTCTTTGGAGCTTTGTGTTATCCGAAGAATGATAAGGATGATCTTGGTAAACTTAAGGCTAAAGCAGATATTGGGATCTTTGTTGGATACTGTGAGAACTCCAAGGGATATCGTATTTGGAATCGTCGGACTGGAGATATTCAAGAAACCATACACGCTAATTTTGATGAACTCACCGAAATGGCTTCTGAGCAAGACCGCTTAGAACCCGCACACAATCGTCTGAACTTTCCTGAATCTTCATCTGCACCTCTACCTTTCAACAAGAAGGACCTGGAAGATTTGTTTGCACCAATGTTCGATGACGTTCGTGTTACTAGTGCATCAGATGCTTCCACCAGTTCCGCTGCTCAACAACTTCCACATCAAGCACCTGATCCATCAGCATCTACCTCTACAGTAGTTGCTGCCGATGCACCACAACCTGAACCATCATCAACAATGGAGAAAACACCTCAACCAGCAGTTGAAGATTCATCCCCCATTTCTAACAATGTTCCACCACCAACAGGATATGACGGGAACGCCTTCTTTAATCCATTTGCTCCACCACCAACTGTTCCAGATTCCGGAGAATCATCCTCGAGCAACATGGACCCGTCATATCATCATCACAACGTTCAACACTACCCATCAACTCATAAATGGACAAGGGATCATCCGTTAGTAAATGTGATTGGCAATCCAGATAAACCAGTAATGACCCGACAGAAACTCCACACAGATGGTGAAACATGCATTTACGCTCTCACCGTTTGTCAATCTGAACCGAAAAATATCAAAGAGGCCTTGACTTACGACAATTGGATTGAATCAATGCAAGAAGAGTTGGATCAGTTCAAGAGATTAGAAGTTTGGGAACTCGTTGAAAGACCAGATGGAGTTTATGTGGTGGGATTAAAATGGATTTGGAAAAATAAGCTGGATGCAGAGGGAACGGTTATTCGGAACAAGTCTCGGTTGGTTGCTAAAGGGTATAGCCAAGAAGAGGGAATTGACTTCGAGGAATCCTTTGCACCAGTGGCTAGGCTAGAGGCAGTAAGAATGTTTCTGGCATACGCGGCTCATAAGAACATCACAGTTTATCAAATGGACGTGAAGACTGCATTTTTGAACGGACTACTTCGTGAAGAGGTGTATGTTTCACAACCAGAGGGCTTCGTTGATCCAGAACATCCACAACACGTTTACAGGCTTAAGAAAGCTCTCTACGGCCTTAAACAAGCCCCGAGGGCATGGTACGATAAACTTGCTGCATTCTTGCTTGCTAATCATTTTACTAAAGGATCTGTGGACCCGACTCTGTTTATACAAAAACACGGGGAGGACATTCTCATCGTACAAATTTATGTGGATGACATCATTTTTGGGTCTACCCATAAAAAGTACTCAAACGCTTTTGCAAAACTAATGAAACAAAACTTTGAGATGTCCATGATCGGTGAATTAAACTTTTTTCTAGGCTTACAAGTTCACCAGTCGCCTCGTGGTATATTCTTGAGTCAGTCTAAATATGCACAAGAGATATTAAAGAAGCATGGCATGACAACTAGTGACACCTATAACACCCCAATGGCCTCCTCATCCCCGAAGCTAGATGCTGATTTACATGGGAAACCCACTGATCCTACAAATTATCGTAGCATAATTGGGTCTCTTATGTATCTCACAGCTAGCAGACCGGATGTTGTATTTGCCACATACCTGTGTTCACGCTATCAATCTAACCCAACAGAAAGACATTTATCTGCTGTTAAAAGAATTCTTAGATACATCAAGGGAACCATTAATTTGGGGATCTGGTATCCAAAGGATTCTGGTTTTGCACTAACTGCTTTTTCAGATGCGGATCATGCGGGATGTATTGATACCAGGAAGAGCACATCTGGTGGTGTCCAATTTCTCGGTGATAAGCTGGTGTCCTGGCAGTCCAAGAAACAAGATTGTACGTCTCTATCATCAACGGAATCAGAATATGTAGCTATGTCTGCCTGTTGTGCTCAAATCATTTGGATGCGATCACAACTGATGGACTATGGTTACATATTCAACAAAATCCCGATGTACTGCGACTCCAAAAGTGCTATTGCTATCTCGTGCAACACTGTCCAACACTCCAAGTCCAAACACATCGCTCTCAGATATCACTTCATCAAGGAGCATGTGGAGCAGGGTACCATTGAGTTGTATTTCGTGGGAACGGAACACCAATTGGCGGATCTTTTCACGAAGGCTTTACCTCATGAACGTTTTGTGAAATTGGTTCACCAAATTGGCATGCGATGTTTGACTCCTCAGGAATTGTCAAATTTTCTCAAAAACTAAATACTTGAGTCAAACATCCAAACTATCTTGTAAATCACAATTAAAAAAAAAAAAAAAAAAAAAAAAAAAAAAAAAAAAAAAGGTGTGTGTATGCAAGTACAAATCCTCTGTCAACATTTTGTTCATTTTTTTTTTTAAAATTTTCTTTCTTCATTTCTGAACAAATGTTGAGGGGGAGACACAAAATTTTTACAAATTTTTCACAAATTTGTACTTGCATATTTTCTGTAACACTGTTGCTGTGTATTGGCTTTGATGTGATATCCTAAGGTTTATCAGGAATTTGATGGTTACTAATTGTTAGAAGACTAAAAGTGCTAAATATTGAAAATCATTTGGTTAGGATTTAGTGTGCTACAAAACTTGAGGTTAAGGGACTAAATGTGAAAAATAGGATAAAAATTAATAGTAAAAGGATTAAATGCAAAACTGTTACAACTCTGCAAATCATTTACTATCACTAATTCTTGTCCCTCGCATTTACTATCACCCAACAACTCAATCAACGGCTGTCATTAAATCTGATCATCTGTTCAAGATCTAACGAATTTGTGAGTGATTTCATGTTCTTTAAGTGATTATAACACATGGTTTTCAAGGAATTAACGATCCAACGGTGGAATTTGTATCAAATGTTTAATCGTAATTCTAGGGTTTGCATAGAATTGGGATTTTTTAATCCTATGTGTTTTAAGTGATAATGCTTGTTCTGTTATACTTAGATCTTGATTATGTAACTTAAATGCATGATTAATTGGTTCAGAAACTCATCTGAGTGATTATACGAACGTTTAGGGTTTATGTTCATAATTTGGGGATAATCGAATGTGAATGATTTGGTGTGATTAAAGTGTTGTTATAGTGTTATTATGACTCGAATTGAATAGTTGTTGCCTTAGATTAAGCCCAGAAACATTAGACGATCATTGATTGAGATTTAGGGTTTATCAAGAACACTATGCACTAGCAGTTTGATCTTAAAGATTTTGTGGATAGAAAGTGTTAAAAGTTTGACAAAATGCATAAAATAGCTTAATGAACCTATTGCAATTGATGAGAAATCATTATTCTGTGAATTGGAAAATTTTTGTGAGTAAATTAATCGTCAAAACGGGTTTTCGAAATTTCTTGGATAAGATATTTTCGAATTTGCAATTGCTATCGCAATTGTCATTTGCTCCCGCAATTGCCATTGCTCTCGCAATTGGTGTTGCTATCGCAAATGGTATTTTGCCCTCGCAATTGAAAAACCTTTTTCTCGCAATTGGAATTTTTTCCCGCAATTGGAATGATTATCGCAATTGGAAATTTTTCTCGCAATTGGAAATTTTTCTCGCAATTGAAAAGTTTTCTCGCAATTGGAAATCTTTCTCGCATTTGGAAATTTTTCTCGCATTTGCAAATCTTTCTCGCATTTGGAAATTTTTCTCGCATTTGCAAAATTTTCTCGCAATTGGTATTTTTCTCTAAATATTCAATTCACAGATTAAGGATTGCTAAGTAATAAAGGATGTTGTGTGCAATCACTCAATTTTAACTAATGCTAACACACATATATCCTGCAATTTGGTGTCATAATGCTGTTTCAGATCATCCACAATGTCTTCACAACAACAACAACCACTTCCACTTATCACCAAAGCAGAGTTATTCCCACAAGGATTCAAGGCTAAGTATGGGAAGAATAATTCAAGAGTGGTCTTCGATAACATCAAGTGTGCTGAACCAAGTTGTCGAATTGTCATCGAGATCCTCAAAAGACATGAATGCAGGAGTATCTTGGAAGATTCAGATAGTATTCCAGAGATCTACATTCATCAGATGTGGAGCACTATCAAACCAGATGACAACAACAAATTCTTCACCTGCACTCTTGATAGGAAACAAGTCAAGGTCACTCTAGCACATCTACGTGAAGCATTATCTCTACCAGATCCACCGGAACCCGCAAGACGATACTGGCCTGCACCCACTGAACAAGACATTCTCAACTTTCTCATTGGCCTTGGTTATGATGTTGATCCTGATCTTCCACTCAACATCCTCTCTAATATCAATGCCAAGTCCATTCCTCAACCATGGAGAGCAATGTACTATATTCTGATTCGATCAGTGTCTGGAAGAGACAGTGGACACGAACATCCAAGACTCTCTCATGCACAACTCTTCTGGGGTTTTGTTACCAAACACAACCTTGATTTTGCTGCTCTTATCTGGGAAGACCTTATGCATCAAATACATGGTGTACTCAAAAAGCCCTTGAGTAAAATCCCGTTTGTCCGTTACACTAAGTTGTTGATCAGTCTTCTTCTTGATAAACATCATGATATTTCTAATCGTCCCGAAGACAGAGAAAGACATGTGATCAAGATGGACACGGACTTCAAATCAGTATACTTTCCAAAAGATAGCACTCACAAACAAGGTCTCAAGCTGTTTGATGTCCTACTTACTGATGAGGTCAGGGAAACTCCTGCTTATGCTGATTACATTCAAGCTTATGAGAAGAAGCTTGTCGGTATCACTAAAATGACTGAGGGAACAGGTTCTTCCAAGACTCGTTCCAAAAGCAGTAGAGCTAGCAAAACTGGAAGTGCATCAAGTGCTTCAAAGAAACAACCTCCAAGCAAAAGGAGAATCATTAAGACAGCTCCGAAACCAAAAGTTGAAGAAATTGGTATTCGTGATGAAACCTCTGAATCCTCTGAAGACACGGAACCAGAAATAGAAATACTCAATGATCAAGAAGCTGAGTTTCAAACAGAGATTGATTTAGAGAATGCTGCTAAGGCAAGTATTAAACAGAAAAGGATTGATGAAGAAAGAAGAGCAGAAAGAAGAGCAGAACTACAAAAGCAAGTTTTAAGAGAATTGGAAGCAAAGAAGAAGGAAGAGATTGCTAAGGGAGCAGGAGGATCAGGAGTCACTCCAGCACCAGTTTTATCTTCTAATCCGGTTAATCAACCCGGTGTATTGCAAACTTCCACAGTTCAGCCAAATACGGTTAATCAACCCGCTATGGCTTCATCTACAGTTCCTCCTCCTCCATCAAGCTCGGTTAATCAACCCGACTTGGAAAATCCACCACAATCTGAATCAGAAAAGATTGTCTTCACAGAAAATGAAATTTCAGATTCAATGTTTGATGACATCCCACATCAAGAGGAAGAACATCATCAAGATAACATTGAGGAATGGGGAGATTCTGAGGAAGAGAAGGAGATTACTGGATTAAAGACTACTAAAGCTGCTAATGAACTGGAGGAAGAAATTGCTGAAGCAGAAAGGAAAAGGAAGGAAGAAATGGATAGGAAACAAAAGGAGGATGAAGAAGCAGATAACTACATTGTATCTCCATTGAATGATCCATTCAAATCTCCTCCACAACAACCACGTGATCAAACTCCTCCCATTCCTTCTCCCAAACCTTTCTCACCTCCTAAGTCACCTCCTAAGCATCAAACTCCTCCAGAATCACCGGAAAAACCTTCAAAACCTTCATCTTCATCTCACAAAGACTCTGCTTCTCCTAATTCATCATCATCTATTCCATCACTCACTCCATCACCATCAAGGTCACCACCAAACAAAGGCAAAGCAACAGTGGCAGAAAGAATCAAAACAGTCATGAAGGGAAAACAAGTTAATAAAATCGCCAAAGTCACAAGAGTTGAAGTTCTCTCACCTATATCTAGGCAAATCAAGAAAGCAGCAAAACTTGCTCAAGCAAGAAGAGAGAGCAAGATGCAAGAACAGATGTCAGAAATGCAAAATCTCATCAAGGGTCTATCTGAACAAGTCAAGGAGATGCAAGAAACAAAGAAGAACATGGATGAGTTTCTTTCTTTCAATATAGAAGACAATATCAAAATTAAAACAAGACATTATGTCAAACGTTTTACCGCTGATCTACAGAAGAACATTAACGAGAATGTCAACACTCAGCTTGATCTCAAGGTCAAAGAAGCAATCATTCTCAATTCTGGCTTCAAGCAGCTCAAAGACTTCACTACAGAAGAACTCAAAATTGAGCTTCTCAACAGATTCCACACTATGACATCTCCTTCTCCTGAAGATATTAGTCTTATGAAGTCTATTGCAGCACATATTGAGAAGGTTTCTTGCAAGGTTGCTGCTGATAAAGGAAAGAGGATTCGTGATGACGACACTGAGGATCCAGATCCAAATGCCACACAAAAGAAACAAAAGACTGTAAGTGGATCTGGTATTCACATTCAGGAACCACCAGTACAGACAACTTCTCCACCATCTCCTAATCATCAAGAATCTGGTCCTAAGGAAACTGAGCATCACTTTGAACATTTCATCAATGATGACGTTGAGTTTCAACCTCATGATGACCCTCCTCAAGATGATCCACCTCAATCACCTCCTAAACCAGCAAAAGCCAAACCATCCAGCAGTAAAAAGTCTTCTGAAGAACCAGCTGTGCTTACATGGTTAGATACTGACGAAGACTTACATGGAAACAATTGGTTCGATCAACTTGCACAGGCTCAGATCATCGACGACGAAGCTTCAAAAATAGAAGATAGCACGTTTGAATTCAATCAGAAAGTCAAACATGCTTTCAACATTAAGAAGATGACTAAAAGAGAGCTTCGTAGAATCAAGAATGATGCGTTAAATCTGTTAAAAGATAAGTCTGCAAGTGCTGCTGAGTTGGAATATCATCTGGAAAATATTGCTAGAGCATTATCAAAAGACTTCGATTGGACAAATCCAGATGTATACAGGGAAGGTGGACTTGACAGCAAGAAACGTCCATACATCACGGACTGGACAAAACCACTTCCTGTGATACGACCTTATCATGGAACGTCCGAAATTCCATTTGCATTTTTCTTCAACCAAGATTTGGAACTACTTGTGCATGGGGCTTCTAGTGAAATCAAGTATGCTACCTCAATAACGTTCACTCCTGCTGCGAATTACACCAATCCTGCCATTGAAGAAGAAGCTAGACGTCGTAAACTCTTCATCAACAAAAGGGTTAAATATGATCGTGATGCTGAACTTGGCATTCATCATTGGTTTGACAAACGTAAATCATGGTACAAGTACAAGCTAACCCTCATGGCATCTCGTGATAAGGTGTACAGTGATCTTCGTATCAAGGCAGTGATTGATGCTAAAGGATCTCAAAAGCTTGGTTACACATTCATCTCTGAAGTCACGGTTCGCAGACAAGATAATCTTATTTACACATTCAATGAAGCAGATTTTCCTGAACTCAGTCTCAACGACATTGAAGATTTGTATTTGATGAAAGTTCAAGGGAAGCTGAATCATCTCAATCCTACTCTTCTGTATGCATTTAGCACTGCTATATGCCACTTCATCAGAAGAACAGTGATCAAAGAACGTGTAGAAGATCTTCAACTTGGAGTTGAAAGTTATCAGAAGAAACTGAATCTTGAGGATCCCATGTTTACTCTCACTGATAACAAAGAGCCTCAGTACTTGCTCAAGACCGACCCTGTCTTCGGATTCGTCTACAGAAGTGCCACAAACACCAACCGTTTCATGCCTCATAAAGAGATTCACAAGTTCTGTGACGACACTCTTAAGAATGTTCGAGATGGGTTAGTCACACGGGTTCAGGATCAAATACTGAAGAAGCACAAGAAATGGAATCATCAGCAGCTCAGGCAGGTCAAGAATTTTATCTGGTCAATCGAAGAAAGGCTCTACAGAAGGGATCAGATGAGGAGATTGGAAACTTATGTTGGTGGTCGTCCTCCATTTGCCATCAGATTATTCCAGAGAACAGATCCAAAATTCACCACGTTTGGCCGAGGCGGTTAATTTGTAAGAATTTGATTTCAATATTCAAATATTCATTCAATATTCTTACTTATATATGACTGTGGATATGACTACGGTTTGTGCACACATAACAGTGTACAACCCGGACCTCAAAGAAAGGACCCTGAGGTACGCTTCAGTGCCTCAATCCTGAAAAAGGAGCGAAAGCTTCTTACTTATGAGCAGAATTAAAATCAGAATGTTTTACAACGTTTTTTCAACCATTCTGCTCATAAGGACAAGTATTCCCTCGTCCAGGGGGAGTATTTGAAAATTATAATCTTTGTTCAAAAAGAATTAACACAATTCTTGGAACTTCTTCCCTAAAACTCAAAAACAGCATATTTTAATCATAAACGTTTTCCAAAAACATCATGAGTATGCTATTTTTGAGGGGGAGAAGAAACAAATGATTAAAATATGATGTCTCATTTGCTGGAATCTCGTGTGCTCATACTCAGAATTGACCCTCGAATTGACGAATAGGAAAGTCAGTAGTCGAAAGGACATGTCCTGGATGGGTAATAATTTCAAGCCAGTTTAACCGGTGATGTAAGCGTGTCTCGCAAAGGATGTGTCTGAGTAGAATGTACCGATTTCGAGCGATAATCTTTGAATCTGATCTGGACGGGTAATAATTTCAAGCCAGTCTAACTGGTGATGTAAGCGTGTCTCGCGACGATCAGGTTCATTGAAAGTCAATCAATTCAAAAAGTGCCAACTCTTTCCGGCATGTGCAAATTTCAAATTTATGACTTATGCGCACATGTTAAGGGGGAGTATTTCTGAAAATCATCAAACTCTCAAGGTGTCAACAAAATGTCTTTACAATTATCGACACTTTGAGAGATTTTCAATGGTTTTGGTCTAATGGCATCATTAGGATAGTCATGGAGTTACAAGGTGACTAAGGTTAGGGAAAACCGTCCTATGATCCGCCAGAACCGGAAGGATCTACCCAAGGACAATAACACTAGTTTAGACTAGAAAGTCCTAGGTATGATATAAAAAGGAGAAAATGAATGTACGGAGAAAGAAGGGGTTGAAGAATTAAAAAGAAAAGTAAAGAAAAGGGTGAAAAGAAATAGCCCTCCATTTGTTCAACCTTAGGGCAGACACCGGGTTCAATTCATAATCTACTGGTTGATGAGCATCACCGGTATTGAAGACCAAAGACGTCATGGACCCAGTGACGCACTAAAAAACCTTCTAAACCACTCAAGTGTCTCTCAAAAGACATTTGTTTCATTCACACGGAGAACCCTTCATAATCTATCGACATCTCATTACGAGATTGTTGATATTGAAAAGGAGGCAATCTGCTCCACGCCTCCGATGACCAAACAAATGTGCACTTATTGAGTCTAGAGCCATGAGAATCATCAAAAGATCTCTTAGGTACACTTAGAATTACTCTGGTGTTCTACATCATGAACATCAGTTGTAAATTAGGAAAAGTGTCCTTCGCAGATCCTAGCAATCTGCCGAGAACATTCATGAGAGAAGTCACATTTGTGATTTTCAATGATTGAATGGAAATCCTGCCAGAACAACATCAAACAACTCTGACAGCAGGTCACTTCGGTAACTCCTTGTGGGTTACGCTTAGTGTTTTGCTCCAAAACGGTCTACAGTCGTGGGGTGATCTCCAGCGACTCACTGAATCGTGGGTGCACTTCGGTGTGTCCGTGTAATCCCTTTCGGGGGAATCCGGTTCAGAACGGTCTGGGTTAAGATTTGAGAAAGTCTTCACACTATGCTGTTGATGATCTCAAGTCTGAGCCTGTAAGTACCGGTTGGTTCGTGCTGTTGCTGCTGTTGCTGCTGCTGCTGCTGCTGAGGAGCTGGAGTTCGACCATCAAGACTCCATCAGGCTTATATGTTCTCTCAATGACTCAGTTATTTCAAAAGTTCAACAAAAGCTATAGTAAAGTCAAAAGTTCAAGCACCTCAACCTTTCACAAATTTAAGATTGAAAAGTGAGAACATATTCAAAAACATATGAGCATGATGGAGAAGACGAGAAGACGTTGGAGATTGGCAGATAGAGACAACATCATATCATCATTACACAAGAACAAAGAAACAAAGATTATGAAGACGTCGGAAGTCTAAGAAGCAAAGAAGACGTCGGGCAACATTGATGATCAAGACTTAGGGGGAGATTGTTAGGAACACGTTTTAGATATTTTACAAGTCTTGTTCATTTAATTAATGTTGCACAATTAGGACTATATTGTTTGTATTTTGGACCGGTTCAATAGTAGTCCTTGGACCGGTCATATTAATTAATTAAATCCTTATCACATGTAAAAGGAATATTCCTAAAGAATATTCCCCTCCCTATGCCTATAAATACAAGGCAAGGGAGTCATTTGAATTGTTGGTTTTCAAGTGTAGCTGCGCAAGCTTTGTTGGTATAACATTCGAATAGAAAGCCTTCCACTTCTTTTCTTATTCTTCTTCTCATTTCTCTTATTTTCTAGCTTATCGTGTTTAGCTTATTCATATTTCCATAAGTAGCTTATTAATATATAGATAAGTAGTATATCGTGTTTGGTTGGTTTAAATCATTTAACGAGAGTGTGTGTGTTGTTTGAGATCATTAATAGCGACCTACAAAATGTTCAACGCTCCTAAATGTTACTTCATGGAACGTTGGAAAAGAGCATTCCAACATATAGATAAAGCTACTTGTTGTTTGTCAAACGAGCATTAAAAATCATAACGCTCAACACTCATCTCTCATCGCTTATAATTGCGCCTAAATGATCTGCGCAAATCATACCCTTATTAAAAAGCTATTAAATGCATAATAGTATAATACTCTTGCAGGCTAAAAACAAAATAATATATGTTTGCCATGTTTTTACATGTGATTAAAATAATGGCCTCTATTATAGAAATCCCCTCTATTATGTGAGGGCCGCCTATTTTGATCAAAATGTACAAGTTTCAAAGCAGACAGTACAGGCTGTGACAGCAGGGCAAAAGTCAACACCCCCCTAAGGGGGGGTCTCGATAAGATGGGCCTATAATAAGTAGTCGTTATAAATTATGAACTAGTATTCTCTCCGTCTCAAAATTATTGTCAAAAGACAATAATCACAAAGTTTAATAAAAATTGGACCACTATAAATATCAACCACTCAAATATAATATTCTCCCACTAAATTCTCTTTTTCTTACTTAAAATGGTTAGTGGACAATTATTTTGAGATATCACAAAAAGAAAATATAGACTATTATTTTAAGACGGATGGAGTAACTTTTAGTGTGATGAGTTAAGTTTAAGTGGAGATGAATAGGTGATGACATAATGAAAGTTGAGAAGTGACTTAATAAACCTCTCAACCATAATACTTAAGGGATTGATTTGCACACCCCAAATTTTTTGATAAAAACATCATTTTGTATAAGCTGTATAGCATATCGTACAACATTGTAATGCACATGTTGTTGTGAAAGAATAAAAAGTTGTGGTGTCCAAATCAATCCCCTAATACTTATCCACTAATACTCCATCGCAGTACGAGCGGCGAAATTGCGAAAGATCAGATTAGAGTAATAAACTAGAAAAGAAAAAGAAAAGGAAAACATTAATATAATAAAAACATAGTCGACTCATAACAAAACCGTACCAACGGTCGACTTTAGTCAACTGGTACCAACGGTCGGCTAAGTCGACTGGTAACATAACCGTATCAACGGTCGACGTTAGGCACTGGTACCAACGGTCAAATTTAGTCGACTGGTAACAAAGTCATACGGACAATCGACTAACAATAAAACAACTATATATTTTTTCAACAATAAAACAAATCTTCTTGTAGCAAGCAGAAGCACGGATCTTCAAAGTCTTGCATGTTGCACGTACTAATAATATCAAAAGCTAAATAATTAAACCCTTTATTTGCACGCTCGTCGAGAACAAAACAAGATCCACCATAAATAGATTCACCATCACTAATTTCATATAATAGAATGATATGAACCAGGGGTGAGTAAGAACCGTACCGCAATCCGCAAACCGCAAAAAAATCACAAAATCTGCACCGCAAAAATCGATCCACTACAAAAACCGACGGTGCGGTTCTTGAAATTAGAAAAACTGCATTTTGCGGTGCGGGTTGGGTTCTCACTGAAAAACCGCACCAAAATAACCGCACCGCACCACTTTGTCATATTTAAATATATTTTTTATTTTTTAGAATAACACACTAAAATTTATAATTTTTTATGACAAAATACTTTTGTTTATACTTTTATAATAAATTATTTCAAACACATTTTAATTGTTAATTATTATCTAAGTTTTTAGGTAATGTAACTTTATTTTTCTTTCAATCTATCATCGAAGTTTATAAAGGTCTTCATCTCATTCGACTTTCACAATTGTATAGATTTATAATTTCATACTAATACACATCATTTTGAATATATGTTTCAACACATCGTGTAGCCTTATGATATATTTATTCTTGTATATACCAAAAGTTATAATTTCAAGAAAAAAAAAAAAGAAAAAAGAAAAAAAACTATGAACCAAAAAATCGCAAAAACCCGCAAAACCGCATAAACAGAAAAAACCGAAACCGCAAAACTGCGCGGATGTGGATTCTCATTTTTTAAAAATCGCAATTGCGTATGCGGGTTGGTTTTTACCAAAAACCGCATCAACCCGCACCATGCTCACCCCTATGAACTACGTATGAGAATAGGAGAAAAGAAAAACTAATATATAAAAAGGTTTTCTTTTTTTTATTTATTTTTTATTATTTTTTTTTTCGTGAAGATGGATATGCATTTGAGGCTGTTGGTTGGATCGAAGGAAAACAAAGGATTTTTTTTATTTTATTTTCCTTATGGTGACTAGGGTTTGACGGGTGATATCGAAGAGGCAGCTCAGCTTAGCCACCTAGGTCTGAGGATCAGACCTGCTAAAATACCATGTTAGACAATATAAAACTGCGTAGGTATTACTTTATTATCGATCACTATAAATATAATACAAAAAAAAAACCCTAATTGACCAAACTCACAAGTCGGGCTTGGACAACTAACTTATCCACTAATATTATTGTATTTTGTACATCATTATGATGATTTTGGCAACTTAACGGTCAAGTTGAATTAGGTTAACAAATTTTTTGGCGCTATAAAACTTTGTTGACCTTATAACTAATACATCATCATACTTGCTCTTATAGAAGCAAAAATTGCCCCTGTGCTTGAAGCGTGCAGGTCTCTTCAGAACTGACGAGCAATGTCGTTAGTACACCTGTCACAAGTGAAAGACATGCGTTAGCCTCGCCTTGGGTATGATCACAAGACCAAATTCCGATGTGAGAGTCAAAACGAATAAATAGTCGTGGTATCAATTCCGAAAGTCTAACAATGACTGCATATCTTAACTTGTTATTAAACAAATAAATGACAACATAATATTATGAGTAAATTACATGGTTCGTCCCTGTGATTTACGGTAAATTTCACTCTGAGTCTTTTTTTTTTTTTTTTTTTTTTTTTTTTTTTTTTTGCATCGTTGATCCCTATTTTGAAACTATTTAACACCGGTGGTCCTTATCGTTAATTGTCATTATCTTTTTTATTAGTAAGTGGCAACGTTAGTACATTAACAAAACAAGCGTTTGCAACGTTAGTTCTTTTACTAACGGCCGTTTATAATTAACTCAAAATTTGGTTTTCTTTAAAAAAATTCTTTTCTACGATTTTACACGCGATTTTATACACGATTTTTGCCAGTTTTCATACTTTTTAGTTCGTTTTTATACGTTTTCATCCATTTTTATACGTTTTCGTCTGTTTTTCATATGTATTCATACGTTTTTTATCCGTTCTTATAGAAAAATATTTTCTTAGAAAAATATTTTTTTTTTCGAAATAATTTTTTTAGAAAAATATTTTTTTTCCTGAAATAATTTTTTCGAAATTTTTTTTTTCTGAAATAATTTTTTTAGAAAAATATTTTTTTTTGGAAAAATATATTTTTTTTAGAAAAATATTTTTTTTCGAAAAATATATATTTTTTTTAGAAAAATATTTTTTTTAAATAATTTTTTTAGAAAAATATATTTTTTTCTGAAATAATTTTTTTAGAAAAATATTTTTTTTTCGAAATTATTTTTTTTAGAAAAATATTTTTTTTTCGAAATAATTTTTTTAGAAAAATATTTTTTTTCTTCGAATTTTTTTTTTTAGAAAAATATTTTTTTTTCGAAATAATTTTTTTAGAAAAATATTTTTTTTTCGAAATAATTTTTTTAGAAAAACAGATGAAAAGGTATAAGAACGTATGAAAACGTAAGAAAAACAGATGAAAAAGTATAAAGACGAACGAAAACGTAAGAAAAACAGATGAAAAGGTATAAAGACGAATGAAAACGTATAAAGACGGACGAAAATGTATAAGAACGGATAAAAACATGTGAATACATATGAAAAACAGACCAAAACGTATTAAAAACAGACGAAAACGTATTAAAACGGACTAAAAAGTATGAAAACGTATGAAAACGGGCGAAAACGTGTATAAAAACGCATATAAAATGGTAGAAAAGATTTTTTTTTTAAAGAAAACAAAATTTTGAGTTAATTATAAACGGCCGTTAGTAAAAGGACTAACGTTGCAAACGCTTGTTTGGTTAATGGACTAACGTTGCCACTTACTAACAGAAAAAATAATGACAGTTAACGATAAGGACCACCGGTGTTACATAGTTTCAAAATAGGAATCAACGATGCAAAAAAAAAAATAGTGACTCAGAGTGAAATTTACCCTAAACCACATGGACGAACCATGTAATTTACTCTAATATTATTATGTATTGATTTCAGAAATATTTGGTGGATATAAAAAAGTGATTATTTTTGGTTTTTTGTATTGTCTTGGTTAAAATACTTAAATCATACATGTGTATTACATTTGTTTGAACGTGTTTAAATAATTTAAGATGTACCCAAATGGACTTCAATTAGTTTGTTACAGGCTAAAAACAAAATAGCAGTATTGTTACAAATATGAACAGATATTTAATACTCATGTTTGCCATGTTTTTACATGTGCTTATAATAAGTCGTTATTAATTATGAACTACAGTGTGACGAATTAATTAAGGTTGGGTAATTAAAGTGGAGGTGAATAGCAGAATAGGTGATGACATAATGAAGGCTGCGAAGTGATTTGATAAACCTCTCAACTACTCCGTATAATGCTTATTGTATTTTGTACTACATCATTATGATGATTTAGGCAACTTAACGGTCAAGTTGAATTAAGTTAACAAATTTTTCGGTGCTATAAAAACGTTGTTGACCTTGCAAGTTGCAACTAATACATCATCATACTTACTAACCTCATAAATAAAGTCTTTCCCACAACTCAAGTTAGTTGTTTTAGTTGGTGATTTACTAATGTTCAAAAAAAAAGTTGGTGATTTACGATTCAAACTTTCAATTTCAAAATGTTGAAGTTTACTCTTTCATTTTAGAACAGGGGCGGACTGTATGCATCACATGTTTTCCTTTAATCTTATTGCAACTAGGGGTTCATGGCGGCTCAGAGTCACGGTAACCTGATTAATGTTTGTTGCACAGTGTAAATTTTCGTAAAAAGCCCAGATTCTTTGAAATGAACATGGTCTCAAAATTTTGTGTCAAATAAATACACGTCTTTTTTTAGTTATTCCACTAATATGTCAAAAACAATACGTGTGTTCTTATTTTGTTTACTCGTTTTAATTTAAATCGCCCCGTTTAGATCATATATTTTTTCATTTATGCATTAAAAAAAAATTGTGAACCTGACGACGTCCTGAGTGCGCTTGTTTAGAACATTTAGTGACTATAGATTTCATCTATTAAATTAGGGGTGAGCAAACAAAACCGAAAAAACCAAAACCGAACTGAAAGCCGAAAAAACTGACCGAAATTAAAAACCGATGGTTCGGTTTTTAATTTTTCAAAAACAAAAAAATACGGTTCGGTTTCGGTTTTCGTCCAAAAACCAAACCATAAAAACCGAACCGAACCGATTTTATTATATAATAATATATAATTAATATAATATGAATAAATAACGAAATCAATCAAATTTATAAATTCATATTCATTTTGTTGGTAGATTTATAATATATTGATCTTAACGTTTATGTTTATATACGTGTTTGTCATATCGTGTGTTTACTTGATAATATATCAATAAATATATGACAATGATCATACTATGTGTATGTTCACTTGCATTTGTGTGTCTCATCTATATATGTGTAATTATAGAATTATACAATAAACATTATTATGCTTAGATTGACACAAAAAAAAAAGTAAATAAGAATAACCAATTTTCTATGTAACACAAGTTTGTTGGTATAAATTTGCCATGCCCAGATATAATGTAAGATACTGCAAAAATCCATTATAATAAATCTCGTTGTTTAATAATAATCTAGTGTTACCGTTTAATAAAACCCATTTTTACGAGGAAATTTAAAAAATTTATTTGTTATAGTATTCTCACTAAGTCACATTATCACGACATTTGCCAAATAACGACTTTAATTCACGACACTACTTCGAGATGTGACTAGTTCTCAACAATTAACATTTCACAAAAACTTCATTCTCACTAAAGCCAAGTTTCACTAATTATGACAAATACTAATGAATGTATACACAAATTATACCCTTACAAATTTGCCACTTGACTAAATTCAACACACTAATTACCCCGTTAAATCCCCTAAACTACAAACCGAATTGGGCTGTCGATACACCTCAGTCCGGCCCAATACTCGAATACCAAGCCCATGACCATATACATTTTTTTTGCTTCTTTCCTTTCTTTGGCTACAAACCGATTCACACCACCTCCCAAAAGCAAGTCGTATCTCCATGATATCAAACGTAACCTAGACATATCTTTAAACCATAACGATCACCACCCACCAAGCTACGTTTGAGCAAAATCCCAACTCTAAATGTCGATGATCACTATATTAACCAAGGTCATTTACTTCGTCCCATTTTTGCATCATACGAATGAGTATCTATTCCAAAACTCAACCAAATCGTTCCCTGATTTTTCCTATAACTTTCTAATAACCATGTTAGCAATATATGATGTTTAAAAAGAGGTTAGGACAGCAGGAAGAATAGTGTGGCTCGTTGGCTTCACTTTTGAACTCAATAAAAAGAAAACGTGTGTATGTATATACTCCAACCACAAAGGACAAACTATACCAACTCTCCCATACCTTCCAATGATTTCTAAAGTCAGAAGCATGTTAGTATTGCACTCTAAATACTGATCATCCAACAGTGACACTCCATGATTGAGATAAAGTCAACAAAAACGTGTGATATTTCTCCTATATTATACCCTAACCTATCACCTTCTATACACACTACTCTACGCTCATTCCACCTTTCTTTCACCTCACTAGATACCTCAAACCTTCAGAAATCTCTCTGTCTCAAATCAGGAAGCAAACGAGCAAGGAAAAGTATACGTGTAAACGTATATTGGTCTCTAACGAGTGGACTGTCTCCTCTTACATTCACTCGATCTTCACTGCTTCTTCACCACCTTTAAGAGGTGTAGTAAGTGTCTTGGAACCCTTCTCAATTCAGCTTCTCAAGTTTCATATGTTTGCATTCACGTCTCACGTTTCATTCGAACGTATCATTTATATTGCATAGGTCGTTATACGAGTATATTGCATGAAACCCACCTGTTTATAACTCTCACTGAGGACAAGTTAAAATCACACTAGTGCCCGTTAAAATACATGCATGCACCCTCTTTTGTTTTTCCACTCGAACGTATAACACTTCTATGTTTGAGCACACAGTAACTTATTTCGAACCATGTAAAATGTTGAACTCAAACTTATGGAGTCTTAACAATCCCACATACACCACTCACGTTTATTTTCAGTCACATGCATCATTCGAACATATACCAACTTTATATTACACGCCAAGACTTAACTGGAAAACACTAAACAATTTTCTAAGTATTCCGTACAGTCGAACCAACCCAAGTCGCCTAGAAAACAAGTCTATAACTCACGATCTAACTAAATAGCCATGTTCCATTTTTATACGACCTCATAGACCTCATAACTAGCTACATATTTCGTATGAACATCATTTAAAAATGATCATGTTTCGACCCTATAAAACAGCCCAAGTAAATCACATAAACTATACTTGAAAATAACTAAAAACAACTAATGGGTTATATATATGGCTCGTTAAGGCCCATTTAGATGAAAAATAAGCTAACGATCAAATAAACGGTTAAAATAAGTTGCATTGGACTTAAATAAGCAATAGAACAACTCGCCACTTTTTTCCCACCATTATTTACACTTTTGGACTAAAAATGTAACGCAAATCACCTAGAAGGACTAAAACTGCCAATCCGAGAAACATGTGGACTGAAGATGTGAAAACAGAACATAGAGGGTATAAATGGACATATTATTGAATGACAAGCCTTACTTGTACTTTTGGACAATTTTTGGACTATTTATGGACTATGGACTTAACGAAGGACTAACGATGTAACAAAATCACAGTTAGGGTAAAAAGTGTAAAATCTGAAAAAGAACAAGGGCCTACTGTTTATACTTGACATTCTTATTTCATTTTCCATTTTTCATTATTTCATCACTTCATATGCATTTTATACATTTAGTAATGTATTATTTCATTTTCATTATTTATTAGAAATTTAACGATTTCACTTGCATATCATTTAATCATATTTTGAGGAATTAATATTTGGAGTCAATTGACATAAGAGTCAAGATAATAGCATATTTAAGCATATCACACACTCATATCACCCAATCATTATACGATTTCTCACTTTCACACTCATTGTTAGTAGTAAGTCAAAATCTTAGACTTCCCTCATATCCAGGTCTCGTAGTGAGGACTTTTCCGTGATCATAAGCCTTACTTGATCTTATAAATCCATCTTTTCAAATACACTCCAGGTGAGTCGTGGCCCCTACTCTTTTAATAATTGTTTTTAATAACTCTTTTGGGGGAGATGCATGCTTCAACTGTTTTAAGTTACTCTTATACTTTGAAAACCCTTATGATTTACTCAAAATCATCAACTATGCTTTACATGTTTTGAATCACCCTTTAGAAGGGATACATACTCGTTATACTTGCAAATTGTCTGCTTAGCTTAAACACCGTATTAAAAGATAACATTATCAAACTACTTGTTGTAACATGATACTGAGACTCATTATATGCATTCATATAACAACTGAATGTACTGTTGACTTTACTATGATATTTCTACATTTCAACTAGAAATAATTGCCAAGACTAAAGTACGCATATTCTATGAACCCCTGAAACCTATATTGCCTAAGTTTACCATATTGCCATAAAGTCCCTCGATCATGAACCTTAATCACTTGCGAGTGAACGTAAATAATTGTGAATAGATCTATTTGGGACTGACAATCCCCGTTTGGTCTTGCCAGGATGGGCCACCAAACGCACTTTATTTAAACCCACCTATAGGTTATTGGCAAATACCTATCCTGAGGGCCACTAGTATTTTACATCATTCTTGATGCCAGTTAAACGTTGAGTGTCATGAGGCTTAGGGCAATATAACTTTATGAATATATATGTCTTCATATATATTTGGATACAGCTGTACTTAGTAAACCACCACTCCACACTGATAGACATCAGACTTTATACTATTGTTTTCACTATGTGTTTGAATTATGTATCATGTACTTAGAACTTAATTATAATCATATGTGACTTAGTTGTGTTTTCTAATAAGAGATAGCTCAATACTTGGTATATCGTTACTTTTAAAAGTTGAACCATCATTTCATTTCGAGCATATAACAACGTAGCTCATTTTCATTTAAACTTGAAACCTCTGATCATCGGAATTCATAAATAATTTACTCGTGGATTTTACCCAATTGCAAACTTGCTGTTTACTTCAGAAAGTACTAGTATTTATTTCGACAATCACTGTACACCTCTTGAATTCATTGAAAGAAAGTTATTTTGTACCAAACTTCACGAACTCACCAACCATTGTGTTGACGTTTTAAGCATGTTTATCTCAGGTAATCAACGGAGCAGGACAAGACACGGAGCGGGCATTATATACTCTGATAAACTTAAATGGTGTGAAAATCAAATATGTCATTCTTTCCAAATTACCATACTTTTGTAGGATTTTCAAATCGGATATTTCACCTTTGTACCAAAACTATTATTTTGAATGACATATAACTTTCAAAACGCCTTTTCCAAGCCGTTTTCTGAAATTTTAACTTCGATCCTCCCGTAACACCCTAATTACTTTTCCGCTGCCACATAACAAATTAGGGGGTGTTACATATAAACGGTTAGAAACCGAAAAAACCGAAAACCCGAACCGAAACCGATAATAAACCAAAAAAATGGAACCGCCAAAAACCGAACGGTTTCGGTTTTAGGTTCCATAAAAACCAAACATTTCGGTTCGGTTTCGATTTTAGCTAAAACCGACCCAAACCGAACCGTGCACACCCCTATATTAAATTAGCATCATCAACCATTTAAGGTACCTAATTAACTGGATAAATCATTTGCGTAAGTTTTATAGCTAAAAATATCTTTAATAAATTCAAAGGTACTAACCTGGAAATTACCTCAGGGTGTGTTTGGTTTAAGGGTATGAGAATGAGGGAATGATAATAAAGTTGTTTGGTTTTTGGGTTTTGTTTTCTGAAATGGGTATGAAAGCCATAAATTAGGCATTTCTAAACCCATTCTCATACCTATACAAATAGTGATTTCCTGATACAAACCAAACGCCTCCTAAAAGTATGTACAATTCCAAGGCAACTTCTATGCATTGCTGTGTAATCTCGTTTTCGTAATGTAAAATTGGCATTTACATGTTACTTCCATCGTCCCAAAATAAATGTCCATTTATCCATTTGGGGATGTCTCAAAATAAAAGTAAACTTTGCATTTCAACCATGTAAATAGGAGTTTATTAGGTGAAGATGATATTTGATTGGTGGAAAGCTCAGTTAGTGAGATTTATAATAATTTTACGTATTTACAAAGTGAATTTTTTTTTTAGGATGGATGGAGTATTTTGTTACGAGTAGATTCTACCTTTCAGATACGAGAGAGGAGTGTTGGGAGAAAATTGATCGCCATGAAGCTTGTTGGGAGGCGTCGCCACCATATGGCTGCTATGTTCAAAATATCAATGTCACGAAAATACACCCATTGTCAATCAACGGTCGGCATGAAGTATCTACGTGTGTAAAATATGTTATTGTTTTAAAATACTAGAAGGTTGAGGGTTAACTGTTGGAATTTAAATATCATGACAACTCATATAATCAAACAAGTAAACATCAAAGCATGCAGCGGAAACATATAATCAAACATAATACTTGTAAATAGTTAACCGAAACATAAAAGAAACACGTACCTTTTAGCAATCCATACAATTAGGGTTTATAGAAAAAACCCCCAAATTAAGATCAAATCACAAACCCTAATAGATTAGGGTTTATGAAAATCGACTAGAATAAAGTCAATAAAGCTTCACCACCAAGAATCAAATAGTGTTGATTCCTCTAAGCTTGCTCACACTACACGTCAAGCAAGAACACTAAGATGCTAGTGCTTAATACATGATTAAACATCACAACAACTAGAGTTTGATGTTCTTGTATATACACGATCGAAACGGGTTTATGTATTCTAAACATACGAATGGTCGGAGGAGAATACAAATTGCGTGCATGTGTATAATGCATGCTAATGCATACACATGGAATGATCATGCAATGAAAGTATCCATATCTAATTATCTATCTACCATGGAAAAGAAAAACGCATGTGGAATCTGACATGCCTGTATGTATTAGGCTATACACAGTGGGCTGGAAAATATCGGGCATATTCATAGGTCGACTGACTTTGAAGTCGATCACATCGACTGTGGGCATTGGGTCAAATATCGGTCGAGCTACAAGAATTGAAACAATCGGTCTAAATCTCGACCGATTATTACACACACTTTCTTTCTTTCTTTCTTTCTATTTTTTATTTATTTTTTTTTTAACTTGGTCACTGACTGTGGCAACTTATTCGTGTCTGGTCATCGGAGAGAGAAAACTGATGTGGCAAGGGATGACCCGGGCTACGAATGTGCATAGCCTTATTGTCATGTTGCATAAAGGTTATGACATGTCGATCGTATGGTTTTAAGGATATAAGATATGGGTTATGTTATTAATAACCCCCTATGATGTGACAATATATAGGGGGTTTTGGTCAAAATGTACAAACCACGATTCACACCGTACAAACCCGCAATGCACAGGGCCCCACGAAACTATTAGAGTTAATGGATATAAATTAATATTTGTATGACCGTTTTCGAACCCGAGACTTCGGGATTGCACACATTACGTATGAGTCTCAATGGTTTGAATAATTAAATATAGATTTATGATTTAATTATTCATTTCACGAATAAACACTTAACGGTAGTTAGTATTTAACGGGGTTTGGTTAACGGTCGTTAAATATTAACTACAAGGACTAAGGATGAAAATACAAGCCAAGAAGATTCTAGAAATCCATTGGGCTTGTAGATAGGGGCCGGCCATAGGGGAATTAGAAAACTAATTCTACCCTAACTTGGAGAGGAAGATTTAAGGGTCTATAAATACAATCCCTTGTATTCATAAATCCCTAATCTTGAATCTCTAAGCAAGCCAAACTTCTCCTTCTTCTTTCCTCTTGTAAAACCGATCGACATTCCCTATCACCTAGGGATATTCGATCCTAGTTATACATCTAAAGTGTTTGGTTTGTTTCGTGATCAAGAACCTAGCTTTTCACATTGAGACGCTAGTAATACGTGTGTACAAGAACGAAGAACAAGCTTACTTTAACATGTGTTACTTGCCCTGTTCGACTATAATATAGACGACATCCCCTTAACCCTAATTCTAGGGTTTATCTCGTTCTTGGTGATTAGGTTTCTTGTTCTTGCTAGAAACCAAAAGGTACGCGTTTCTTTTATATTTAGTTAATTAATTACATGTTTTGTAGATCCTGTTTTCCGCTGCGTGTCTTGATGTTTATGTGTCTATAGATTTATGATTCACATATTCCAACAGAAACCCCCTTATGAGAGGGTCCGTATAAACTCCCCCATAAGATATATCACAACCGTATGAGGCTTGGGGTGTTTAAATAGCTTCTAAACTTGCTCTCCAAGTTTAAGTCTAACACCTCCTCAAGTTTGCTAGGAACGATACTCGGACACTCTTTTCTTTTACTTGTTCGACCATTTAAATATTTCGTGTATTATTATTTAATGTAATTAACACATCTAATATATTAATTAAATAAAATAAAGTGTTCTCTAAATGTAAACGTGTGTGCCCCAATAGGCTCGAGTTCGAAACCGAACATACGTTTATAAATATGTCCACAATCCAACATTAACAACTACGGAGTATAAAATTTGAAATGATGAATCATTGGTATTTAAGAAAGCGAAGGTCTTCGATGTAGCAATCTAAATACGTTGTTGAACCTTTGGAGCTTAAAGAACAAATGAGCCTTTGAGACAAAACGATCCGACAAAGAGCTTATTCGTAATGAAATATGTTATCCTTATTCACTTGGATTTCGAGTAATTATATTTAAATTAGATACAATGGTTTAGCAATCCATTTAACACTGTTTCATCTTCTTTATAATCTTTTTTTGCCTGTAGCATCTTGATAGAGTTGTATATATATTTTTTAATACAATTACCATTCAAGAAACAAGTACTACGACATTGTGATTTATTATTTTGCATCTCATTCTCTAAGGTAACTTTTTAAATTTCTTCACTTTGTCATGAGGCTCATATAATACTTAGTTCTTTTGGTACTTTCATTTTTTCCATAATCGTTATATTAGAATAATCATGCGCTACAACATATGCTTTTCGTAAAGTTTCCACAATGCAAACGATTTATTAATAAAGAAAAACAAACAAGAGGGTAGCCTAAAAAATTAATCATGCCATTTCGTAACGCATGATGAAAAATAGAGTGTGGCTGGTTATAGAATTAGGTACAAGTGTACCGTCATTCGGGACCACATGAGTTGACGTTTTTCCCAATTGAAGAGTTTTCTTGGACTTAAGTGCAAAGAAAAGTACTCGAACATGATTCTCAACTTTAGTCAATACTCTATTCAAATTTTAAAGCTTCGAACTTCAAAGGTGTAAAATGTAAATAACTAATAATACAAATGATATGTTTGGCAGCGAGCGTTTAGAATCATTTTGAAGCAACTAGTGTTCAAAGTTTTGTACAAAACGCTTGTTTAACAACAAGCAACCAATCGTCTTATTTTTTCTAAATGCTTCAAATTAATAGCACATTTGAAGGAACATTTACTATCAACTATCATTTTCATTTAAGAATTACTAACACAGATATTTTACCAAACATTTTATCAAAATAAACAACTAGTGCTTTTTGTTATTGTTTCTCTTTATTGCTAACTGCTAATTGCTACTGCTTCCTGCTAGTGTTATTTTCGCCAACATACCCAAAATGCTCGACTACTTAACATTACTTGGATCTCCCATCAAATCTAACGGTAATAATCTCAACAACCAGCACAGAAAACGAGTCAATTACTTAAAGTGGGTCGTTATTTTACCACTTCAATGAATTATATACTACTTACTTTATATATGGAAAGTAGAATAACAGCCAAACAATTAACTGGTTGAAACAATGGACAGTAAAACAACCTAATCTTTGGTATAATTATAACTAAAATGCAAAGTTATAAGTTTAGCTAATCTTGGCAAGATATTCTTTCCACTTTTTATAAAAATATTAAGAGAAAATTCCGAAAATGCCCCGGTCGCCCAACGGGTGCACATTTTCTAGACACGAATCTTTCTTTTCCCCTCAAAATAGACATCGACAACTTTATATCTGGGCTACCTAGTTAAAATCATGACATGTGTCCACTTCTAAAAGTACATAAAATACAAGTGTGTAAGCTATGTGCAAGACTTGTCCCTCTATTGGTGTTTTGGGCTATTACTGTTCTGTCGGAGCGACTAGAACCCGATGCGACCTATTTTTTGTCTAATTTATTTTCACTAAAAGATAAAAAATGGGTCGCCCCGACAAAACATTAGTAGCCCAAAACACCAATAGGGGGACAAGTCTAACACATAACTTACACACTTGTATTTTATGTACTTTTAGAAGTAGACACGTATAATGATTTTAAATATGCTAGTCCAGATCCAAAGTAGCTTATGTCTATTTTGAGAAAGAAAAAGATTACTGTCTAGAAAATGTGCCATTCTCAAAATTAGCTCAAAAATTAATTGGTGAACTGACAACTGAAGTACAATGGAGATATGCATCGAGAGCTTTCATTTTTAGTGATACCGACCTTGATATGTAAAAAGACATACATACATTGCATCTTGACATCCGATGATACGGAGTTTTTACCACATACCTCGCAACGTAGTGTGTGTACTTAGGCCATCTCATTTACAAAACTTTTCACTATCTTGAGAAAAGCTTTTCCTGCTTATTTTATAACTCCATGCAATTTCATTTTACATTATCACCTAAATAGTTCGTTAACAGGTTTTTCGCATTAAGTAATTTTGATAAACTAGCATTTTAATAAAAACTGATCAATAGAAAATTTTAGGTAAATCAATAATGACTTAATTCATCCGAGATGCTTTTACTAGTTTATTAGATTTGTAAAATGAGTTTTACTTTAACATTTGCAAGTATGTGTGTTAACGATAGAAAGCACACTTGATGTTTTATTTTATGGGTAAAGGATCGAATTGATAGAGTAAGCACCGTAAAAAACCATCGGAAATGTTTTTGACCGATAAAAAAATAATTTCTTACTTATATGACTCGAAATGTTTCTGCTGTTCATCTTATTTTAGAAAAACAATTAGGTTAAGAGATTAGTGAGTATTTAGTTTCTTTTACTTTATGCAATTTGCCTCAACTTTTATTGGAAACAAATTTTCTAGTAAATGGTTAATATAAGCTAATATTTATCAAATAATACGTGCCTTTAATTAAATAAATGTCAACATATGCATCTAGAAAACAAATTAGACAATCACATATTTAAATATCTTTTGGTCAAATTTAATTTAACAATAAAATATTAACGCTTAACCAAAAACATCACCAAATCCTTCGAAATTAAGTCACAAAATTGAAAGCTCATCATTATTTCTTTATTGAAAGTTGAAACCTTAGCTGGAAATAACAAAGTCAAACAGAAACTTCTATAGAACATCAACTCATTATTTAGTGTACCAATTAATAATCGGGTCACGTGGAAAACTTCATTTTCCTAATATTTTATTGAAATGGATGTGAATAAATTTGTGGAGTAAACACAAATCACTTTCAATAGCAAGTCAGGCAAATTCAGGTCGAGTTGATCAATTCCAAATTGTGTGTTGTTAGAGTATGTGTAGTGGTAATGGATGGAGAGTGGGGGTTGTTTGACACGTGGCATGTGGGGTATTGTGGGGTTTTGTTGAAAAAGTGGTGTAGTGGGGAGTGGGGGGTTGTTGGTCCTATTTACAGAAAAAACAAAAAAAAAAACACAAACAAAGTTAAGGGCGAGGGCGTTGTCAGCACAACCTGGGAAGCAAATTTGGGAGCAACAGCGCCCCGCCGTTTTGGGCATAGGGGCGCTGTTGGGGCGTTTTTGGGGCAAATTCGAGAGCAACAGCTCCCACTACGGATAGTCTTATACGTATCCTCGAATAGGTTTGTTTTACTCCCTCCCTTTAATGTGCCATCAATAATTTTTAGGGTAAATTACACCGTTAGTCCCTAAAATTAACCTTGTTTTGCCGTTTAGCCCCCGTTTCGGTTTACTGGCGAACGAGGTACCTGAAGTTCACCAACGGTGCGCATTTGGTCCCTGGAGCCCTGTTATAGATAACGCTCATTATCTTGGCTCGTTAGCTGATGTGGCATGGCTAGTTTTTTGGTCATTTCACCACTTTCTTCTTAGCACGTTTGGTCCCTAACATCTTTTTTGTATACTGTAGCACTTTCTTCTTCGCATGTTTGGTCCCTAACACTTTGTGTATACTGTAGTACATTGAAACCACAAATATCAGACCGTTGTTCATAACAAAACCATGTAAAACATAGATATTCCCAAAATCATCTAACAGAGCAACGATGGTGGTCTGCACATGTGGTAAACCAGCTGTTGTCAAGACTTCCTGGACAAACAGGAATCCAGGTCGCCGTTTCTTTGGCTGTCCAACAATTGTAAGTTTGGTTATTGGTGAAATGTATATCAAGTTTACACAATGTGTTGTTTATTTGCAAAATGTGTTGTTTATTTAAATTATGTTTTATTTCAGGGCTCAAACTGTCCTTTTCTGGGCTGGTTTGATCCTCCGATGTGCCAAAGGTCAATAGTGAATATACCTGGTTTGTTGAGGATGATTAATGCTCTTCAAGGTGTTATTGAAGAGCTTGAAGAACAGCGGTCCAAGTACAAGAAGTATATCATCATCAGTTGGGTTTTGTTTGCGTTGTATGTTTATTTTAATGCTTGACATGTCTTCATCCATCCACCATCAAGTCTCTTTTGGGTAGTAGTTGTTAGTTTGTGATGGTGGTGGATGAATGTTTTTAGTATTTTGGAGTAGATGATAATAGTTGGGTTGTGAAGCACTCGTTTGTAATGGTTGTCAATCTAGGATAATGATGAATGAAAATTCTTGTTTGTAATAATGGCTAAATCGTAATGGTTTGTGATCAAGTGAATGTAGCTTGTTATTGTGAAGTATGTTGTTTGCTTGTTCAATGCATAATATGATTGACTTAGGGCAGTCAACAAACCAAAAGGCTGTAGTTTGACTTAATAAAGTCAACAATCTGATCCATTTTGATTATTCACTTGTAAATCTTTGTGATTCGTACCCATTTTAGCCAAATTGTTGTTTGGAAATGTACCTCTGAAGTGTATTTTTGTTTGAATAAAAAGTGTTGACTTTCATTAAAGGGTAAATTGTTGAGCATGGTGCCATAAAATTTGTTTGACAAAATTAAGTCAAACATTAGATGAGATTGTACAAACGCAGTTCAGTTTGTATCCAAGAGTATGGAATGTACACATCAATTCATATCAGTGAACATACGGAGATTCATTACCAATAAAAAAAAATTGAAAACTGATGCATTGCAACTGATCCATTACCAATCAAAACACATTATCATCATTACAAAAGATAAAGAGATCTTTGTTATACTATCATCATGGACTACCATAATTAACAGTTACAAGTTTCCTTTTCCTTGACTTGTAACACCCACGTTTTCGATATTTGCAGCGAAAATATAAGTTGGGGTGCTACTTCACAGTTCACAGTCATGATAATAGAAAACGACTCGAAAAGAGACGTTTTAGATAAAATTGTTATCATTCAGTTATATCAGAGTTACAATATTCAGGTCCCAGCAGGAGGTTCCAAAATACATTAATGAAAATATGTTATTTATTGAATGATAACAAAACAGACAGTCCATAGCCAATCCGTGTCAAGCAATGCTCCTAGATACCTGAGATAAGCATGCTAAAAATCAACACAAATGTTGAGTGAATTCATAGCGTTTAACGTTAAATAAGTTTGAACACAAGCTAAATAAAGAGTAAATCGGTTATATCGCAGTTTGTTATATATCGCTCTAAGTCTCATGAATCGCAAGATGTTAACACGAGGGACATCATAGTTATAAGCTATGACGTAAATCACAACATAATTAAATGTAGCAATTATGCCCTCGAGTAGGAGTCTGCCTGAAACTCTTTATTAAACGTTTTCAAATAAAATACATTGGGTCACTTATCCAACGGCACAAAGGGATTGTCAATCCAATAGATATATTCATTCTATTCGCGCTCACCCGGAAGTGATTAATGGTTCATGATAGAGGGTCTTTAAATGGGCAACAGTTAAACTTTATGCAATATAAATCAGGAAAGCATACATGAAAACACTTGTGTTCGGTTTAGTAGCATGTATCTCCCCACAAGTTTGGAAAAGCGTAATAAAAATAGTGGGACTATGAACTCACCTGAGCAGTCTGGAAGAAAAACAAAATGGAATAAAGTTGATAAACGTCTCCAGACAAGAAACCTGGGTTGTTGTGCCAATATTTAGTAATCATATTCAGATGATTATAGTTCATTTGTTCGTTTCGTTTCGTTGTTTGGTTGTTGATTAAATATTATAACGAGACAACATGAAGTCTCTCCAAAAATAAGATTTTATCTTATTATTCGTTCTCATGTTTCCGTTCGTTCGTTATATATTTAATATTTCACTTGTTCGTTCGTTGGTTCGTCAATAAAATAAACGTATTATGTTAATATTAGATCGGAAAATAAAAATAGAAATGATAAAAATATTAGTTAGGAAAAGTTACGCTTTAATCCTTAAGGTTTGGTCAAATGACAGTTTATACCCTGAACTTTTGGAAAATGACAGTTTTTACCCTTTAGTTTCAAAAATAACATTTTCTACCATGTTTATTTGATATTGTCAAAGATAATCCTTGGTATAAATTATTTACAAAATTAGCCCATAAAAACTCTATTTAACTAAAATTTAATACACATGAAATAAGTGACTTTGAAAGAGTTTTGTGGTCGAATACCTTTGTGAATAATGAATCATTTTACGAGCTCTCTGTTTCTAAATATAGCTAGCCAGGTCATCTTTAATCATGTCGAATTTCGTATTTTATGAAATTCGTTTGAGGGTCGAATTAGCTTACTAAAGTCGATCGGTTAAACATGTGTTAGACAAAGTTTAAATTTTTTGTTTTAATCCTAGCGATAGAGCAAACTTGGGTGACTAATAACTTTTAACTCGATTCATCATTTTATGTGTTTCTTCCTTCTAAAATGAGTTAGCTATGTGAACTTCGACATATAAAAAGGACAGAATTTTTAGAAGCCTTATAGGGTTCGAAATCTTGGTTGAGAGTTGGGCTAGTGGTCGACTAGAACTAAAAATAAATATCTGAAAAATATTCTCTTATTTTAGCGAATAAGAAGGAACCTTGGAGCTTAATAACTTTTGACTCGATCGATCATTTTTCAAAATTCTTTCTTCCTAAATTAACTTTGCTATATGAACTTTAATATGACAAAAACTCAGAATTTCTAGTGATCAAAAAGGGGTCGAAAGATAGGTTGGAAGTTGAGGAGTTGGTCGACCAAAATAACTAACTGGAAAAATAACTAACTGGAAATTCTTGTTCAAATTTTAGCGATATGAACAGATTTTTAGAGCTCGATATCTTTATGAGTACTTAATCATTTTTCACGATTCTTTTTCCTATATTTTGTTTGCTGGGTGATCTTTATCTCCACCAAAAACCAAATTTTATAAGGGTCGTTTGATAGTTGGTTTTCAGGTCAAAAGTTAGGTGACTGAGGTGGATTTTGGCTCGATATACACTCAGGAAAAACAACCCGATGGGTTTTAGTGTTTTTAAACGTATGTAACTAAGATTTTATGTATGTTATCATATTATTTGATATCCCTTAACATGTTTTACTGATTCATGATTCGTTTTAACAAAAACTCAAATATATAAGGTGCGTTTGTTATTCTGATCGAACAGAAAGAAACAAGAACAAGAAATTTGTTTGGTTTTTGATTATATTTGTTATTAGTGATTATGTTTTAGATGTTTTTAAGAACATATTAAGTAAATAACCTGAATTAAAAATAGGATCGAAGACTTACTTAGGGTTTGGCTCGCTAGGGTTTTATGGCTACTTGAGTTTGACTCTTGTTCTCCTCTTTTTCCAAGCTTAACAGGGTTTGTATTTGGTTGGTTTTTGAGACTGTGATCTACAAGGGAGTGGAAATGAGGGTTGTTTGGTGTGGTTCGAGTGTTGTGGGAGTTTTGGGTCGATTTATGGTGTGAAGAGAAATGAGAATTAGGCTGTTATTTATGGAGAGGAAAGTTAGGGTTTTTGGGACATGGTAAGGAGACAAGAGCTGACAGGATTTGAGAGAGGTGCCACTTGGATGAGGAGGGGGAAAGGAATGAGGTGTTCGAATTTCAGCCAAGGGTTTTAACTAACATGGAGAAGGGTTTTGGCTTATGAGGGGGGACATGTGGACATGTTTATTGAAGAGAAGAGAGGAGAGGAGAGGCATTCATGGGCTAAAGGGGATGTATCTAGTATAGGTGATATTTAGAAGTGAATTTAGTTAGGTTTATTGTTGTATTCGAACCAGATTTTTGGAGAGGAGTTCGAATAGAGCTTTGGAGTGTTGTTCCTTGTGCATTAGTGTGTAGTACTTTAGGTTTTAAGGATTAGTTAGTTTAGTTAGTTTAGAAGTTTAGTGTTTAGAAAATAATTAAGGATATAATGTATATGTACGAATCGAATTTTGTATGTAATTGAAAAGGGAGTGGGTTGTGCTTTAGAGGGTGGTAACATATGCTTAATAGTGTTGTACCATAATTTATGATGTGAGAAAAATATTGTTTTAATAGTTTATTAAGTTATAAAAATTATTTGTTAATTTTTATTATGTTTAAAAGTAATTAAATGAGATTTTTAGTTCTTGTGCATTAGGCACTTGTACATTGGGTTTAAAGACTTGTAAAAATATTTAGTGAGTTTAGGAAAAATAATTTTTAAGAATTATGCATGAATGGTTTGTAATTTATGCTTTAAAATAAATATAAATAGGATTTTAATAAGGATTTTATAAATAAATGATTTCATGCATAAAAGACTTGTACTCTAGCTTATATGACTTGTACATTTAATATTTTGTAAAAACATTGTATAAACAAATTAGGGTTTGTGAAGTTTACACATAAAATCATAGTTTTTTATGAAATTGGGGTTTTACCGGGAACTAAAATAGAATTAGGGTTTCTGGTGCTTTGGTGACTTGTACATTAACTTAGATGAGTTGTCCTTTTATGTTCTAGGGTTTTGATATTCATATTTGGTGTTGTGATGAATTTTTAGGGTTTCCTAAAAACTCTATATAGATAATGAATGTTTTGTTTGTACTTTCGTTAAGGAATTATCGTAAAATGGTAGATGGTATTTTGTAAGGTTTCCATATAGTGATGTTTATGAAATAAACATTAGGTTTGTTAGGCAGGTCTGTGTGGGAGCACGTTTATCAGAGATGTGAGTTACGTCACATAAGATAGGAGATACAATCAAATAAAAAAAATTATACGTGGAAAAAGGATAATAATTCTGTAAAGTAATTCGTTTAAATGGGGAATTTTACGAGTGGTTACATGACTGGCTTCAAGGCATTTTTGCAGGAGTGGAGCTTGAACCTTTTTGAGCTTGAAGCTTTAAATACTGGCCATAATCAGAATCAGTAGCACCAAAGATATACTGAGAGCTTGTAGGAGTGGAGCTTCAACCTTTTTGAGCTTGAAGCTTTAAATACTAGGCATAATCAGGATCACTAGCACAAATGATACAATGAGAGCTTGTAGGAGTGGTGCTTGAACCTTTTTCAGCTTGAAGCTTTAAATACTGGGCATAATCAGGATCAATAGGACCAATGATATACTAAAAGCTTGTAGGAGTGGTGCTTGAACCTTTTTGAGCTTGAAGCTTTAAATATTGGGCATAATCAGGATCAATAGCACCAATGATATACTCAGAGCTTGTAGATTTGATTTCTGAAGTAAGAAAAAGAGAGCATCAAAAAACAAAAAAGAGAGATTCACAAACAGTCAAATGTTAACACAAAACAACCCTATTTTTGACCTTTTTAATTAAATACACCCAATGATAGGTCAAAAAAAAATAACAATACCTTTTTTGTTTGTGGGCTTCATTGTGTGTGAAGTAAGGTTATAGGAATTTGAGGGTTTAAAATAAATTTAGGTTACAAGGTTGATTATGTGTGTTTGTGTGTGTGTTTGATCGGTTGGGTGGGTATTTAATGGAGTGGGATTAAATTAGGTGGAAATGTGTCATATTGTATGTGTTAAAGTATAAGCAACCTGAAGGAATCGAAACACATAAAAACCCCTGCATCAGTTTAAGGGACTAGTATGGCTACCAAGTCAAACAAGTCACAAACACCTAAAGTGTAATTGTAATAGCTTAGTGTAGTATAGCAGTTTGACTTTTGGTAAATTAGACTGTATTTGACTTTTCTAGTTTGACTTGTAAAGTATATAAATAGACTTTTCCTGCCTTAATGCCATTCTCTCATTCTCTTTATTGCTTGTTGTTGTTAGTAAGATTGTTTGTTTGTTGAATGCTACTTGTATTTGACCTAGGAAAGTTAACAATCAAAATATAGTAGTTTGACTTAGAAAGTCTTCTAACAATGCTACCAACATACTTGCAGGCAAACAAAGTATTCTAACAATGCAATCTACAGACCACAGTAGGAGTGTTTGGCATAGCAGCTGTAGTAGGTCATTCTTAGGAGTGCTTGGCATAGCACTTGTGAGAAGTTAATACTCCTTTACCTACCTCATACAATGAAAGTCAAACGGGTGTATTTGAAAGTACACAAAAGGTGCCATGAGTTAATTCTCATACCAACTAGTATAGTGAAGTAAATACTCCTTCTAACTTGTCTTACAACTTAGTTATGGCACACCCTTCAAGTAAGAATTTAAAGAGAAACAATATGACTGGTAATGATTGATACGTGCGTATATCGTTATAGAATAGATTATATTATCAAGTTTTAAATTTATATTTAGCCGACTTATCATATAACACACACTAACGAGCAGTGTACCCGATCAACGTAGCTAGTTGGTAAGTAGAGTGTCGAACACTAAGAGTGGCACGTTAACACCTAGATATCTATCAATATTTTAATCCTAAGTTAGTTCTAATGCTCTAATCTAACGCAAGGGGGTTTTTTTCAGCCTGAGAGACTGGCACGATTGTGCAGATTAAGTAAACAGTAAATAAAACAAGAGAAGTGAATAAGCGAATGGCAAACACGTACACAGATAGAAAACATACACATATAAGAGGTCAAGTCGATAATAGGAAAACTTGTCACACGTTTAATTGCTTAGCTGTATAACATGAGTGCTAAAATCTATTCTCTCTCAGTGGAGTCTTAGTTACAGGCGTGCAAACGCTTAATGATTACTAGGTTTATGTATTATTTATCCCTTTTACAGGCTTACATTAACTATGCAAATGTTGTTAATGAAGTAATTGCCCGAGCATACGTTGATAAGGCGCGATAAATCCTAATATGTAATCAAAGCACATGCATAAAGAAACCAAATAAACATCAAATACTCTTTATAACATCTGGAAACAATTAATTCCGATCAAATAGTGAAAAAGATACTACCTCAACCATTAACAGATTGCTAATACAAGTAAACGAGTTTTCCTATGAATTTAAGTACTAGCAGGACCTTCTTACTGCTCTGAATTATTCCTTTAGGTTGTGTCTTGTGTTGCCAATTCGTCTGTATTCTTCTCCTGAGGGTTTTTGTTTCACCTCGAATGGGGTATATATACTTTCTGTCAGCAGGGTCAATACGGCGTATCAACTAAGTTGATACGGCACATCTAGGTAACTTCGCGTGGGGTCCAAGATTATAATATTCAGGAATATTCGTACACCGCCATAAGATACGGCGTTGCATGATGCGTGGTTTTGCGACCTTACAACAGGTTTTTTCCTCTCGAGGGATCTCAAGAGGCTTGCAATCCCCACCAGGCAGTGTACCTGACCGATGTAGTATAGTGTAGTGGCAAGTACCGGGGGATTGATCGTTCTCTAGGGGAATAGTGTCGTTAGGATTGAAAAACTACTCTAATAGGTCTAAGGGTGAGGGAAGATTCTTTTTTTGTATTTTTATATTTTTATGAAAGCAAGTAAAATCTCGGGTTTGAAGGAGTGGGCGGAATTAGTTGCTAGTCAACTAACCCAAATAACTACAATTGCAAATAAAATAAAATAACTGAAAATAAAAAGGTTGTGAAACTTATGTGGAGAGAAATGTGTTTACTTAGATTTCCTTACTCCCTAACTATCTTTTACCGGTTGATTAGTGTGTATTAATTGCGTGGATGACGGGTGTATTCCTTAATACCAATCGTGGGGTGGCGTACGTACTTCCCCAACTTTACAAGCTCCTACTTCACTCCTATGTCGAGCCGGCTGAGAAGCTCCTAACATGGGATCACTAGAATTCGCTCATGCATTAAATACAACCATAATAACCTTAGTACGCACTGGTTCATGTTTCTTAAGACGTTCAAGCAAGTTACCGTATAGGAGGTTAACCAGTTTTCTTAAGCCTAACATCGATAAACAATCATCTAATACAATTAATAACACACCAACAACCAATAATCAATAGTTAGGTTTCATTAGATCTAAGCAAACACAAGATAAATCTAGCCTAGCATGTTAAATAAAAGACAAGAACAAGATATAATCAAACAACACATAGACATATTGAATGATTAATTGATTACTTATCTTCAATTGAACATGGGAGATCCAAGGGTATAAAACCCTTAAAAATGGCAGAAAAATCGTCTTAGGGTTTCTCCTCACAAAGTTGCACACTAATGACTAAAAATTATGAAAATATATATAGGAAAACAGATCTGACGGCGTCACGTTATAGAGCTTGACGCCGTCACCCTCGCCGCGGTTAGGGTTTCTTGATGGCCTTCTTGACGCCGTCCCCTTTTAATCCTCTAAAATCCTCTCTGGCGCGTCAAGGGTTGACGGCCTTCTTGACGCCGTCCCCCTTTAATCTTCCAAAATCCTCTCTGGCGCGTCAAGGGTTGACGGCGTCACACTGGGGCTTGACGCCGTCACAGGTACTTTTCCAGCAGATTTTGAGACTTTGTCGTTTTCTTCACTTTTATGCTCCAAAAACGTCCAAAATGCTTCCTTTTCCAGATTTCTTCTCCAAAGTACCTAAAATGACAAAAGGAACGATTTAGGGCAATATTTGATCAAATAAATACGATTTAGGGCTTAAATGACCCCCTAAAAGCGGTACACTTTTCGCTTCATCAAATACTCTTACACTTGAGATTTGCTTGTCCTCAAGCAAATGCGCTTTTATTCTAATCAAAATACAAGTTAGGGGTCATTTAACGCTAATATAAAAGTAATTACAACAAATAGTCGTTCCACTTTAATCATAATAAGCACGGAGATTACAGACTAGCACCTCACAAGTAGTGTTTAGATACTCACATCTCTCAGGTGTCATAAAAGTATATCTCACAAATGAAAATGAATAATATCTCTCACTACCTGTCATAGCAAATAGATTACCATAGGCTTGGGAAAGGATCAAAAACCTCCTCCACTAGGCGTAAGCACCAAAGATAAACTATCAAAGAGGGTTTTTAAACGGGTTATAACGTTAGGTGTAGGTATATGATAAACACGGTTTTGTTGGATAAAGGATATTTTACTGGTGGCGAGTTAAAGATCTTGATTAATTACATGTACAGTATGGCGTTGCTAAGCCAAGACTAGACTCGACTTAAGCTAATGAAAGAAATAACTAAAAGATAAAATAAACATAAAATGAAACGGGATGGTAGTCCGTATGTTTTTTTCTACTTTTTTTTTTTTTTTTTTTTTTTTTTTTTTTTTTTTTTTTTTTGCATACACTCTTGCTCTACCATCCAAAATAATACATCATAGGGGGGGTTGTATCCCCCTTACACTTGAACTTTTACATAACCTTACAATTAACTATTCTAATTACTCGAATTAAGATAATCAAAACACTTGGAGTACTTTTAAAATATTTAGCACATATGGGGGTAATAATGTTGTTCTTCCCCATTACCTCATTACACTAGTACTTTACCCATGAGTCCCAATCGTCCCAAAACAATATGTACAAGGATATGACTCGACTTAGCAACCATGTAATCAATTAGATAATTAACTTGGGGTTTAAACAAATGTTGCCACAATAATGCACTAAAAATGAGTGCATACAAGGTAGGCTAAGGCGATTTGGGTGTACATTTAAGTGGGGTGTAAACAAATTCTTCCTTTAAGTAAAATGCTTAAAGTTAGAAACGAAAAGATAGGCTCTGAGGGGTGTACTAGGGGTCTCGTGTACTAAAAATGAGTACAACGCAAAGGGTGTGGGAGAATTACTTGACCAATGTAGCCAATGTAATTATAACAAAAACACAGGTGTAAAACAATGGGTTAATCCTAATGCCTCTTATCATGTAGTAAATCTAACTACACGAATGTAGTCTCACTTGTGGCCTCGGAATGGTCCTAACGCAAGTTCTAGAATCTAAGTGCTACCGGTACACACATCATAGCATAAATGCTTTTTCTACCAATTCTAGGGCGAACCTCACGTATTTGGGGGTGGAAAATTTTTTAGTGGTACGGTTTTGTGCTAGTCATATAACTCCTATCCGTGAGACGCTCATTAAGACCAAAGTTTCACTCCTATATGTTGTAAAAAAATTTAAATTTGGCACTAAAATTGCCTTAACAGGTATTTCTCTCAGTTTTATTACACATCTACCAATAAACAAACGAAAAATCAAGCGTAATAGCATTCTCTAAAGTATCGTACTTTACCCCCCCCCCCTTACACTTAAGATGAACATTGTCCCCAATGTTCAAATAACAAGATGTAAAAGTAAATAAGGTAAAAGAATGAAATCAAATACTCCCCTGATTCGCTCAGTGGATAAAGGGGTAACATGTTTAGATCTTCTTCCAAGGTAATGTTGAAGCTTCAAGATTAAAGCAGCGCCAAAAGCTTGATTCCACATACATCTCCTTGTCCAAAATAACCTGTTAAACCTGAGAAAACAAACAATAAAACCTGCATAACATCGGCGGGATAAATCTGTATAAGGATATAATGCTTGTGGAATGATTATTTTGCAGATTCCTGGAGTTTATAAGTTAGAGATTTAATAAAGCATTTTATGATTCCGGTAGAAAAACAAAACTTTCAAAAATTTCAGAAAATTAAAACCTGACGCCGTCAGGTTGTAAGGCCTGACGCCGTCAGAAATGATCTGACAGAATTCTCATGTTAAGTTTCCGAAAAATTTCTGGAAAAACCTATACCTTACTTCCTGAAATTTCTGCAAAATATCATTATGACTCGATACAAGCATTTGACTCAAACAATTACTAATATGTATGTTAATTTAATATTGTTATGATTCATGTTCATTTGTTCTAATAAACTGATTTGGATTTCCCTTACACTTATCTTTTGCAAAATACCTTTATATGTAGTTAAGACGAAGTTAAAAACAAGATAAAGCATTTTCACAATTTAGTTTTGAACATGAATCAATAATAATAAAAATTAAACATACATACGGAAGCAAATAAAATCAAACAAACAAATAAATAAACACACAAAGCAAATAAAGCTTGGGTTGCCTCCCAAGAAGCGCTTTTCTTTATTAACGAGTCTTGTAACTAGACTCAAAGTCCTTTTTAACCTATGTAAGTGAGATCGTCATCGAGGACATCTTTAGGGTTAAGCTTGGATTGAAGTTTTCTATTGGTCCGCATAGTACGATATATCTTTTCAAACCTCTCTCCATCCGGGTCATACAATGTCATCTTAATATGCCATGACCCATCTCCATCTTTGGGTGGTTTGTCCCAATCCCACTTATGATCATTGTCTTCACATGTCCACCTATTCATCCCTAGGTTAATTGGCAAAACTCCTAGGAAATCAATCATCTTCCTAATAACTAGAGGGTCTTCAAATGGATCCAATTCGGTGTCCCTAGCCAAGAGTTGTTCTACCGTATGTGTTCGGCTCACAAAGTCCTCTTCTAGGTAAAATGGGCGTTGGGGTCCTATGAAGTCTCCATCGATCCAGGGTCCATATCTAGATGGTCTCCTATTTAATTCTAACCAATGGGGTATTGGTTCCTCACTAGTATCATAGGCATGTTTCTTCACATCATAGACTGACCAAGTATCACCTTCTCCTACCGCTATCTTAGATTCCTTACAATCAATCATAGCACTAGTGGTCGCCAAAAATCCTCTACCTATCAACAAGGGGCATGTAGGGTCGCTAACCATATCAAGGACGTGGAAATCGGCTAAAATGGTTAGTTTTCCTATGTGTACTAACACGTCCTTGACTACTCCAACCGGGTAAGCAACACTTCCATCCGCTAAGCCTATTATTACCTCGGTTTCTTCAAGTTTCCCTAGTTTTAGAGAGGTGTAGAGAGGTAACGGAAGTAGGTTAAGGCTTGATCCAAGATCGGATAATGTGTCATAAGCCTCCGAATTACCGATCTTGCAAGGTAGAACAAATAAGCCCGGATCATCTAACTTCTTAGGTAGTTTGTTTTGAACGAACGCGGTCCCTTTGTCACCTAACTCGAGCTTCTTCTCATACTTTTCTAAGAGGGCATTATAATAGGGGGCTCGTGCTAATACATCAATAACCGGACGTTCAAGGTGGAGCTCCTTGAATTCTTCGTCAAGGTTTTGAGTGGGAGGTGTTTCAACTATGTTGTTGACCAATTTAGTGTTGGATATCATAACTCCTTGGTCATTTTGAACGACTTGGGTTTGTTTGAAACACGAGCTCATGGAATTGACCGAATAATATTGTGGACAAGAACTAGGAGACGAAACCGATGAAATGGCATTGACGTTTAGTTTCGGGTTCTTGACTGTGTTGCTAGGGAGTGCTCCCATTTCTCGGTCATTGAGGGCTTTCAACAAAGTGTCAATCTTATTGGTCATCTCGCTTTGTTTTTATTTGAAATCGGCTTCAAACTTTGCTAAACGAGCTTCTTGAGATGTCACGAAGTTGGACATCAACCCTTCAAGATTATTGGTACTACCATAGTTGGAAGGATTGTTGTTGAAAGTACGGTTTGGGGATGAACCGCTTGATTGGAAACGATTAGGTGGGTTGGAAGAATTGGTTTGTTGTGCGTTTTGGTTTTGTTTCCACCTAAGGTTTGGGAGATTTTTCCATGAGGGGCTGTATGAATCACTGTAGGGGTTTGGCTCGGGTTTGAAAGTGTACCACTTGTCTCCCGCTCCGTCGGTACGCGAGGATGCGTAGTCCGCAAAAGCTTGTTCGGGGAGTTCCACGCAATCACGAGTGTCGTGGGGACCACTACATAATTCACACGAAGAAGTGATTTTGTTCACTTGGCTTGAAGGTTTAGGAGCCTCGTAGGATTTCATAAGAAACTTGACTTGGTCTTCAAGTTCTATGATCCTACGGTCGGAAGTGCTTGAATTGTTCGAAGGCAAAGATATTGCCTTGACCGTTTTATTCAAATCACGGGGATCATTCCAACTTTCGTTGTCATAATGAGCAAGATCTTCTATGAGAGCCCATGATTGTTCCGCACTTAGATCACGTAGCTTACCACCGGCCGATTGGTCAATGGTTTGCCTCGTGGAGAGATTGATGTGGTCATAGAAGATTTGGACTTGGAGCCAAAGTTCTATGCCATGGTGAGGGACTTTTTGGAGTAAGTCCTTGAATCGAGTCCATGCCTCGTAGAGGGTTTCGCCTTGACGTTGTTGGAACATCAAGATATTATTCCTAAGCTTGGTAGTTCTTCCTGGTGGGAAAAACTGAGCGAGGAAACGAGTGGTGAGATCATCCCAAGAGGTGATGGATCCTGCGGGTAAACGCTCTAGCCATTGACTAGCTTGGTCCCGCAGAGAGAATTGAAAGAGATGCAGTCGGGTCGTCTCTCGAGTGGCAACATCAAGGTCTATAGAATCAACGATTTTGAGAAAGTCCTTGAGATGTTGATTAGGATCTTCGGAACGAAGTCCATGGAATGCGCATCCGCTTTGCACCAACCGGATGGTGTCGGATCGCAAGGGAGTGACATTGGCTCCTTGAGTGAGCTCAATGGTGTTTCGATAGCCATGGTGGCTAGGACGAGAGTAGTCTCCTAAGGTACGGGCTCTAGGAGGTGGGTATTGTTGTGGTGGTGGGTTGTTGGGATCGAGGATATTACCACCTTCCATGATGTCGGATGGTAATGGTTACGAACAAAGAAACGAAGAAAAAAAGATAGACTAAAGAAAACCTAGAAAAATAAAATAAAAATCTCACTAGAAAGGAGTCTAGTGAGTAGACCTAATAAAATAAAAATTCAACCTAAACAATAACTATTCCCCGGCAGCGGCGCCAAAAACTTGATGCGTGGTTTTGCGACCTTACAACAGGTTTTACCTCTCGAGGGATCTCAAGAGGCTTGCAATCCCCACCAGGCAGTGTACCTGACCGATGTAGTATAGTGTAGTGGCAAGTACCGGGGGATTGATCGTTCTCTAGGGGAATAGTGTCGTTAGGATTGAAAAACTACTCTAATAGGTCTAAGGGTGAGGGACGATTCTTTTTTTGTATTTTTATATTTTTATGAAAGCAAGTAAAATCTCGGGTTTGAAGGAGTGGGCGGAATTAGTTGCTAGTCAACTAACCCAAATAACTACAATTGCAAATAAAATAAAATAACTGAAAATAAAAAGGTTGTGGAACTTATGTGGAGAGAAATGTGTTTACTTAGATTTCCTTACTCCCTAACTATCTTTTACCGGTTGATTAGTGTGTATTAATTGCGTGGATGACGGGTGTATTCCTTAATACCAATCGTGGGGTGGCGTACGTACTTCCCCAACTCTACAAGCTCCTACTTCACTCCTATGTCGAGCCGGCTAAGAAGCTCCTAACATGGGATCACTAGAATTCGCTCATGCATTAAATACAACCATAATAACCTTAGTACGCATTGGTTCATGTTTCTTAAGACGTTCAAGAAAGTTACCGTATAGGAGGTTAGCCAGTTTTCTTAAGCTTAACATCGATAAACAATCATCCAATACAATTAATAACACACCAACAACCAATAATCAATAGTTAGGTTTCATTAGATCTAAGCAAACACAAGATAAATCTAGCCTTGCATGTTAAATAAAAGACAAGAACAAGATATAATAAAACAACACATAGACATATTGAATGATTAATTGATTACTTATCTTCAATTGAACATGGGAGATCCAAGGGTATAAAACCCTTAAAAATGGCAGAAAAATCGTCTTAGGGTTTCTCCTCACAAAGTTGCACACTAATGACTAAAAATTATGAAAATATATATAGGAAAACAGATCTGACGGCGTCACGTTATAGAGCTTAACGCCGTCACCTCGCCGCGGTTAGGGTTTCTTGATGGCCTTCTTGACGCCGTCCCCTTTTAATCCTCCAAAATCCTCTCTGGCGCGTCAAGGGTTGACGACCTTCTTGACGCCGTCCCCCTTTAATCTTCCAAAATCCTCTCTGGCGCGTCAAGGGTTGACGGCGTCACACTGGGGCTTGACGCCGTCACAGGTACTTTTCCAGCAGATTTTGAGACTTTGTCGTTTTCTTCACTTTTATGCTCCAAAAACGTCCAAAATGCTTCTTTTTCCAGATTTCTTCTCCAAAGTACCTAAAATGACAAAAGGAACGATTTAGGGCAATATTTGATCAAATAAATACGATTTAGGGCTTAAATGACCCCCTAAAAGCGGTACACTTTTCGCTTCATAAGATACAGCGTTGCTTTAGTCTTCATGCGGCGCATGTTCTTCAGTAGCTTGGATTACCCTGGTGAAGTCTTAAGATTGATACGCCGCATATCTGGAATGTCATGCGGTGTATCCGGAGTAAAACAAGTCGGATTTTCTTGTTGACCAAGGTTTCATATTCGGCGTATGAGATAAATTCATACGGCGTATGCTTCAAAGTTAGGCAATGGTCTTCATAATCGTCTAAGTCTTTATGTACGGCGTATCTGTCTAGAATGATATGGCGTATCTTCCTTCAATTCAGTAGACTTTTCCAACTTGATCCATTTTGCTCCAATTTACGTCCAAAATAGCTAACTTTCACCAAATGCTTATTTATAACTTAGAATTTCAAAAGTAAGCGATTAAGTATCGATTCTCATATAAAATAACATAAAACAAGCGAATAACACACAGATAATTCAGAACGTATGTAATCCACCATTTCTTCGTAAATAACCTGTGTTAATTTGAAAATCACAACTAGTGCATATCTTGTTAATCGATGGTTAGTAAAAATAAACCTAAAAATAAATAAAAACTAAAATTTCATCAGGTTAGTCGATACGCCGTATCTGTGAGAAAGGATACGCCGTATCGAGCCTGGAATAAAGTATGAGTCAGAAAACTCGATACGACGCATCCTTAAACATAGAGGCGCCGCATTGAATCAACCGACAGAATGTTCAAAATGCATAAAATTAAAGGATGGATATGACATGTGCAGTCGATACGCCGCATCCATGGGAAGGGAAGTGCCGAATCGATGTGTAGGTCTGACAGACTCGATAACAGAAAAACAGTAAGGATAAATCCGGGTTGTCTCCCGGTGAGCACTTTTCTTTATTCCAGAGTCTTCAAGTTAGACTCATCTTCAGCTTCTACTTTGTATCATTGTATGCGTCGGAAGCATCACGCTCCTTCAGCCTCAACCCAGTAATTTCGATCACATCCTGACCATACTTGTTGACATAAATAAATGCCTAAAAACATTATCAATATTTATTCATATCTCTATGTTTTGATGATCACAAAATGTAAACTCATTAAAACATAAACTTATAAATTAAACAAGTACTTAGTTGTAAATATTCACTTCTACAACTAAAATCACTTAAGGTATGAATGAACTAATGCTTAATACATTATATGATCAAAGGAACATTTTCTTAATAACTAGATTTTTTATAAAACATCAAAAACATTTTATATATTTTTGAAAAACATTTTTGGTATTAAATAAAAATGTTTAATCTTTTATAAAAATATGAATTCAAATTTTTAACCAAAATCAGTTAAAATGTTCCAGAAAAACCTTCCCCACAAAAGGACAAAACTGGCCAACGTTCAGCAGGGGCGGCCCCCTTAATTTTACTAGGCGGCCCCCTTAAAATTAAGGGGACCGCCCCCCTATTTAAGGGGGCCGGCCACGCTCCAGTAGGCTCCAGCTGTCTAGATTTTTCCCTATAAATACCAGCCTTCCCCTGGATTTTTACTCACCCTTTTGCACTAAAACTTTCTGTTGTAGATCTCATTTCATATCTTAAATAAACCTTTGATCATGTAATCTTAAGCATTGGTTTCCAAGTGATCCAAGCTTCCACCATCCAAGTGCAAAAGAAGAATACTTCTATCAATCAAGATTAGAAGTATTACAACTTAGTATCATTTTGTTACTTAAGTTGTGTGTTTAACAAAGTTTGTAAATCATTCATTCATTTGTATGTAAGGTGCGTGTTGTAGATTAGTGTTGTGTGTAAGTAGTGAAGATGTTGTATAAGTAGTTGTGGTATAGAAGTTGTGAGGTCAAAATGTAGAAGTCGTGAAGCCGTGGTGTAGAAGTTGTGAAGCCGTAGCTTAGAAGACATGAAGTCCTTGTGTTGAAGTCATGAAGCCGTAGCATAGAAGCTGTGAAGCGGTCGTGTTAAAGTTGTGAAGTCCTAGTGTTGAAGTCGTGAAGCCGTAGCATAGAAGTTGTGTAGCGGTCGTGTTGAAGCCGTGAAGTCCTAGTCGTGAAGTCCTAGTGTTGAAGTCGTGAAGCCGTAGCATAGAGGTTGTGTAGCGGACATGTTGAAGTCGTGAAGTCTTAGTCATGAAGACATAGTGTTGAAGTTGTGAAGCCGCATCATAGAGGTTGTGTAGCGGTCGTGTTGAAGTCGTGAAGAAGTCGTGAAGCAGTCGTGAAGCCGTTGTGAAGTAGTCGTGAATAAGTTGTGAAGAAGTTGTGTTGTGAAGTTGTGAGATTGGTTCTAGCTACGATTAGAACTCGACATTTAGCTTTGTGTCGTTAAACCCGTGTAAGCCAAAGTTGTGTACGGTTTTCTCCGCCATAAGGGAGCTTATTGAATTTGTGAAGAAAACTCTCGAGCAAGGTGTGCTCGGGGAGTGGAGTAGGGCAAGGAAGGTGTCCTTGTAGCCGAACCACTATAAATCTCTCGTGTCTCGGTTAGATCTTTCCATACCTTATTTATTTCTTTACTTGCATCGTTATTACTTTCATACACATAGGTTTATATAATTGCTAGTATTAATTAGAGGTCGACTTCACATAAAGATCAATTTGAAAATCCATTCAAGAAACCAAAACTTTTACAATCAATTTAAAAGAATACATATATAACTAATAATAAGATTTAAGTTTTATTTTTCATAACAAACTTGAATCTAAGTTTTTAAAAGTAAACAAAGTTTTTATAATAAATTAAAAAGACGTAAAACTATTCAACCCCCCCTTCTAGTTTTCCACATCCTGACCATACTTGATTTCCACGTCATTTTTCTTTAAGATCTGCAAAAGCAAAGTTCTATCCCTCTCGGGTAGTGATGACAAAACAATAGACGGGAAATGCTTGATGTCTTGAAAAGCTTCCTAAGCAAATGAAAAGCTTGTTCAGGCTCTTTGTAAGGTTTGATGAGGTCTTTAGTAGAACTCCTGGTCATGCACGTCCTGAAATCAACACAAAAGCATCAGTAGTATAGGTTTGAAAAAGTAAAATAACAGAAAACTAATAACGAAAACGTTATACGAAAAATAAAAGTTGCTGATATCTGCAGACGATAGGACGTATCCAGTAATCTGGATAGGCCGTATGTTTACTTCGTTAAAAACACTCAGACTCTTATTTTAGAAAAAATTATACTACGCCGTATGTATTAATTTTTAAATACGCTTATATGTAAAAATAAATACACCGTATACGCAGATGCTTATACGACGTACGTCCGTTACGTTTCAAAATACAAGTTTTTGATATTAATGCGCCGTATCGACAAAAATCGATACACCGTGTCTCGTTTATTTAAAGAATTCAAATCTGTTTTTAATAAATAAATAGATACATCGTATGAGAAATTCTCATGCACCGTATGGCGTTTAGGGTTTTGAAAAAATTTCCGATTAAAAACAGAATACGCCGTATTTAGAGGGATAAATACGTCGTATTCAAATTAATTAAATAAGATACGCTGTATATAAAATAAAAACGCAATACGCCGTATCTAAATAAATAGATGCGCCGTATCATTTAGTTCAGCAAATTATAGCCGATAGTAATAATGCAGAAAAAGCAGAAAAAAACGAAAATCAAACAAAAATTACAGAAAACAAACAAACAAGAAAACATAAAATATGCAGAAAAATACAATGAACGCAAATAATACAAATGCACAACAAAGTTAGTAAATTAAAAACCAAAAATTGAAAACTAATTAAGTTAATTCTAAATTAAAACATTAACATATATTTTAGCATTAAACAATTCACTCCCCGGCAACGGCTCTAAAAACTTGATACGCGCGTATATCGATGTAGAATAGATTATATTATCAAGTTTTAAAATTATATTTAGCCGACTTATCCTATAACACACACTAACGAGCAGTGTACCCGATCAATGTAGCTAGTTGGTAAGTAGAGTATCGAACACTAAGAGTGGAACATTAACACCTAGATATCTATTAATATTTTAATCCTAAGTTAGTTCTAATGCTCTAATCTAAAGCAAGGGTGTTTTTTCAGCCTGAGAGACTGGCACGATTGTGTAGATTAAGTAAACAGTAAATAAAACAAGAGAAGTGAATAAGCGAATGGCAGACACATACACAGATAGAAAAGAGACACAGATAAGAGGTCAAGCCGATCGTAGGAAAACTTGTCACATGTTTAATTGCTTAACTGTATAAGATGAGTGCTAAAATTTATTCTCTCTCAGTGGAGTCTTAGTTACAGCCGTGTAAACACTTAATGATTATTAGGTTTATGTATTATTTATCCCTTTTACAGACTTACATTAACTATGCAAATGATGTTAATGAAGTAATTGCGCGAGCCTACGTTGACAAGGCGCGATAAATCCTAGTATGTAATCAAAGCACATGCATAAAGAAGCCAAATAAACATCAAATACTCTTTATAACAGCTGGAAACAATTAAGTCCGATCAAATAATGAAAAAGACACTAACTCAACCATTAACGGATTGCTAATACAAGTAAACGAGTTTTCCTATGAATTAAAGTACTAGCAGGACCTTCTTACTGCTCTGAATTCTTCCTTTAGGTTGTGTCTTGTGCTACCAATTCATCTGTATTCTTCTCCTTAGGGTTTTTGTGTCACCTAGAATGTGACTGTCGAATGGGGTATATATGCTTTCTGTCAGCAGGGTCGATACGGTGTATCAACTAAGTTGATACGGCGCATCTAGGTAACTTCGCGTGGGGTCCAAGACTATAATATTCAGGAATATTTGTACACCGCCATAAGATACGGCGTAGCTTCAGTCTTCATGCGACGAATGTTCTTCAGTATCTTGGATTATCTTGGTGAAGTCTTGAGATTGATACACCGCATATCTGGAATGTTATGTGGCATATCTAGAGTAAAACAAGTCGGATCTTCCTGTTGACCAAGGTTTCATATACGGCGTATGAGATAAATTCATACGGTATATGCTTCAAAATCAGGCAATGGTCTTCATAATCGTCTAAGTCTTTATGTAAGGCGTATCTGTCTAGAATGATACGGCGTATCTTCCTTCAGTTCAGTAGACTTTTACAACTTGATCCATTTTGCTCCAATTTACGTCCAAAATAGCTAGCTTTCACCAAATGCTTGTTTATAACTAAGAATTACAAAAATAAGTGATTAAGTATCGATTCTCATATAAAATAACATAAAACAAGCGAATAACATATGATAAATGATGCTAATAAAATGTACTTATTTGATATCATCAATGATACACATGCCTCAATGTTGGATGACAGCAGCGAATCAACTGAAATGAGATGCATTGGCTGTTATATGGACATTAAAAATATGGCTAGTTTAACTTTTGAAGCAAGGCTACCTAAAGGAGAAAGTATGTGGTATTCCTGTTGGAGGCATGCTGACAGAGGCAGAGGTGTTGTTGCAGTTGGTGGAGCTGGTGGTGCAGTACCTATAAGTGGTGGTGTTATAGGCTTAGGTGTCAGAAGTGGAAACATAACTTGAGGGGGTGGTGCAATGGGTACTGGAGATGGAACTGGGACAAGAACACCACCTAAGGAGAGTAGTGAAGAAGAAGCCAAGAAACTTCATGAAAGTCAAGAACAAAAAGTTAATGAGTATGCTCTATTACATACGTGTTATGTTCAGAGTTGTTATAGTATAGTTGTATCATGGTTTTGGGCATGTCCAAGCCAAGAAACTCTATTTTTCCATATTCCCATTTTCATGTGTTGGTCTGTGTTTTATGGTTTGATTAATGTGATTTTCATGTTTATGTTTGTGATACTAATCAAAGCCACTAAAACAGTAACAACAATATTTGAACTTCACTCTACAATGAAAATCTAAATCTAAAGATCCATTTCATTCATTAAACATATCCATAATTTTACAAAAGAAACCCACCCTAACCTACATCAACCAACCCCCTTCACGTATACCTCTCCTTCACAGCAAACTCTATCTTCTTAGGAATCTTGTCGTGCATTTTCCTTGCCATCCTCATCAACGCCCTCGACCTACACAAATCAATAGTCTAGAGTCTCCTAAGCTTCTTCGTATTGTCCCTTGCATTTCTCGGATGTGAAAAGTTTTGAAGCTCGACAATAAGCTCCCCTCTACGACCGACCCTATCAGTAATCTTTTTTAAATAGTTCTCCAAATCATGTGCCCTCTTCATGTCTTGAAGAATCTCTGTCTGGTAATGGCCAAGCATAATTTCTGTTAGAACAAAGGAGTTACAGAGGGTTCTAAGGTCAATATGAAAATCAGACATGTTCATGGTTAACGAAATAGGGAATTTGAGCTTGTATTAAGAGTGAGTGTTTTGAGGGATGATTGAATGTGATAAACATGAAGTGTGTACTAACACCATTTGACTTTCATTGTGTGAGGTAGGTAAAGGCGTATTAAGTACTCACAAGTTTTCCTTTCATTGTGTGAGGTAGGGACCAAATTTGCAATTTACCCTTTTGATTATCAAGGACTTCACAGCTCAGGTTATATCAGTCAATGTAGTGTAGCATTCATATGGTTGATGAATTAGACTTTACCAAGTCAAGCACCATTATAGATATCCAGGTTCATGAACATTGTGATTCTTACCTATTTTGTCCAAAATATGTATACGAAACAAGCTTGTTTATACTTAATGAAACCACCTGTATGTCTTGTACCTTAGTAATTCATGTTGACAAAATGTAGTCAAACAAGTCACAAAAACAACTAAAATAAATGAAATAAGTCACACACATATAACCCAACCCATAACATAAAACCATTAAAAAATTGCCACACATGTGGACTTTATAAGTTTACCTTTACAAGGACTTAGAAGTTATTTTCCATACCTCTTCTTATTGCCCTTAACTCCTTGCTTCTATTATAACCTGATTCATCCTCAGAACCTGTTTGACTATCAAAATCTTTTACACTTACGGCTTCTATTCCTTTTACATCATCTCCAAATTGAATGCAGTTGCCAATGTTGTCAAAAGCTTTATTCCCAGTTAGATGAAACAGATTTACTTGAACCTCAGGCTCGGCTGCACGGTGTCATTCATCATCCATAACAACCTCTTCTTCATTATCTTCATATGCATTTTCACTGGAGTCTCCTTCATATTCACTATCATGAACACTATCAATGTCATCTTGCACATCATGTTGTGCCTATTCAAGATTACCCTGCACACCAACTTCCTCACCTCTATGCTCTATGAATGCAACTTGTACATGAACATGTTCCTCAGTTCTACTAGCTTCTTGCAATTCAGTTTGGGGAACATTTAGGTCAACATCCAAGCTTACGTTTAAGTCTAAGTCATCAACTCCAAAATGTTCGTCATGACTTAAACCAGAAGTAGTGTCAACATTCATAGCATCCAAATAATTAAACTCTGGACCCATATCCAATTCATTCTCCTCAAACTCCATTAACCTAACGACATAAGCTATTCTTTCACCAACCACATCATTAACAGTTGGTTCCACTGGGGCGAAACTCAGGTTTAAACTGCCAAACTGTGAATCTATGTGTGGAAGGTCATTGTTTTGGTTTTCACCACATTCATTGTCAGTCAATTGTGTAAATGTCAGACCTTGAGGTGACTTAGCTGAAGGTGCACAATTATCAGTATTCTCATGCCATGTCAAGTACAAAATTTTACAACGTTTTTTTCCCGTACAAGCACTAGTACAAGGTTCACTAGACACATCTTCCTCTATTCTTGCCCTAGTTTGTCCAATTGACATTTGGTAACAATTAAGCCTAGTAGAACCATGCTCTATGTACACCTCTATAGACTTGAAACTAACCAGTAGGGAACTCAAACAATGAACATCCTCATCACATGACAATGCATACAACCCATCATCAGGACTACTCATTGGTCTTAAATAGTGATAAAACAGAGGCTCATTCTTACCTGTGTAGCCTAGTTGTGTAACTATCTTGTCTAGGTCAAACAATGAAAAAATTTCAGCATCAACTATATCGAAGATATATTCATCACCACCAACGTATTGACTATCAGGAAAACTCATGAATGACCCAACATGGTGTATTCGTATGCTGAATAAATGCCGTGCATATTCTGCAATAAAAAGTCAGTTATTTAGTAAATTGTAACACCCCCAACTCGGAATATGGCAGCGGAACATAGTTAGGTATATTACTCGAGGGTAAGACAATCACAATCATAGAAACGACCTCATAACGAGTCGTTTTAACAAAAACATATCATTCGAAATATATAAATAAACATTTAGAGTTCAGAAGACTCTTAAACATAACTTGCAGCGGAATAAAAACAGTTCAAAAGGTTTTTTGAATGATAAAGATAGCGAAAGAAGTAAAGTAGATAGATATAAAGCCAATAGATAGCCATCCATAGTCTTCATGCCACTCCCAATGCCAGCAAAGTATGCCTCAAATACCTGAGATAAAACATGCTAAAAAGTCAACACAAAGGTTGAGTGTAATCCATAAGTTTAATAAGTAAAGTAGTTGAACACAAGATTTTGAGTCTAGAAGATATAAGTAACAAATACATATATCGGGTAAAGCATCGTAACCATTTCTAAGCTCATGACACCCAAAACATTAACCGGCACAAATAACATTGGCGTAAGTCGACAGTATCAGCGGAATTTGATAATATAATAGTTTCCCTCAAGAAGGTACTTTGCTAGATACCTTGATAAAATCGAATATAGTACATCACATGCGGACCGGACCTAGTCAACATGGCGGGAGGGTCAATTCGTATAGGCCTATATCCCTATATTCGCGCTCACTCGCAAGTGATTAATAGTTCATGATCGAGGGACTTGCTTTTGGCAAGGACGGTACTTAGCAATATCATCTTAGTCAGGAATAACATACATTTAAACAATTGTGTTCATGAAAAGTAAGTAGCATGTATCTCCCCCATGGGTTTATAAACAATTTAAAAGTAAAGTGGGGCTATGAATCACACCTTAGTAGCAGAGAAACGAGACATCACAAATAATCAGATGGAATAGAACGGCAAGTGAACCTCAGCACAACTTAATAAATAATTGGCATGTCTCAGAAATAAACCTCGAAACGATTTATAAAGCAATACTCGTATTTAAAAATGAAAACGGTTTAGTTACAATGGCGTTTGAAAGAAATGATGTTTAAGACTCGTGTGGATATTCAAGAAAAGTAAAATAACAAAAGTCGGCGAACACAAATGAACACGCAGGAAAAGGTAAAAGAAAAGTGAGAAGAAATAAGAAAAGAAAGAAGAAATAATAATAAGAAAGGGAAAATAAAACAAGAAAACAAGAAAGAAAACATCAATAGGTAGTTTCGGTATTTTCCCCATTTCCCAAATAGTTGATATAACGTCATGATTTAGGGAGGAAACGAATAAGTTTTGAAAAGGTTTTTAGGATATTAAGTAATTATAAATAATTTAGTTATAAAAGGTTTTATCGAGAATTAGACATGATGTGTCCGTTTATAAAGCATTTCCAAGTCGTTACGACCCTTGAATAATATAAGTTTTATCGTCACATTTTACAAGTTATCAATATATTATTAGACATTATCATTCGCGAATATATTAGTTGTCAAGTTTATCGACCATTTTGTGTATCTTCGGGTCCAAATATGTTAAACTCATATGAGTCTATCATACTCTTCCGTCTCAAGTACCAAAATTGTCCATAAGGTCCATCGGCTAATATCGTAAATCTAATAACGTCCAATCTCATCCAAGCAAAGGTTATTCAATATCCAAGTCAAATGTCCAAATCATATCCCAAGTTGTACAAATATTATCCCGAAACACCAATTGATAACCAAATAAAATAAATAGACGCTAATGGACTCACTTTGGGCTTTCGGGCCCAAAGTTAATATTACTAGACCCAAATGACTTATCCAAGTCCAAACTCGACTCGATACAAATAAACTTTAATAACCGTTGCCGTAACTCCTGTGAGTCATGGCTCGACTCTATTCGAGCTTATGTAGCTTTCGGCATTAACATAACCAATCCGAAACCAAAACAAATCCATCCCAAACACAAACAACAAACTACACCTTATGCCGTGATTCGCCTTGAGTCACGGCTCACTCCTTGTCGAGCCGTTGTGGCCCTCGGCTATGACTAACCAAAACCGAACCAAACAAATCCAATTTATCTCCAAGACCAAACACAAACAAAAACCAAACTAAACCTATGCCGTGACTCACCTAGAGTCACGGCTCAACTCGGTGGGAGTCTAGCCCACGACCAAGACCTAAACCTGTTGAAATCCAAATCCAAGATAAAAAAATAAATACACAAGTCAAAATGAAGCCAAATAAATGAAAATAAACAAGAACTCGTACCGAGTCAACTCGACTCGCGATTTGACTCAGCTGAGTAGCGTTCCTCGGACCGAGTTTGGCCGAGTTACGAGAAAAACAAAACGGATCCACAAGTTTTAAAGCAAAACAAAAGGTTTTATAAAGTTTTTATTTAGAGTTAACTACATTTTTGGTCCTTGTGGTTTACCAGGTGTAACGATTTTGGTCTAATAGTTTGAAAAGTAACGGATCTTGTCCTGTTTTCGCTGACCCATAATGAGTTTGGTCTATTTTTCGTTGACTTTTAGTTTGACTAGTTAAAAAAATGTGAAATGACTAAAATACCCCTATGATGATGATATACATTGACTAAAATGCCCCTTTCTTCATTACACATGAATTACACTTCATTTCTTCATACAATCACCAATCTCACCTTCCACATCAATTACACTTCATTACACATCAGTTTGCACATCAATTAGCACGCCTTCTTGGCTTCTACATACAATAGAACAAACATTGACACGGCTTTTAAGATTTAAGAATGTATGATGATTAATGACGATGGTCTTCTATTACACTTCATTTCTTCTTACCACCACCAATCTCACCTTCCACTATATCATGCCTCGTCAAAGCAATCTCTTTAACAAGATTTTTATACATAAAGGGTCTAACTGCAGCTCTCAAGAACTGACCTGGTGGAATCTTACTCTTCTGAATCTTCATCATTCTTGGACCATAACCCAATTGCTTCCATTCTTCTAGACCTTAACCACATCATCCACAAATGCTTTCGGGTTAACCCTCAGAATTTTACACAACCCACCAAAATAAGTACACATTTCCACCCTGCCATCATCACTTTCCAACTGGCACATAAAATCTTGTTCAGTTTCAGGATCAAGCAAAGGCGTCATCGCCTTAAAAAACTCATCTTGAGGCTCAAATCGACACTGATAAACTGGTCTTTTAACATATATAATATCAGGTCTCATCCATGCTGTGCATTTTGTAATCAAAGCCCTTGTTCTATTCCCAAGCCTACCCATCAAATTCCACTTATCCAACCTTTGTTTCCCACTTTCAACCACAACTTCACTAACAAGAGTCCACTGTTCCCATGGTAACTCCGAAACCCTCCACTTCGGATGACTAACAAACACCCATAAACTAAACCATTCTATCATACCCCAACCCTATCATTTGCAACTAATCTTCACTAAAATTATTAGGATAATTCCCATGAGGATTCTTAAGCCTATAAAACAAGTTCTCAGCTAGCCTTTTACTCTTTCTCCTGGCATTTCGCTTCGCTTCTCTTCGCACTCCAATGATCAATCCCAACCCCAACTCCATCCCCATTCGTCCTTTCCATCTCCCGAAACACCTCGAGCGCTTCACCAAACATAAACCCTTTCACAAAACACGACACCACTGCATTCCAAGACGAAACATCTCTCACGGACATTTCATCAAACACCTTAACAGCCAAATCCAAACACCTACATTTCCCATAAAATCCCATCAAAGCATTCATAGCAAAAACATCATCCTCAAACTCATGAACAATCAATCGAAACAGACCCACGAACACAGCACCACCACCACCACAGTTAGCCACAATCGCTGCCTTCAAAGCACCTAGCCGCAAACCCATTAGTCCACCTCTTCATTGTTTTTGATTTAACCCATTTTGCTTTTGATTTAACCCCTTTTTTTGGCTTTTGATTTAACCCGTTTTTTGCTTTTGATTATTGGAAAAATATTTTCAGAATGTAAAGGGAGAAAAAGTGGATGAATCATTAGTTGTTTAGTATTTTAATCTATTCTTTCTTGTTTTTTGCTTTTGATTATTTCTAGATCTGGAAATATTTGGGGTTTTTTTGGGTGTGTTTGTGGGAATGATTATTGCTAGACTAGAAATGTAGTTAACTCAAGAAAATAATACAAATGGGAGTGAGTGGTTGAGTGAAATGACCAAAATACCCTTTATTTTAACTGTCAAACTAAGTTTGACTAACGGTGATATGAAAATTGGACCAAACCCGTTACGGGTCAGCGAAAACAGGACAAGATCAGTTACGTTTCAAACTATTGGACCAAAATTGTTACACCCGGTAAACCACGAGGACCAAAAATGTAGTTAAATCTTTTATTTATTAAATCGGTTTTAATAAAATTTAGGGTTAGGTTTTTGATTTTAAAAGAAATAAAAAGGTTTAGGGGCGCGTGCGTTACCAAAACTGAAAGAGGAGGTGGCAGGGAAGAAGCGGCGGGTGGTGGTGGTGTCGAGGTGGCGGCGCTGTAGTAGCGGTGGTGAACAAAAAGGCTCTAAAATACTTCAAACTCTCTAGAAACGAGGAGAGGGGCTTGATCTAGGATTGGGGTTAGTTTCGGGGTTGGTCGAAATTTTTTTGATGGAGGCGGCCGGCGGTGATCTGGCGAAGGGTGAGAGAGAGAGAGATGATGTAGGTGTGTGAGTGTTATTATGAGAGGAGAGAGAAAAAATGAAATGGTTTTATAAGTGCTGAAGGGCCAAAGGTGTACAATTCAAAGTGTAAGGGGTGTGGGTGTAAAAAGGGGCGGAGGAGGTAAAAGGGTGATTATAGCAAACTTTTAATATATCTCTCGCGGGACTCATTTGACGTACCAAACGGACTCGAAAAATTACGAAACTTGCGCCATTGTTCACGAAATAATTTTTCTAGTAAAAACGAGTATAAATATGCATAACTTTCTTGAAGTTAATTTATTTGGCAAATTTGATTCGTTTCGTGCTTTCTAGGTTGTGCCGGCTCAAATAAAGATACAACATTTCCGTTTCTCAAGATATCTCGCGTTTCTCAAGTTCAAATAAGTTCGGGAAAAGTTTAAATACTAAGGTGATGCATAAATAATGAAAAGAAAATATATTTGGCTAGTGGAAAGGTTTGAAAAATTATTGGGTGTTACAGCACATACATCATATTGGGAAATCCGACCTGGATTTCAATTTATGTTATCAGTTGTGGGGGCGAAAAGGTGTGGATACTTGCGCTTGAACTCGTCTTCGTGTTCCCAAGTGAACTCGGGTCCTCTCTTAGAATTCCAACGGACTTTCACAATGGGAATACGGCTCTTCTTTAGCTGCTTAACTTCACAGTCCATGATTTCGACGAGCTCCTCAATAAAGTTCAATTGCTCATCAATCTGAATTTCATCGAGAGGAATTACGGCTGACTCATCAGATAAGCACTTCTTCAGATTGGACACGTGGAACGTAGGATGTACTCTACTGAGCTCTGGTGGTAGTTCTAGCTTATGAGCCACTGGACCAACCCTGTTTAAAATCTTGAACGGTCCAATGTACCTCGAGTTCAACTTTTTGTCGCTTACCAAACCGTATCACGCCTTTCCATGGTGAGACTTTCAACATAACCCTATCTCCAACTTGAAATTCTAGCGGTTTACGCCTCACATCTGCGTAACTCTTCTGCCGGTCTCTCGCAGTTTTCAATCGGTTCTTAATCTGTACAATCTTCTCGGTTGTCTCACGAACAATATTCGGTCGAGCTTCTCCTACTTCAGCCCAACAAATAGGTGATTAGCACTTTTGACCATACAATGCTTCAAACGGTGCAGCCTTAATGCTCGCGTGCTCGAAACATATCTTCTAAGGTCTGAATAGTCCTTTCGATTTCACCATCGGTCTGGGGGTCGTATGCGGTACTCATGTCGAGGTTCGTGCCAAAGGCATCCTGAAGTGATCGCCAAAAGTTAGAAGTGAATCGGCTGTCTCGGTCAGAGATGATAGATATTGGCGCCTCGTGTCTCGATACCACTTCCTTGACGTAGAGTCTAGTCAGCTTGTCCATATTGTAGTTCTCTTTGATGGGTAGAAAATGTGCAGATTTTGTAAGTCGGTCAACTATTACCCAAATAGCGTCAAAACCTTTTGCAGTCCTTGGAAGTTTGGTGATGAAATCCATAGTAATCCTTTCCCATTTCCATACGGGAATCTCAGGTTGTTGTAGGAGACCAGAAGGTTTCTGATGTTCGGCTTTAACTTTAGAGCACGTAAGACACTTGCGGACATAATAAGCTACCACAGCTTTCATATTCGGCCACCAATATAACTCCTTAAGGTCGTGGTACATCTTTTCGGATCCTAGGTGTACAGAGTATTTCGAATTATGAGACTTATGCATGATTAGGTCTCGCAGTCCTCCGAAACGGGGTATCCAACTTCTTCCCTTAAAACATAACGTTCCATCTGAACGTTTCTCAAACTTCTTCTGTATCATACCGTAAAGATTCTCACTCTTGAGATCTTCTTGCTTCACTGCTTCTTCTTGGGCATGAAGAATCTGGGCGGGAAGGTTTGAATTGATGGTCATAACCAAAGCTCGAACTCGCAGCAGCTTCAACCGTTCCTTGCGGCTCAAGGCATCGGCCACGACGTTCGCCTTTCCCAGGTGATATCGGATCTCGCAATCATTGTCACTTAACAACTCCAACCATCATCGTTTCCTCATATTCAACTCCTTCTGATCCAAAATGTGTTGTAGACTCTTGTGATCGGTAAAGACAGTACACTTCGTGCCATATAGATAGTGCCTTTAAACCTTAAGTGCAAAAACCACAGCTCCTAACTCCAAATCATGGGTGGTATAATTCTCCTTATGATTCTTAAGTTGTCGGGAAGCATATGCCATGAATTTTCCTCGTTGCATCAAAACTGCTCCCAATCCTTGGTGTGATGCATCGCAAAAGACTACGAAATCTTTAGCTCCATCTGGTAATGCCAAAATAGGTGCGCTGCAAAGCTTCTGCTTCAAGGTTTGGAATGCTTCTTCTTCGTCCTTTCCCCATTCACACTTCTTATCCTTCTGAGTTAACGTAGTTAACGGTTTAGCTACTTTAGAGAATCCCTCGATGAATCTCCTGTAGTATCCAGCCAATCTCAGAAATTGACGAATTTCTGTAGCGTTTGATGGCGTTGGCCACTTCTCAATAGCTTCGATCTTCGCGGGATCCACATGTAACCCTTTACTGTCAATCACATGACCAAGGAATTGTACAGAGCGAATCCAAAATTTAAACTTAGAGAATTTCGCGTATAATTTCTCTTCCTTGAGTAACTTAAGAATTATTGTCAGATGTTGCTTTTGCTCTTCTTCACTCTTGGAGTAGATCAGAATATCGTCGATGAAACCTATAACGAACTTGTCCAGATATGGTTTACACACTCGGTTCATGAGGTCCATGAATACAGCAGGTGCGTTTGTCAAACCAAAGGGCATTACTTGAAACTCATAGTGGCCATATCGAGTCCTGAACGTTGTCTTGGGAATATCCTCTTCCCGGACTCTGAGTTGATGATAACCTGATCGCAAGTCTATCTTGGAGTAGTAACCTGATCCTTGTAACTGTTCGAATAAGTCGTCAATTCTAGGTAGTGGGTACCGGTTCTTCATTGTTAGCTTATTCAGTTCACGATAGTCAATACACATCCTGAATGATCCGTCCTTCTTCTTCACGAATAAAACTGGTGCTCCCCAGGGTGAGGAACTTGGTCGGATAAACCCTTTATCCAACAACTCTTGCAGCTGGTCAAACAGTTCTTGCATCTCTGTCGGTGCTAGTCGATACGGTGCTCGTGCCACGGGTGCAGCTCCCGGCACTAAGTCGATTCAGAATTCCACTTGTCGAACCGGTGAAAGTCCAGGTATATCTTCGGGAAATACTTTGGGAAAATCACGCACAATTGGAACATCCTCAAGTCGCTTCTCTCCCGACTTCTTCTTAGCCACATGTGCTAAGAATGCATGACATCCCTTCTCGATGTATTTCAAGGTCTTGATACATGATATGATACTCAAACGGGTTCCACTACAGTCTCTTCGGATAATTAAAGTTTCACCATCGAACGGAATATGAACAACTCGTTCACCACAAATAATACTCGCCTGATGCTTGGATAGCCAATCCATACCAACCACTACGTCGAAGCTTCCGAGTTCAATAGGCATGAGATCGATACTAAATAGGTGATCTAGAAGGTTTAGAGTACAACCTTGGATTACGGTGCAGGTGTCAACTAAGTTGCCATTAGCTAGTTCAATGCTATAACTGGTGTCTAGGGAGGTAGGGGTGATATCAAGTAATGGTGAAATCGTAGAAAAAACAAAACTCATATAGGCACCAGAATCGAATAAAACCTTAACATGATGATTGTTGGGTAGAAATGTACCGTTGACCACATTTGGATCTTGCTGTTGCTCCCCATTGCCCATCACATATGCTCTACCATGAGCGCCTTCAACTCTATGTCCGTTGTTCTTAGGGAAATGACTCCTATAGTGACCATGCTCTCCACATCCATAACAAGTTACCATTGTGCTCTTACAACGTTTAGCAATGTGTCCAACCTTCTGACACTTAGCTGTGTATGGTCCAGCGTGATGCTGCTTACACTTATCACAAAAGGGGTGTGGCCCAGCATACCCTCCAACTTGTGCTGGTGCAACCACATAAGCCTTAACAGTCTCTTGTCTTCTGTTCTGCTGATGGTGATGGTTGTTGTTATGATACTGGTTGTTGTTGTTGTTGTTGTTGTTGTTGTGGTGAGGTGGTTGTTGTTGTTGCGGTTGTTGAAGTTGTTATAGTTGGTTCTCCTCCTGTTGTCATCCCACTTCCGTTTGTTATCTTTGTTGTTACTCCTCTGAACAGCGCCATGTTTGATCACCTGATCCAAAAGTCGCTCAGATATGCGAATAGTATCATCCAGGGTCTGAGAGTTGTAAGATGTCACATGCCCTTCAATACTAGGAGGTAACCCACCATTGAACTTCTCCAATAGTTTCTCATTATCTGGCACCATGTGAGCACATAAAACCTTCAATTCTTGAAATCGACGCACATAAGTAGCAAGATCAACACCCTTCACGGCCAAATAGTAAAACTCAGTCTCCAACCTCTTCATATCACTATGAGTACAATACTTCTTAGCCATTTCCTTTTTGAATTCTCCCCACGGGGTGTTGTAAGCATTCTTTAGTCCCATAGTTTGAGCAAAAGAATTCCACCAAGACAATGCATGCTCCACTAAGGTACCCGTCGCATACTTTACCTTGCAATCCTCAGTACAGTTACTCCGTAGGAACACAGACTCTGTCTTCTCAAACCACTGCGTCAAACCAAAAGCTCATTCGGTTCCCTTGAAAGTGATAGGCTTACAATTCATGAAATCCTTATACGTACAGAAACGGTTATCATGGCAACGTGCACTCCTGCATGTCCACCATTTGGATTGTCAATACCCACACGCCCTGCGAGTGACGTGGTAATACCATCATCTATCAACTGCTGGATCGCAGCTGGTGTCATCTTCCTAGGCGGCATAATTCTATCAATCAATACAAAGGTACAACACGGTAAGTATTTGACTAACGTAACAAAATCACATCACAAGATAAATAACACCATGATAACATCATAATATAGTACGCATTCAACATTATAGATAGTACATCACCAAAATACATCATAGATTCAATACTCGTTATAAGTCTTACAGGATATGAAAAACGATTACAAGTTTCTTATCAAAATCTACTAACTAAATCAAACCAGTTTAGTACGTACAAGGCAAACAACTACTACAATATTAATCTACCATAACATAGATAATCACTAATTTCTCACTGACTAGCTCCTCCATACTTAGCCAAAATATCAACACTGTCATCAAAACGGAATCACGCCATCCTGTCATAGTACGCCTGGCACTGCATGGCATGTATCTTATCCCTCAACTCCTGAATACTACGCTGGTAATAATGGCTATCAATATCGACGAAAACATCCTTAAGATCCAACCTCTCTACAATCTTCTCAACCTCCGACATCCTATTCTCCAACGACACCAAACGCTCCTGAATCTCTATCTCTGTCTGCTATGTCGACTTCAACCTCGCAGCATGTTCATACAACTCATCATACAAATCACCCACAACTCTCCTATATCCCTTAATCTCCTTCTTCAACCCTAGAACATCTGTCTATCGCGCACTCAATTGTCTAGACATCGACATGTAGCGACCCGTACACTAACCGATCTCCTGACGCAAATGGCTCAGCTCAGCCTTGAGCTCTGTAGGGGAATCTCGCTGTACAGCCGAAGACTCGCCAAGCTCAAAAGTAGACGGTGGTTTTGATGTCACCTCGGTAACAAGTGCATGACCCAACGCATCTGAAGTATCTGACTTGTAAGTCACATCCGAAACTGCTGGCGAAGGTGGCAAAGGGAGAGCCTCCTGCTCCTCTTCCTCCTCATCCTCATCATCATCATCCATCTCATTATCATCCTCCAGGTGAGGTGCATCAACAGGATATGGATCCTCCTCTGGACTAGGCAGTGCAAGTGCGGGATCAAGGGGTGCAACTGATAACTAACCGGATGAGACTGATGTAGACATGATACTCTACAAAGAGTATCGGAAAAAGTATAAAAATTCTAGCCAAATTTTTATAAAAACAGTTTTGTATGAAGTAAGATAGCGGCGGAAAAGCCAAGTATGTAATAGTGTAAGTGCGTGCATACAAAGTTTAAATAAAGCATAAAAAAGAGCGAAGTGTCACAGAGGGCTGATGGCTATCGATTTTGAAAACGTTTCGAACCAAAATGTTTATAGTCGAGTATGACCTCGTTCTATATAAACTGTGGCTCTGATACCATTTTGTAACACCCCCAACTCGGAATATGGCAGCGGAACATAGTTAGGGGTATTACTCGAGGGTAAGACAGTTACAATCATAGAAAACGACCTCATGAGTCGTTTTAGCAAAAACATATCATTCGAAATATATAAACAAACATTTAGAGTTCAGAAGACTCTTAAACATAACTTGCAGCGGAAAAAAATACATAGTTTAAAAGAGATTTTTCGAATGATAAAGATAGTGAAAAGATAGTAAAGTAGATAGATAGTAAAAGCCAATAGATAGCCATCCATAGCCTTCATGCCACTCCCAATGCCAGCAAAGTATGCCTCAAATAACTGAGATAAAACATGCTAAAAAGTCAACACAAAGGTTGAGTGTAATCCATAGGTTTAATAAGTAAAGCAGTTGAACACAAGATTTTAAGTCTGGAAGATATAAGTAACAAATACATATATCGGGTAAAGCATCGTAACCATTGCTAAGCTCATGACACGCAAAACGTTAACCGGCATCAATAACATTGGTGTAAGTCGACAGTAACTGCGGAATTTCATAATATAATAGTTTCCCTCAAGAAGGTACTTTGCCAGATACCTTGATAAAATCGAATATAGTACATCGCATGCGGACCAGACCTAGTCAACATGGCGGGAGGGTCAATTCCTATAGGCCTATATCCCTATATTCGCGCTCACTCGCAAGTGACTAATGGTTCATGATCGAGGGACTTGCTTTTGGGAAGGACGGTACTTAGCAATATAATCTTAGTCAGGAATAGCATACATTTAAACAATTGCGTTTATGAAAAGTAAGTAGCATGTATCTCCCCCATGGGTTTTTAAAGAATTTAAAAGTAAAGTGGGGCTATAAATCACACCTTAGTAGCAGAGAAACGAGATATCACAAATAATCAGATGGAATAGCACGACAAGTGAACCTCAGCACAACCTAATAAATAAATGGCATGTCTCAGAAATAAACCTCGAAACAATTTATAAAGCAATACTCGTATTTGAAAATGAAAACGGTTTAGTTACAATGGCGTTTGAAAGAAATGATGTTTGAGACTCGTGTGGATATTCAAGAAAAGTAAATAACAAAAGTCGGCGAACATAAATGAACACGCAAGAAAAGGTAAAAGAAAAGAGAAAAGAAATAAGAAACGAAAGAAGAAATAATAATAAGAAAGGGAAAATAAAACAAGAAAACAAGAAAGAAAACATCAATAGGTAGTTTCGATATTTTTCCCATTTCCCAAATAGTTGATATAACGTCATGATTTAGGGAGGAAACATATAAGTTTTGAAAAGGTTTTTAGGATATTAAGTAATTATAAATGATTTAGTTATAAAAGTTTTTATCAAAAATTGGACATGATGCGTCCGTTTATAAAGCATTTCTAAGTCGTTACGACCCTTGAATAATATAAGTTTTATCGTCACATTTTACAAGTTATCAATATATTATTAGACATTATCATTCGCGTATATATTATTTGTCAAGTTTATCGACCATTTTGTGTATGTTCGGGTCCAAATATGTTAAACTCTTATGAGTCTATCATACTCTTCCGTCTCAAGTACCAAAATTGTCCATAAGGTCCATCGGCTAATATCGTAAATCCAATAACGTCCAATCTCATCCAAGCAAAGGTTATTCAATATCCAAGTCAAATGTCCAAATCATATCCCAAGTTGTACAAATATTATCCCGAAACACCAATTGATAACCAAATAAAATAAATAGACGCTAACGGACTCACTTTGGGCTTTCGGGCCCAAAGTTAATATTAATAGACCCAAATGACTTATCCAAGTCCAAAATCGACTCGATTCAAATAAACTTTAATAACCGTTTTCGTCACTCCCGTGAGTCATGGCTCGACTCTATTCGAGCTTATGTAGCTCTCGGCATTAAAATAACCAATCCGAAACTAAAACAAATCCATCCCAAACACAAACATCAAACTACACCTTATGCCGTGACTCGCCTTGTGTCACGGCTCACTCCTCGTCGAGCTGTTGTGGCCCTCGACTACGACAAACCAAAACCGAACCTAACAAATCCAATCTATCTCCTAGATCAAACACAAACAAAAACCAAACTAAACCTATGCCGTGACTCACCTAGAGTCACGGCTCGACTTGGTGGGAGTCTCGCCCACGACCGAAACACAAACCGAGACCAAAACCTTTCGAAATCCAAATCCAAGCTACAAAAACAAATACACAAGTCAAAATGAAGCCAAATAAATGAAAATAAACAAGAACTCGTACCGAGTCAACAAAACTCACGAGTTGACTCGGCTGAGTAGCTTGACTCGGACCGAGTTAGGCCGAGTTACGAGTAAAACAAAACGGATTCACAAGTTTTAAAGCAAAATAAAAGGTTTTATAAATTTTTTATTTATTAAAATCGGTTTTAATAAAATTTAGGGTTAGGGTTTTGATTTTAAAAGAAATAAAATTTTTAGGGGCGTGTGCGTTACCAAAACTGAAAGAGGAGGTGGCGGGGAGGAAGCGGTGGGTGGTGTTGTCGAGGTGTAGCGGCGGTGGTGTACAAAACGGCTCCAAAATACTTCAAACTCTCCAGAAAAGGAGGACAGGGGCTTGATCTACGATTGGGGTAAGTTTCGGGGTTGGCCGGAAAATTTTTCGGCGACGGTGGTGGAGGTGGTCGACGATGATCCGGCGAGGGGTAAGAGAGAGAGAGAGATGATGTGGGTGTGCGAGTGTTATTATGAGAGGAGAGAGAGAAAATGAAATGGTTTTATAAGTGGTAAGGGGCCAAAGGTGTACAATTCAAAGTGTAAGGGGGGTGGGTGTAAAAAGGGGCAGAGGGGGTAAAAGGGTACTTATAGCAAAACTTTAATATATCTCTCGCGGGACCCATTTGACGTACCAAACGGACTAGAAAAATTACGAAACTTGCGCCATTGTTCACGAAATAATACTTCTAGTAAAAACGAGTATAAATATGTATAACTTTTTCGAAGTTAATTTATTTTGCAAATTTGATTCGTTTCGTGCTTTCTAGGTTGTGCCGGCTCAAATAAAGAGACAACGTTCCCTGATGCGTGGTTTTGCGACCTTACAACAGGTTTTACCTCTCGAGGGATCTCAAGAGGCTTACAACCCCACCAGGCAGTGTACCTGACCGATGTAGTATAGTGTAGTGGTAAGTACGGGGGATTGATCATTCTCCACAGGGAATAGTGTCGTTAGGATTGAAAAACTACTCTAATAGGTCTAAGGGTGAGGGAAGATTCTTTTTGTATTTTTATATTTTATGAAAGCAAGTAAAATCTCGGGTTTGAAGGAGTGGGCGGAATTAGTTGCTAGTCAACTAACCCAATTAACTACAAATGCAAGTAAAATAAAATAACTGAAAATGAAAAGGTTGTGAAACTTATGTGGAGAGAAATGTGTTTACTTAGATTTCCTTACTCCCTAACTATCTTTTACCGGTTGATTAGTGTGTATTAATTGCGTGGATGACGGGTATATTCCTTAATACCAATCGTGGGGTAGCGTACGTACTTCCCCAACTCTACAAGCTCCTACTTCACTCCTATGTCGAGCCGGCTAAGAAGCTCCTAACATGGGATCACTAGAATTCGCTCATGCATTAAATACAACCATAATAACCTTAGTACGCATTGGTTCATGTTTCTTAAGACGTTCAAGCAAGTTACCAAATAGGAGGTTAGCCAGTTTTCTTAAGCCTAACATCGATAAACAATCATCCAATACAATTAATAACACACTAATAACCAATAATCAATAGTTAGGTTTCATTAGATCTAAGCAAACACAAGATAAATCTAGCCTAGCATGTTAATTAAAAGACAAGAACAAGATATAATCAAACAACACATAGACATATTGATTGATTAAATGAATACTTATCTTCAATTAAACATGGGAGATCCAAGGGTATGAAAACCCTTAAAAATGGCAGAAATTCGTCTTAGGGTTTCTCCTCACAAAGTTGCACACTAATGACAAAAAATTGCAAAACTATATATAGAGTTTAGGGGCTGACGGCGTCACGTTGTAGATCTTGACGCCGTCACCTCGCCGTGTCTAGGGTTCCCGGATGGCCTTCCTGACGCCGTCCCTCTTTAATCCTCCCTGGCTTATCAAGGCTTGACGCCGTCAGAAATGAGCTTGACGCCGTCTCTCTTTAACTTAAACCGTGATGGCCTTGATCACCTTAAAGGGTGACGCCGTCAGACTTTACATTGCAAAACTCTCTGGCGCGTCTCGTGTATTTTTCATATCCACCTCTTTTGCCAAGCCATGACGCCGTCTAGAACAATCCCTGACGCCGTCAAAGGTACTTTTCCAGCCGATTTTGAGACTTTGTCGTTTTCTTCACTTTTATGCTCCAAAAACGTCCAAAATGCTTCCTTTTCCAGATTTCTTCTCCAAAGTACCTAAAATGACAAAAGGAACGATTTAGGGCAATATTTGATCAAATAAATACGATTTAGGGCTTAAATGACCCCCTAAAAGCGGTACACTTTTCGCTTCATCAAATACCCTTACACTTGAGATTTACTTGTCCTCAAGCAAATGCGCTTTTATTCTAATCAAAATACAAGTTAGGGGTCATTTAATGCTAATATAAAAGTAATTACAACAAATAATCGTTCCACTTTAATCATAATAAGCACGGAGATTACAAACTAGCACCTCACAAGTAGTGTTTAGATACTCACATCTCTCAGGTGTCATCAAAATAAATCTCATAAATGAAAACGGATAATATCTCTCACTACCTGTCATAGCAAATAGATTACCATAGGCTTGGGAAAGGATCAAAAACCTTCTCCACTAGGCATAAGCACCTAAGATAAACTATCAAAGAGGGCTTTTAAACGGGTTATAACGTTAGGTGTAGGGATATGAAAAACACGGGTTTGTTGGATAAGGGATATTTTACTGGTGGCGAGTTAAAGATCTTGATTAATTACATGTACAATATGGCGTTGCTAAGCCAAGACTAGACTCGACTTAAGCTAAAAACAAAATAACAAAAACATAAAATGAAACGGGATGGTAGTCCGTATGTTTTTTCTACTTTTCTTTTTCTCATTTTTTTGTATTTTTCTTAATTTTTTCGATTTTTTCGATTTTTTTTTTTTTTTTTTTTTTTTTCATAAATTTTTGCCCTACCATCCAAAATAATACATCATAGGGGCGTTGCATTCCCGTTACACTTGAACTTTTACATAACTTTACAAATAATTATTCTAATGACTCGAATTAAGATAATCGAAACACTTGGAGTACTTTTAAAATATTTAGCACATATGGGGGTAATAATGTTGTTCTTCCCCATTACTCCATTACACTAGTACTTTACCCATGAGTCCCAATCGTCCCAAAACAATATGTTCAAGGATATGACTCGACTTAGCAACCATGTAATCAATTAGATAATTAACTAAGGGTTTTAAACAAATGTTGTCACAATAATGCACTAAAAATGAGTGCATACAAGGTAGGCTAAGGCGATTTGGGTGTACATTTAAGTGGGGTGTAAACAAATTCTTACTTTAAGTAAAATGCTTAAAGTTAGAAACGAAAAGATAGGCTCTGAGGGGTGTACTAGGGGTATCGTGTACTAAAAATGAGTACAACGCAAAGGGTGTGGGAGAATTACTTGACCAGTGTAGCCAACGTAATTATAACAAAAACACAGGTGTAAAACAATGGGTTAATCCTAATGCCTCTTATCATGTAGTAAATCTAACTACACGAATGTAGTCTCACTTGTGGCCTCGGAATGGTCCTAACGCAAGTTCTAGAATCTAAGTGCTACCGGTACACACATCATAGCATAAATGCTTTTCCTACCAATTCTAGGGGCGAACCTCACATATTTGGGGGTGGAAAATTTTTGAGTGGTATGGTTTTTGTGCTAGTCATACAATTCCCTATCCATGAGACGCTCATTAAGATCAAAGTTTCACTCCTAAATGTTGTAATTTTTTTTTAAATTTGGCACTAAAATTGCCCTAACAGGTATTTATCTCAGTTTTATTACACATCTACTATTAAACAAACAAAAATCAAGTGCAATTGTATTCTCTAAAGTATCGTACTTTTACCCCCCTTACAGGTATTTATCTCAGTTTTATTACACATCTACTATTAAACAAACAAAAATCAAGTGCAATTGTATTCTCTAAAGTATCGTACTTTTACCCCCTTACACTTAAGATGAACATTGTCCCCAATGTTCAAATAACAAGATGTAAAAGTAAATAAGGTAAAAGAATGAAATCAAATACTCCCCTGATTCGTTCGATGTGGATAATGTGGTAACATGGTTAGATCTTCTTCCAAGAGAATGTAGAAGCTCCAAGACTAATGCATCGCCAAAAGCTTGATTCCACATACATTTCCTTGTCCAAAATAACCTGTTAAACCTGAGAAAACAAACACGAAAACCTGCATAACATCGGCGGGATAAATTCTATATAAGGATATAATGCTTGTGGAATGATTATTTTGCAGATTCCTGGAGATTATAAGTTAGAGATTTAATAAAAACTTTTTATGAAAACAAAACTTTCAAAAATTTCAGAAAATTAAAACCTGACGCCGTCAGAAATGATCTGACAGAATTCTCATGTTACGTTTCCGGAAAATTTCTGGAAAAACCTATATCTTACTTCCTGGAATTCCTGCAAAACATCATTATGACTCGATACAAGCATTTGACTCAAACAAATACTAATATGTATGTTAATTTAATATTATTACGATTCATGTTCATTTGTTCTAATAAACCGATTTGGATTTCCCTTACACTTATCTTTTGCAAAATACCTTTATATGTAGTTAAGACGAAGTTAAAAACAAGATAAAGCATTTTCACAATTTAGTTTTGAACATGAATCAATAATAATAAAAATTAAACATACATACGGAAGCAAATAAAATTAAACAAAAAAACAAATAAACACACAAAGCAAATAAAGCTTGGGTTGCCTCCCAAGAAGCGCTTTTCTTTATTAACGACTCTTGTAGCTAGACTCAAAGTCACGTACATTACGTGATTCCATCATTCATAATGACGTATCCCTGATAGATATAATCCTTGTTATTAGGGTGGTGGTGTCTCAATCGCTCGACATTCGCAGTCACTTCACCTCCTCCCTTGCTGGTCAAGCTTACTACCCCATCTTGGTGTATACTTTTAATTGTGAATGGTCCGTACCACCAGGGACTTGGTTCATCGGTAGGTGCTTTTGTTTCTGAATGCCTTAGGAGCACTGAGTCTCCTTTTGTAAATTCGACTGGGTTATGGGTCTGCCCATCAGCCTCAATATAGTCGGTATTTCCACCCTTACATTCTCTAACCTCCTTTTCATTGTAATTCTTAATCCTTGCCTCCCATGCAAGGATTTTCTCTTGAACATTACCACGGATTATATTGGGGTTTGCCTCCATCTTCTTTTGTAGAGCAACATCTCGTATATGTCGTGGGATCGTCGGGAAGTTTATTGTTTTCTTCCCCTTCTTCATTTGGATGGTACTATTTCCGTAATCAATGTGTGCCCTAGTGGTAACGAGAAAGGGTGCCCCAAGGATTATTGGCATATTCATATCATTTCTTTCAATAATCATGAAATCGACCGGATACAGGAATCCGGCAACGTTGACCAACACATCTTCTGCAATTCCTAACGGGTACTCATAAGAATGTTTTGCAAAGGAGAGTTTAGTACGGGTGATGGATGGCAGTTCGTCGGTTAACTGGACATAAACGGATAAAGGCATCAAATTTACGTCGGAACCTTGGTCAGCTACCGCATCCAGATACTTGAGTTTTCCAATGCTGCATGGTATTTCGAAGACCTCGTAGAATTCCTGCTTTTCCACTAACTTCTGTCTTATGAGGCTCTCATACAATTGCCCTCCGGGTAATGTGTCAGATTCATCATCCGGTTCCATCCTCTTGGACTCCTTGTTGGGTAGACGAGTACGTCGATAGTTTCTCACCCAATCGTTTATGGTCTCCTTATTTATCTCGTGCTTCAAGTAATGCCTCACTTGTTGTGACTTTGGCGGTTCTACCAATTGGCGCTCCTCAGAGGGCGCCTCCTTTCCCTTGTCGGAATCGCATTTGTAGGCATTGGTGTTTCCGTCATTAAGTGGGACGAGGTCAATTTTGTTAACTTCCATAGTTATCAACTTTCCTCTTTCATCATTTTCGCCCTCTTGGACGACGGAGATGGCATTAACACATTTAGTGTTGGGAACTTCAACGTCTTTTCGCACTAACACATTTTCAGGAGCTTTTGTTTTTGTATATTCTTTCAAAAGGCCCATCATCTCAGCCATCTTTTCTTCCATCTCCTCCTTTTGTTTGTAGATAGCTTCCTCAAATTTTGCCAACCGTTCGGAGTGTTTTGACATGTATTCTCTCATTCGAGCTTCGAATGTTGGACTAAGTTCCTGAGGTGGTGAGTTGGGTTGAGTGTGCTTATGGAAGGATTTAGTATTTTCCCTCTGGGGTGATTCGGACAATGGTATTTGCTTAATGCTTGAGACCGAGTTAACTGTTGCATTTTGTGGACTTAAGGGTCTCTTTTGCTTTTCCATAAGATATGCAACCCTCTTCTCAAGTTCACTAACGCTTTCCTCGGTGATTTGATTGGCTTTATCGGGTGATGAATATGTCTTGACCGCCGAGCGTACGTCGTGGGAAACTTGCCACAATTCATCATCGTCGGATGCAAGCTCATCAATGATTTCCCATGATTCCTCGGCGCTTTTGTCACGCAATCTGCCTCCGGCAGCTCGATCGATGGCACGCTTGGTGTGGTAATCAACATGGTCATAGAAGATTTGAATTTGAAGCCAGAGATTTATGCCATGATGAGGGACTTTTTGGAGTAAGTCCTTGAATCGAATCCATGCCCCATATAGGGTTTCGCCTCGACGTTGTTCGAACATCAAGATATCCTTCCTTAACTTGGTAGTTCTTCCTGGTGGGAAAAACTGAGCAAGGAAACGAGTGGTGAGATCATCCCAAGAGGTGATGGATCCTGCGGGTAGACGCTCTAGCCATTGACTAGCTTGGTCCCGCAAAGAGAATTGAAAGAGACGCAGTCGGGTCGTCTCTCGAGTGGCAACATCAAGGTCTATGGAATCAACAATTTTGAGAAAGTCCTTGAGATGTTGATTAGGATCTTCGGAACGAAGTCCATGGAATGCGCATCCGCTTTGCACCAACCGGATGGTGTCGGATCGCAAAGGTGTGACATTGGCTCCTTGAGTGAGCTCAATGGTGTTTCGATAGCCATGGTGGCTAGGACGAGAGTAGTCTCCTAAGGTACGGGCTCTAGGAGGTGGGTGTTGTTGTGGTGGTGGGTTGTTGGGATCAAGGATATTACCACCTTCCATGATGTCGGATGGTAATGGTTACGAACAAAGAAACGAAGAAAAATAGATAGACTAAAGAAATCCTAGAAAAATAAAATAAAATCACACTAGAAAGGAATCTAGTGAGTAGACCTAATAAAATAAAATAAAATTCAACCTAAACAATAACTATTCCCCGGCAGCGGCGCCAAAAACTTGATGCGTGGTTTTGCGACCTTACAACAAGTTTTACCTCTCGAGGGATCTCAAGAGGCTTACAACCCCACCAGGCAGTGTACCTGACCGATGTAGTATAGTGTAGTGGTAAGTACGGGGGATTGATCGTTCTCCACAGGGAATAGTGTCGTTAGGATTGAAAAACTACTCTAATAGGTCTAAGGGTGAGGGAAGATTCTTTTTGTATTTTTATATTTTATGAAAGAAAGTAAAATCTCGGGTTTGAAGGAGTGGGCGGAATTAGTTGCTAGTCAACTAACCCAATTAACTACAAATGCAAATAAAATAAAATAACTGAAAATGAAAAGGTTGTGAAACTTATGTGGAGAGAAATGTGTTTACTTAGATTTCCTTACTCCCTAACTATCTTTTACCGGTTGATTAGTGTGTATTAATTGCGTGGATGACGGGTGTATTCCTTAATACCAATCGTGGGGTGGCGTACGTACTTCCCCAACTCTACAAGCTCCTACTTCACTCCTATGTCGAGCCGGCTAAGAAGCTCCTAACATGGGATCACTAGAATTCGCTCATGCATTAAATACAACCATAATAACCTTAGTACGCATTGGTTCATGTTTCTTAAGACGTTCAAGCAAGTTACCGAATAGGAGGTTAGCCAGTTTTCTTAAGCCTAACATCGATAAACAATCATCCAATACAATTAATAACACACTAATAACCAATAATCAATAGCTAGGTTTCATTAGATCTAAGCAAACACAAGATAAATCTAGCCTAGCATGTTAATCAAAAGACAAGAACAAGATATAATCAAACAACACATAGACATATTGAATGATTAAATGATAACTTATCTTCAATTAAACATGGGAGATCCAAGGGTATGAAAACCCTTAAAAATGGCAGAAATTCGTCTTAGGGTTTCTCCTCACAAAGTTGCACACTAATGACAAAAAATTGCAAAACTATATATAGAGTTTAGGGGCTGACGGCGTCACGTTGTAGATCTTGACGCCGTCACCTCGCCGTGTCTAGGGTTCCCGGATGGCCTTCTTGACGCCGTCCCTCTTTAATCCTCCCTGGCTTATCAAGGCTTGACGCCGTCAGAAATGGGCTTGACGCCGTCCCTCTTTAACTTAAACCGTGATGGCCTTGATCACTTCAAAGGGTGACGCCGTCAGACTTTCCATTGCAAAACTCTCTGGCGCGTCTCGTGTATTTTTCATATCCACCTCTTTTGCCAAGCCATGACGCCGTCTAGAACAATCCCTGACGCCGTCAAAGGTACTTTTCCAGCCGATTTTGAGACTTTGTCATTTTCTTCACTTTTATGCTCCAAAAACGTCCAAAATGCTTCCTTTTCCAGATTTCTTCTCCAAAGTACCTAAAATGACAAAAGGAACGATTTAGGGCAATATTTGATCAAATAAATACGATTTAGGGCTTAAATGACCCCCTAAAAGCGGTACACTTTTCGCTTCATCGTTCCCGTTTCTCAAGATATCTCGCGTTTCTCAAGTTCAAATAAGTTCAGGAAAAGTTTAAATACTAAAGTAGTGCATAAATAATAAAAATAAAATATATCTGGCTAGTGGAAAGGTTTGGAAAACTACCGGGTGTTACACAAATCAACATATATTAACACAAGTTCATATCAAAATATATCTCAAAGCAACAGGATTTCAAGTCATTACCATATTCCTTTTTGCACTCCATTTTGAACTGTTCACTTGTAACCCTTGCTCCTTTTTTTCGCATCTTCCATATTGGTAACGACATTGTTGACACAAATTTGTTTCACCTTTTACTCAGATTGCAAATTTAGGGATGAGACTCGAGAGTTTTGAGATGTGATTGGGGGATAGTGGGAAGGAAGGCAATGTGGTACTTATGGAAAGACAACTATGTGGTATAAAGTGGTGAAATGAGCAAAAAACAAGCCATGCCACATTAGCTAACGAGCCAAGATAACGAGCGTTATCGATAACGGGGCTCCAGGGACCAAATGCGCACCGTTGGTGAACTTCAGGTACCTCGTTCGCCCATAAACCGAAACGGGGGACTAAACGGCAATACGGGGTTAACTTTAGGGACGAACGATGTAATTTACCCTAATTTTTATTTTAATCTCATATTTTATTATAGATTTATCTACTAATCAAGTTAAATTCATATTAGATAAGGTCCTTGTTAAAATTTCCAACTCTCTTAGGGCATGGGGTACGTAGGCGTTGTAGCCTAGCGCCAAGCCACCAGCCCAAAAAACTCGACGGCGCATCATACCGTGGGTGGCGTCATGGCTGCTCGTGCCATGGTGACCAGCCCACACTGTGGAGAGCTTTATTTTTATTTTTGAAAAATTCGACCGTTGGTAATGGTAATATTACCATTTGTTTTTAAAATTTAATACTAAAAAAACTCAAATTTTACCCCTTTAAAAATCTTATAAATACCCCTTATTATTTCATACTTCACACACACTTTCAATATATTTTATAACATACTATTTTTTACTTCTCTCAGTTTTTTTTCCCAAACAAAATGAATCCCAATTCACCATGGATTAACAATATGCTAACCGACCCTTCAAACCAAATGACGGGCTCGTCTTTGAATCCGGCCATCAATCCGGGCTCGTCTTCGAATCCATACCCTCAAACGCCTTACTTTCCCATCTTCCGAAACCTATATATGAATCCCGAAGAACAAATGCTATTTAGTCAATAGAAATTGCAACAACAATAACAATATACTCAATTTTCTCAACAACAACAACCAAACCAAGCAACCGCTTTCCAACCAAATTCCGACCACACATCCTTCCATCTACGAGACGAAGATGAAGATGAAGAAGAGGGGGTCCCGACCCTGACTTCGAAAAAAACGAAGACGAATACGATGAAAACCAACAAAGACGAAAAGGCGTACCGACCCAATCTCGAAATTTTTGGAGCCAAGAAGAGGAGTATCTTTTGGCGGAGTGTTACATTCAAATATCCGAGGACCCAAAAGCGGGTGTGAATCAACAAAAGGATACGTTTTGGTACAAAGTTCTCGACTCATACAACAAGGAAGCCAAGAAGCTCAACTACACTATTCATACCAAGAACATGTGACGGGAAAGTGGACTCCAATGAATAAAGATGTCAACAAGTTTAATACGGTAGTGGATGAAACAGCTGTTATGAGCGGGGAGAATGATAAAGATTTTATGACGCGTTGCCACATATTGTTTAAAAAAACAACGGGTTATGACTTTAGACGCTTGAGCACTTGGGACTTTTTGAAAGACAAGCACAAGTTGAAAAATCACGAATCGACATTGGCAAGACGTTATCGTCTTCGGGTTACGGACAAGCAACTCGAGCATTTTGGCCCTGACGAGTTGCCATGGCCGGACGGTATGTACCGAATTTCTAAGAGTCAACGTTCGTCAAACTCGACGGCTAGTTCCGGTTCAAACCCGACAATGTTTCAAGAAATGATGCAAGGTGAAGATGGATTTTATCGAACGAGAGTCAAATGTGTGACAAATGGTAATTTTTCCATTTTAATAATAATTATTACTTTATCAGAAAATGCACACTATTTATTTTCTGACATCTATTACTGATTTTACCTTAAAAGTGAGAGGTTATCTCATTTAATTTTATTATTACACTACGATAACTCAAACACGTTGACACGTGATTTACAATACAATTGAACGAGCTCACACATGGACCACGAAAATCATTTATACTAATATATAACCAAACGGATCCATATCACTATTCCTGGCCCAAATTCATAAGCCTTTTACTATTTAAGTCCAACCCAATTTCTATAATTCTTTTAATTTCACTCGATTGATACACCAAAGCTTTACCTCGATATCTTTCGAATTCGACACTAAACCTATGTTGCATTTTGCATCACTCGAATCCTCACACTCCAAGGAATCAGGATTGATAACTCTCACCTTCTAAATCGAACATTTGATCTATAAACGAGACACAAATTAAATCGCATTAGACACAAGTACAAGTCATTCGAATATTAAACCAAACACAACTAAACTAATTTTCACCTAGACTATTTGATTTTCCCTAGTCGAATATGATTTCATGACATTGTTTATCACCATTTTCTAACATTTGGTCACGTTACAATGTATTTTGGACCCTTTGCATATGTCGTACGATACATATATATGCACAACTTGCTCTATAGCCGAACTATGCATAATCCTTCCTTCCTAATGACTACATACTCGAGTAGTATTCCCTCATTCTTATCTAAAATCCTACTATGGAATCTAATCTTACAACTTTCTCTAATTTAAAACAATATAAACATACATACATGCATATATATCGACATACATACACACCCTTTCTTATTCACTCTTAAACACATTTTCTCACGTTCCTTCTAAGTGTTTGCTATTGCCGAGAGTACCCAGGAAGCAGGAGGCCTTGTCGTGCCATACTAATCCATTTTTCAAGTCGTATACCTTGTTCTCGAGTCCTTTTTGATCATCCTTGCAATCCATACGTGTTCTAATCCACGTTAAACGCGTAACTCACCACCTCTTTGGTGTGGTAAGCTCTTAAAACTCACTTTCATTCATTCCTAATGATTTCTAGTATCGCATGCATTTTTATATATGTTACTCGATCGTATATTCATTTTTATGCATTATTTACGTTCCTCGTATTTATTTTTCGTTACATACTTGACCTCCTTTATGGATGGCTAGCTAAAATTACGAGTATTACATTTATTCGACATATACACGTTCATTATAAAGCACATCGAGACATGTTCTAACCCTATGTTTCGTATCACACGTATATATGTCATATTTTATTTTTGGACCATTTCAATTATTCGACTAAGAAATGGCCTAATATAATCGAATTTATACATGTACCATGTCGTTTTTATTACTCGTACTATTTCTTCATAAGCTCATCAAACAAGCTGTAAAAATAAGCTCACCTCATATGCTCTAAAAAGTCCAATTCGAACCCTAAAGTAATCGCTATATGAAACAGTTCTATAAACCTTATTTTTATCGATTGGGCTTTAAACCAAATAAGCAATTGCTATAAGCAGTGCTTATAAGCTGTTTGAACATGTTTTTGAGACCTTAAAATAATCCCAATGAAAAGCCCAAATTACTTTTAAACCCAATGGATCAATATTCGTTAATGGGCCTTAAGTTGTTTCGTTAAAGCCCAATAACCGCCTAATAAGCACTTAATAAGCTCTATTGGATAATAAGCTATTTTTACAACTCAAATAAGCTATTGGAAACTATTAGAACTCTTGAAAAATTTATTACATTATTTTTGTGAAATTTGGACATAAATTGCAAAATATTTTACTATTCTGGTTAATATTGTCACTTTCCTATAATTATGTCTCAAACTGTAAATTTCATAACCTGAGGGTAGATATTGTTTAACCAATAAACAGAAAGCTTAAAATGTAACATTGGACCCTTTATGGACTAAATATGTAATAAACCACTAACCAAGGACTAACGGTGCAAAACTAACACCGTTAGGGTAGAAAGTGTAAAACCTGTATAAATACAAGGACCGAACAGTAACTTTATTCCATATCCATGTTTATTTCATATTTGACCTTTTCTCATTCAATCGCGTGCATTTTTACCGTTCGTTTCAATATAATTACTTTCGTTACGTTTATATTATTATAATGAGTTCTTAACGAATAAACCTAACGTATTATTCGATGACTTTCGAGGAAACGATAATTATGGATTCAATAACATAAAAATAAGGTAATATTATATATAATATTATTTTTGAACTTTAATCATTTTAAGCATATCAATCACTCACATCACAATCCAATTCATTATCCGTTGCTCATTTCACACTCATTATTCGTATTGAGCCAAAACTGTCAAAAATCTCAGACTTCACTATTATTCAGGTCGTGTGTTGGAGCCGTTCCCATAATTCACTTGATTTCATATTTCACCTTGCCAGTTACACTCAAGGTGAGTCATAACCCCACTATTACTCTTTAATACTCATTTTAAACTACTTGGGGTGAGAAACATGCTTACTTTTATGGACTATTTAAACAATGCTTTTGTTGATAAAACTATTACCTGCTGGCCTAAGTACTGTATCCCAATTTATGCCATGCTCATGTACCATTAATTCCTGTTGGGAAGCACGAGTGATATAAATAGATCTATTGAGGGTGACACCTTCATCCGTGTTGGAGAAATCAACAATCTGGATTGGACAAGCGGATGTATACCATGTCGAATTACAAGTGACTAGGGATAGAACACTTGCTAGGCCTTATTATTACATGCACACATCGCATGCTCACTTTCGTAGCTTCGGTAAAATGGAACTTAGCGCAGCGTAATAGCCTTTCGTATAACATTACGCACTTTGTAATGTTAACTCATGAACTTACTGGTCCAACTTTACTGCTTTATTTAAACCTCTGAACTCACCGGCTTTTAGCTGACTTTTAGCTTTTTTGTCTCAGGTATTTAGTTGTTGATATATGATGATGCAAGTCAGTGCTTGGCAGGGGTATAGACACACTTTTGGAGTGTACACATAACACTCATGACCAGAGTTTTTGTACTATGGGACAACTTAAAACTATTATGAGTCTTGTTTTCCGCATTTCATAATTATGTAAAACTTATGTTTTAAATAATGTAACTTTAAAACAGATTATATAATCCGTTCTCTATTACTAGTGTTGTGATCCAAATACGTAGCACCCTAGATATTATTTCCGCTGCGATCTCATTTGAGGGTGTTACAAAATGCGAGAGTTGATTTATTGAATTCTCAAAAGATAGCCGATGACTTGCGAGTGCTACAAATGGACACAAGGAAGATGGATCCGATCGACGCGGCTATCGTGATTTCCCAAAAAGCACGAATCTGGGCAAATTATCCAACATAAAACTAGTTAACTTTATGTATTTTTAATTTTAATGTCTTTTTCGTATTTTTTTTAAAATTTTTATGTAATGTGTTTTATTTTAAATTAATGAAGTTTATTTTAGTTAATATCGTGTGGCTTTTATTTTATGTAAATGAAAAAAAAAAAAATTGTCCTATAGCACCACATTTTCTGGTGCCACAGGATTTCTGGTACCATAGAGGGTTTTGCTGACGTGCCATAGAGGGTACCCACCACTCTTAGGTTAGTAGAAGATAATTGAACATTGCCTAATCATTATTTTTGATGAATTGTTAGTTAACAACACAAATGTACGGAGTCGCGATGTCTCTGCCAATTTGAACCTTTTGGAGTAATCACGATTTTCTCAAAATATATTTTTCGCTCTCACGGGCAAAAAATAAGTAACAAATAGGGGTGGGGTGGGGGAAAGGGGTATCATATTATAATTTAGAAGGGTATGAATAACCAAATCTTCTGTTTAAAAATAATAATAAACAAAAAATAAATCCAAATCCTCATAAATTTTGATAAATACTATTCAGATCATTGATACACAATATATTTGACATAGTTACAACAACAACAAACCCAATCCCACTGGGGCAGAGTATGGGGGAGGTAAAATGAAGACAAATCCTACCCCTACCCCATGATAAACCCGGGAGTAGAGAGACTGCTTCCAGCGAGACTTTCGGCAAGAGCATGTGTGCGGGTGAGAGAGAAAAGAAGTGAGAGAAAAAGTCAGTAAAGAACATGCAAAAAGCAGGCAATACAAGCAAAACAGGGCGAAAAAAAAGAAAAAAAAAGCACCCGAAAGAAGGCAAGGAGGCGAGGGGACACGGGAAAAAGCACAAGCCAAGGAGCACAAAAGCAAAGCCTAAACAAAACAAAGAGCCAAGGCGCTAAGAAAAGCAGACAAACCTAAGGAAGCAACACAACGCAAAGCAAAGCAATGCACGGGGCCTAAAGATAGGGCAAAGCCGAAACGAGGCAACAAAAACCAAAACGCATGTGACAAGAAAGAACATGCAAACCTAAGGGAGCAACTCAGAGTAAGGCAAAGCAACGCACGAGGCCTAAAACTAAGGCAAAGCAAAAACAAGGCACCAGAAACCAAAGCGCAAGGGGCAGGGCAACAAAGGGACGCCTAAAAAGCCTAACACCCTAAAACTACCTAAACCGGGACTACCCGCAGACCCTAATTCTATCTCTCCACGCCTTCCTATCTGAGGTCATGTCCTCGGACAGGAGAAGCTCCTTCATGTCGAGCTTAAGTTTATCCTCCCACCTGAGTTTGGGTCTACCCCTTCTTCTCACACAATCTACTACTAGCGATTCGACTCTTCTTACCGACGCTGATTGCGGCTTTCTCCTGACATGCCCGAACCACCTCAACCTTCCTTCTCTCATCTTCGAGATAATATTCTCGACTTCGAGTTTTGCTCTGAAAACTTCATTCGGGATATTTGATATAGTTGCCAAATGACATAATTGTAATATTAGTTTATTATAACAAAAAATCGTGTTAGAAGGTAATCTATACTACATATAAAATAAAAAACCATTTGCTTAAAACTTAAGAACTAATGCATCCTTACTTATAAAACTCAATACAATTTATTAAATATTTAAATACTTAATTATGACTTAAAGAACTAACTTTCTTCACTATTATCTATTCGGTTATTCCACAACAAATATATACATAAAAAATTCGCGCACACAATTAACACAAATGTACATCATCGTCACTATGCGCATGTAAGCATATAGTGTTTATTAATACGCTAAAAATGATTTTTGAGTAATTTTACATATTTAACATGTTTTCAAGTACGCTAACAATTTTTTCATTCTGTTTTGTTTGTCATTAAATTTGTCACTGATAAAGTGTCGCCGAATAAACTTATTTGCTAAAGTAAACAAGACTTACGAGACTTATGTTGAAACTTCTGTTGTTGCCCCAAAAATGCCGTTTTATTCATAAACTATCTCATTTTTTAAGAAACTTCTAATATAAATTTATAATACTGTAATTTTGTAAAATACAGAAAATACATTTATAGAGTAACGACTATCACTTTCTCGAAGAAAGTCTTCAAAAGTTTTGAATGAAATAGTGCATGGAACATATAAAGTCAAAAGATGATGACCAAATTTCCATAATAGGCGAAACAAGTGGATGACCCAATAATACCAATTGATGTTGGCCATTGCATTGCATGACATATTGACATATACTTGATTTACAATATGATTGACAACCCACCACATTTCTAACCTTGACTTTAAATATTAAAGTCCACTATCATTGTTTGACTTTTATGCCTATTATATTTAAGTTCGTTTAGAGGTTTTAGCTCAAACAAGTCACAAAGGTTGAGCTTGTCGTTTAAATAAGTTTGAGTAACACAATCTTGTTTTTGACACTATTAGTATTAAGGATGTTTGTCCCGTTTTACGTATTATATATCTCACCATTATATTATCATCCGGATTCTAAAATACAACCAAGTTATCTTGATCGTCAGGGTTGTTTCTAAGTTTTTGGAGGCCTTGGGCGAAAACTAATAACAAGGTCTAAAAGTAGAAGCTAAACGAAAAATGTCTTCTTTTTCAAATATACAATGAGAATAATTGACGTATAAAATGTGATTCTTCAAGCATACTTATAAAAGAAAATTCTTTGTTTTTATTCATGCTTATATAAAATTTTAGCATCTCTTATAATTTTACACATCGAATACAAGGGGCCCTAACAAATTGTGAATTCTGTGCGGTCGCCCACCTCGTCCACTCTCGAGTTTGGTCACGTTGATCGTATGTTGCAAAGCAATTGGTAATTCATGTTTAGGAAGCTTTTCAGATAATTAATAGCACTAGGTAATTCATGCTAGTAATTCGTTGATAAAGATTTTAGAATGCTTTCGTTTTTGCCCCGAAACTTTAAAATGACGTGATGTTCTTTTGTTTTCCGGTAATTATAGTTTTCGATCTTTTGGTCGACTAATCTACAAGGTTTGAACCTATCATCACACATATTCAAACTAGGTAAATTCTTTCCTTTTCAGAAGTTTAACGTGACAATTTCATGGTTGTTTGAATCTAGCAAGAATTAAAATGACATTATGTTCTAAGTGCTTATATATGTTTCCATGTATTGCTTTGTTAATTACCTAAAAATTGCCTTATCTAACCTGTCACTTTTTTTTAATTGTGCGTAGCTTTTTTTTTTTTTTTTTTTTTTTTAAAAAAAAAAACTATTATATACTTTATATTTTTGAAGTTTGACATTTATTTGTATTTGCTCATGTAAAATGACCATTTTACCATTATATTTTGTAAGAGAAATGATAGGCATGTCAAAAAACATGCCTAATAGTATGCCTAAAAGTGTGTGACAAGAGTTTATTGGTTGTAGCAGCCGGACCCATTTCTTCACAAACCAATAAACTTTTACCACATAATTTTAGGCATATCATTAAGGATGTTTTTAGGCATGCCTATCATTTCTCATTTTGTAACCACTCTATTGTTAACGATGGTAAAATGATTATTTTACATGAACAAATACACAAAAGTCAAAGTTTAGGGTATATGATAGAAGAAAACAAAAAAGAATGTTACACACAATTAGAAAAAAATAACAAGTTAGATACATTTGTATATAATTATTTGTAAATTAAATTACACAAGGCTTCGTGGAATGAGGTAGTTTGATCATATTAATCATACTTTTACTTCAGCATGTTGTGTTTTCAAGTTTTCCTTCAAACAGGACCTTGGATGATCATCTTATCATTTTTTTTTTTTTTTTTTTTTTTTTTTTTTTTTTTTTTTTTTTTTTTTTTGTTTTGTTTTTTTACTTATTGTTGTTCCATTCTGTACTGTTTGTTCAAGCCATGTGAATTCTATATTTCTCTTCTAGGAACCAAACTCGCTTTGCCAAGACATTATCAGTCTCTTAAGAAAGTCAATGCAAGCACTTACCAATTCATGCTTTGGAATTGTGGTGAAGTTGCTATTCGTGTTGCTCGGTACATTGATTGTGTTAGGGTCTTATCGGCTGTACAATTTATTTCATTCAAACCTTAAAAACGTGCTTCCCAAATACTCAATACCTCAATTGTGTAAGACCAATATTTACAACGATTGGGCATTATATCCACACTTTATTAGAATGCTATATATCAAGTAGAAGAGAGCCACTAGTTAGGATTATGATTTCACCTTATTTTCAGAAGTCCCTCTCCATATTATTTCACGTACAAAAGTTTGATCAGTTGTAGAAAATACATTTCACCTTATGTCGTAATTGACTTCACACCATAGGTATGAGTTAATATCTCAAAGGAACAAATAAAATGTAAAAAGCTCGAAAAATAGAACAAACAAATTGGACAACTTTAGTTGCTGTTTATAACTTTCAAGTTTCAAGTAGCTACCAAAACATGTGCCGATTACATTTTTTTCATTTGAATTTTGTTAAGTACGTTGCATAAATCATGAATAACAATTAAGATGATTAACACATATATGTTGATTGTTCCTTTTGTCTTCCTCCGGTCTATAATTGATCATTTTATGTACGTTTAATTTAATCATATTGGACAAAAGGTGACAGCTAAATATGACTCAAAAAGTATGACTAATTGGATTCAGAAATTCTTCAACATATTTAACTAACACATGTTCTCAAGTTAAAATGAAAATACAAGAAAAGTGATTGTAACTAGGGGTGTCAATAGGGTCGGGTTGACCTGACCCGAACCCGATAAGGCTTATCGGGTCGGGTTAAATCGGGTTAAAAGATTTTATCGGGTTGTGTGACCCGAACCCGATAATCCGACATCATTATTGGGTCGGGTTAGGGTTGAAATATGTTTGTTATCGGGTTATCGGATCAACCCGATAAGACCCGAAATTTTATTTTTTATAACGTTTTTCCTTAAATGTTTGTAAGGCCATCAGTTTTTACGATTAAATGAGACATTTTATTTGATAGTTAATACGGAGTACATTAATTGTGCATTGGTTCACTTGCATGCTACTTATTTTTGCCAAGTATTACTCTTTCTTTTCATTTCTTTATACAAAGTTTACTGATGTGGTCATTATAAGTTTGTAACTAGCGTGAGACAATGTCCCATTTACATAGGTTGCTCTTTCATATAAAAAGAACCACCAAATACCAGATACACCCTACTTTGACGACAACAGAACATAGCCTTTAGTGTCGAGCCGATTACTCATGCATTTTTGCATAGTGTTTACCTGTCATTGACAACAGGTAAGAATGCGTTTTTGAACTTGATTTTCACATGCATGCAATTATTGATTGTTTCTCATTTGTACAAGTTGTATTATTGAAAGAAATAAGCCTAATTAAGTAGTGAAATGTTTTTAAGCCGTAACATATTTTATAGATAAAGAAACTAAGGAACCCGATTAACCCGAAGCACCCGACCCGAAATAACCCGACCCGGTAACAACCCAAACCCGATTACTTATCGGGTCGGGTTGCGGGTCACTTTTCCAAAATCAAAAACCCGAATCAACCCGACCCGATAACACCCCTAATTGTAACTAAGGAAAAAAAAAGATATGATAAAGAAAACAAAGGTTGTCATATTTCTTAGTGTTTTTAGATTGGATAGAGAAATGATGTTATGGTTTATTTATTGGGCAAAACATCCCTACTGTTAACTGCAGGTAAATTTCCATCGGCGACTTTTTTTTTAGGAAGGCGACTTTCATTTTTGGTTTAGAGTCGCACCCGTCACATTAGCAGGCCCTCATCCACCACATACCCAGACTATGTTGTCTGAACCGGGTCCACGCTGGCGTAGTAGGGATTTTTAACGGCTTCCGCCCGGAAACCGTACCGCCTCCACACGAGTTTTCTCGCTGGAGTAACGGCCGGATGAAAACCGAGGCCGGCTCGGATTCGAACCTGCGCAACATTGGCTCACAGGCCCTCCTATTCATTGGCTAATACCAACAGAGCTTTGTGGTGTGAAGACTTCCCGATAGGTCACCCAACCCGATACTACTCTCACACGTGCTCGCTTAACTGACTAAGCGTTAACCACCAGACCTTTAACTTTTTTAGTTTTACTTACAATGCCCTTAGTTTGAGTTATTTCAACATTAAAAGCACACAAATTCCCTGCAGCAAACTGCATGGATGAGGCGGAGCCAATGTGGGGGCTGGAGGGTGCTCGGCCACCCCCAACAGGCCCAGCTAGACTTACAATGCCCTTTTGCAGTTCGTAGCTTGATTTTCCTGCCCACGTTTTATGAAATGCTTCGATCCAGCCCCTCCTAATGGCCCATATCCAAACACAGACATCTGTCATTATGATAACTGTTTGCTCGTTTTCTTCATCGTGTCAATCTGTTGAGTAACTATTTTAATATTTTCGAACATTTATGGAGCAGTTTAGAAAAAATATTTGAGCGTTTGCAGAACTGTTTGAAAATGAAAAGAGTGAAGAAGATAGATGCAAGTCATGGAACTATACAAGTCTAGTGGTGGGCGTAGGAATAAAGATTGAGAAAAATCTATATTAAAGATATTCTTGGGGGTGGCTTTTTGTCAGATTGCTTAGGAAAAAGGAAACCCATTTTTTGTGGCTTGCTTCAGTTCTATTGTTTATCTACGAGTATAATTTTATGTTATATTGTGTCATCTGTTTGTCTTGTTAGGTAACGTATAAAAGTTTAGCAAAGCTTGATATATATTAATTTATGGTGTTTATGTTGAATCTGTGTATTTGATAACATGTTGGTATCTTATTGATGATCGAAGTACATATACAATAACTTAAGTATCTAACTTTGATTTTATTTGTGTTTAACATCCGTCGGAATGATTGAACCATTCAAACCGCAAGAGAAACCAATTTATGAATTGTATGTCATTACTTTACGGCCCCTCTTAACACGAATTCCTGTCTCTGTCCCTGCATGGATCATTTTTCCTTATTTATTTACCAAGTCCTTGAATGTGAGAAAAAAGGAGATTAAAATCAAACTCTAGAACTAGTCAATCATGCATTATAATTTCTTTTGTAGTTTTACTTTTTAAAATGTAGTAAAAAATTACACGGATGGTCTTTGTGGTTTATACGGATTTCAAGTTTGGGTGTTATTTCATTTTATTTACGACAGACATACCTAATTTGGCAAACGTTTCACGAGTTTGGTCCCTATCTTGGATGGGCGTTAACTTTGACTGTTAAGTCATACAACTGTGAGGGCATTTGCGTCTTTTCAGGTTATATTCAATATATAATGCCTACCCAACCCCGTTGACCTCTTATTTCCCTCCCATTCTCATCACATTCACCCCAAATCCATTTCATCAGTGAACCCTAAAATCTAATTCAAAAAATTGATCATCTTTTTCAAATCGATGGGTTCTAAAAGTTGGAGAATACGAGAGAAGCATGAGGGCAATGCACCTCTGAAAGCATACGGTAAAAAAAAAACGACTTCAGTTACCTATTTTGATTTTTTTTGAAGATTATTGTGTTAATTAATGGTGTTTTGGTTGACTTTACCTTCGATGCATTGTACTAATTGTGTTTTTCTTATTGCATTTTTCAGATGGACACCCTACAATGTTTTCTATGAAAATATATCATGCTGGAAAGTTTAAAGACTATGATGAAAGGAGGTATGTTAATGGGTTAGTAGCGTATGTGGATGGGTTTGATATGGATAAGTTTTCAGTACATGAGTTGAATGATGTAATGAAAGAACTAGGTTACATTAATGATGAAGAAGCTATTTTCTATCATTATTTGATACCTGGGACTGACTTAGAAATTGGACTAAGACCTCTAGGAAATGACATTGATGTTATTGGTATGGCTAAGTATATCAAGGATGATAAGATGATCAGTGTTTATTGTGAACATGTGACATCAAAACTGCTACTTTATTTGATCCTCCCAGTTATAAGCAATGTTGTGATAGAAGAGTTACCCTCTGACAATCCAATTCCCACTCCTACCCCATCCAAGAAGAAAAGGCCCCCATCCCAAAAAATGTTGTTGTTAGAATACCATAAACCCTCTACCTTTGACACTCATACTCCCACTCCCAACATTCCCAGTCCCAACATTCCCAATGTAGAAGAAGATAATACTCCCACTCCTAACATTCCCACTCCCAACATTCCCAATGTAGAATAAGATAATACTACCAATCCTGACATTCCCAATGTTACTGAACCTTTGAATGTGCCTTAGGCACATACATGAAAATATGAAGCACAAGTTCAGTGGACAGGCATATAAAGATCACCTTTGGAGATGTGCCACTGCAACAACAGTTTTTCATTTTGATCTTGCAATGGAGGAGTTGAAAAAGTATAACAGTGATGCATTTGACTGGTTATCAGCTATTCCTGCTCATTCTTGGTCCAGATCCCATTTCTCAGGTAATACTTGTTGTATTTTACTTAAGTTGCTCATAATTGGGTCTTACTAGTTTTTTCAGTTTACTTAAGTACCTTAATTATCCTGATAACAGGTAGAGCTAAATCTGATATCTTGTTGAACAATTTGTGTGAGGTTTTCAATGGGAAAATATTGGATGCTAGGGATGCACCTATAATCAGTGCCTTAGAATACATTAGACAGTACTTGACTAGAAGGATTGTGAATGTTCTAGCCGTGATAGACAAAACTGATGGCCCACTCACCCCTACTGCCACTAGACTATTGAAATCTAACATGGACCAAGCAAATAATTACTCAGTAGCTTGGAATTGGGGGGGGGGGGGGGGAGAATATGAGGTCAAAGGACCACGTGATGATCTGTGTGTTGTGAATGTGGCAAATAGGGATTGTAGTTGTAGGAGATGGGAATTAACAGGCATCCCTTATGTACATGTTGTGGCAACCAACTACAATATGTCACTTAATGGGATTCATGTGGGTATACCAGAAGAGTGGGTGCATAAGTGTTATTGGTTAGCTACTTGGAAGAAGGATTACAGTCATAAGATTACAGTCATAAGATTGGCTGTATAAATGGAAAGATAATGTGAAAGAAATCCCAAATTCCTTCAAAGCTCATTCCACCAAAACATCATACCCAAGTGGGCAGGCCAAGAATGAACAGAAGAAAAACAAAGGAAGAGAAGGCAATGGTTAGAGATGGTAAACTGTCCAGGGCATATAAAACTGTTACATGTAACAAGTGTGGAAACCTTGGTCACAACAGCAGATCTTGTAAAGGTCAAAAATTGAAGGAACCAGTTGAATCAACTAGGGGGTCTACTACACAGGCTGCTGGTACAACTCCATCTACATAAGCTGCTGCTACATGTTCAAAGAAGAAAAAAAGGACCTCATCTACAATGGATGCTGATACAAGTTCAAAGAGGAAAGTTGCTGATGGTGGTGAGGGAAGTGGAAGATCAAAGAAGAAAAAGAAAGTTGCAAGCTGATATGTAATGCAGTATTAGTTAGCTGATATGTTTTGGTTTGTGATGTATGTTTTGGTTAGCTGATATGTAATGCACTATGTTTTGGTTTCATGTATTTGACAAGTTAAACCTTTGTGATGTACTGACTTTATGTAATGCAATATTATTAAAACTTAAGGTTGACTTTTACTAGTCAAACCTAGTTTTCTATATTCCATTCACTTTATGTATTCACTTATATGTACTGAGTTTATGTATTCACTAACAAATTACAGCCATATGTTTAGTAATTGTTAAGTTTGACTATTAGTAGTCAAACTACTTTTTTGTCTCAGCAATACAGTAGACTTTTTAGTAGTCAAACAACCCAAATAAACCATCAGAAACTCAAAAAATTACCCAAATCTAATCTTCTTCATTCATTAACCCAAAAGACATCTTACATACTACATTACTTGACCTTTACATACCAATTTAGGCCAAGATGTACATTACCACAACAAAACCTAACCAACTAAACATCAAATACATCTTCATCTTTCTAACTTGACTTTTCAATTCTTCAATGGCATTTTCATGCCTGTTCTTAGCCCTTAACAATCCAGGGATAATTTGAACAGCACGCTCACACATTGGAGGATCAAACCAATCAATCCAACCACATCGTGATCCCTGTAGAAAGAAAATAAGATGAATAAGTTTTTTGGGTTTTGATTAAACCACTTACTTCGATTTTTATAACTTACCTCAATTGGGCAACTGTAAAAACGACGACCTGGATGACCATCTGTCCAAGAAGTTTTGATTTTGCATACTCGACCACACCTACAATAACCCATGATTGGAAAGGAGTTTATTCGTGATTTAGGGTTTTTAATTTGGGTATGAACATGTGTTCTAGGGTTTTTTAATCTGGGTGGGTGGATGTGTTAATTAGGGTTTTTAATTAGGGATGCGTTTGAATAAATAAGGCTGAGTATTGTAAGAGAATAACCTGAAAAGACGCAAATGCCCTCGCAATTTAAACACTTAACAGTCAAAGTTAACGCCCATCCAAGATAGGGACCAAACTCGTGAAACGTTTGCCAAATTAGGTATGTCTGGCGTAAATAAAATGAAATAGCACCCAAACTTGAAATCCATGTAAACCACAAGGACCATCCGTGTAATTTTTTCTTTACTTTTTAAAATGTAGGACTTTTCTAAAAGAAAAATTAGGGGTAGTGGTGACTACATCAATCATTGGCACCTCAATATTTACTTCCTTTATCAAATCAATCACCAAAAAACCATAATGGCCACCGAATCAACTACACAAACATACCCTTAGGCCGGAAGGCAAAGGTGTCAAAACCAACAAAGTCACCCCACTTCACTTAGTTATTACCTTGCCCACATATCTCACTCACGCGCGAAACACGGTACCCAATGAGAGATAAGGTGACTTGGTCACCTTAAGTGTATCGGTGTGAAATAGGCCCCTTTTTCATGTTTTATTATTTTTTATTTTGTTTATAAGTGTGTGTGAGGTATTTAGTGGGGTATATTTGTATAAAGTGGGTATTTTAATAAAAGGTGAGGGTAAGGTGACCTTGACCACAAATAAGTGAGTGGGTGTGAGAGGAAATGAGAGGAGAGAGAAAGCTGAGGTGGCGCTAATTTGAAAGATGAAAATGTGTCTTCTTTGTCTTCTAGCCTTATTAAACATAAACATGCCTCACGATCTGACACACAAAGATTAATGTATCAATCAAACTATTGACCAAATGTTGGACAAAACTCAACCAGCACGCGTGTGGTGTAGGTGTAGCATCCAACCACACATGGCTGGTGCCCTTAACGCATTAAGCAAACACCCATTACGAGTAGTCTAATATAGGAGTAATGTTTAAAAAAAAATGAATAAAAATCCATCGGAGCAGTAAAAAAAAAAAAAAAAAAAAAAAAAAGAAAAAAAAAAAAAAACCTATAAAGTGTTCATAGTGGGCTGAGTTCTATCTCCATTTTCCAATGGGCCAACTGTATTCTGTAGGTAAACTTATAATGGCTAGTTCTTTTTATGAACACTTAGATAGGTTGTTCTAAAGTACGCTCAATGATCATAAGTTACTTATTTCTCATTTTCTTGGTATCCAATTTATTTATTTAAGTAATAACATTTTCAAACTTTGCTTGCAGCTTGTTGCCCGTTTGCCTTCAATTGCTTTATGTTAGACTTTCAATTACAAATAAAAAAAAAATATAAACTAGTAGTAATGGAATGTATTATGGAACTAGATTTTGGTAGCGTTAAGCAAGTAATGAGTTTACTTTACTACCCCCTTAATGTTTACTAATATTCCAAATAGACCCTTAAACCCTTAAACTTTATATTCTTTCGTATCTACAAAATATATATATATTTTTTTGCAGTCGTTGCAACAGGCTGACAGAGTTTATGCTCTTTTCCCTAAAAGTGAACTTGTATATAGAAACGTCAATATACAAAGTCTGAAACAATACATAGATGCCTATGTATTGTTTCCAGACCACATCGTCAGATTTACATAATAAAGCTATACTACAATTTCATAGCAATCTATCCAACAATTCAAAACATACAAATTCAGACAATCTATACGAGTTCTTCATTCCTCTTAAATATTTGTAGTTTTACATTACACTTCATCTCTACATTCTTTACAGCTTTAGATTCCTTAACTTGCAAATTCATCAGCCTCATTCTTATTGTATCTTTAATCTCTTGGCATACTACTTCTTCACTCGTCTTTGTTTTGCCAAAAAATCTTGCATTTCTTTCTTGCCATACATAATAGTATAATACACTGCAGCTCCACATACCAGTTTCCTCAAACTACACCAAATGTTCTTACTGTTTCTTAATCGAGATAGCTCATTAATAATATCTTTCCAATTCTGTGAACACTTACTAATCATCAATGAGTGCACATTCCTCCATATTTTTGCAGAATATTTGCACTTGAAGAATAAATGATCATGAGAGTCATTACTTTCACCACATAGTGAACATTCCAAAACATTATTAGGCTTCCATTTCATTACTTTGTCTTGAGTTAACAACTTCTCTTGAACAGCCATCCAGATCACAAAAGCATGTTTTGGTATACATTGTGTAACCAAACCATAGATTTCCAATTCATCTTATGTCCTTCTTCATTATCCTTTCTTGATTCATACATTTTTAACGGAGAACTCTACCAATTTACCTTGATTATCAACCCTTCTTATGTCCTTCATCATTATCCTTTTTTGATTCATTAAGCATTGGAACCTGGATGTTATTAAGAATAGGATACTTACTAAACCACCCATCTGGCCATTTCAAAACACCATTTTCCACAGCCTCAGAAATAGTACACTTATCAGACATCTTTGCATCATATATATCCCTCTTGGTTATGAAATTACACAAAGGACCCATTGAGTGCCATTTATCATACCGTACAGTGATGCTCTCACCATCTCCTATCTTAAGCCACATATGTTCTCTGACTATATTCCTCATACCCAAAAGAGCTTTCCATATAGGACTACACTTATTTTCAATCTGCACATCCCATAAGTTTCTGCCTTTTAACTTTTTAGTATTAATCCATTTTACCCATAGTGTGTCTTTGTTAGCTGCCACATTCCAAAGTTACTTTAACAGTAAATTTCATTCCAGGTTTGAAGATCTTTCAAACCCAAACAACCCTTATCTTTTGGCCTACATATTGATTCCCAAGACACCTTTGCTCTACCTTTCACCAATTCCCCTTAACACCACAAGAAGCCCTTCAACAACTCATTTGTCTCTTTAATAACTTCTTTGGGTAACAAGAAACCCAACACACTTGCATTGAAGTCAATACTGAGGCTATTAGTTGCATTCTCCTATCATAGGATAATGCCCTATTTTTCCAGTTCAATACTCTTTGCTTTACCCTTTCAATCAAGGGTTTACATTCTGAAATACTTATTTGTTTTGTGATCAAAGGTACTCCTAAGTACTTAACAGGTAATTTTCCCACTTAACTCTTCCAATGTTCTCTTAATCACTTTAACAAATCTCAAATCACCATTACAAAGTACCATTAAATCATCAGCAAAGCAAAAAGTTAACTTAAGTTTTTTGTACCCAAAATGATACTTAAAGTGATTTGCTTCTCTGATATTCTTTTTGAGTAACAGGTTTAACATCTCCATTTCTAAAGTAAACATATATGGTGATATAGGGTCTCCTTGCCTAAGCCCTCAACTCCATTAAAATACCCTGCAGAACCGTAGAGAGGGGTGTATACGGTCTCTTCGGCTTTTTAGATGTTTAAAAACTTTAAGCCTCAAGGAGCACCAAGTGGTTTATACAACAACCACTAACACAATCACAATCCAAAGTATATAAAGCGAGTAAATGACACCAAGATATATACTGGTTCGGGATGGGGGGTTTATACCATCCGTACGTCCAATTGCGAATCCACGACACTATACTATTCACTAAGTAAAATTCTTTCGGTGGACTATAAACCGTTACAACTTCGCTCCACCGATATGCACTAAGATCGGTGCTCACTAAGAAGAGCTACTCACCAACGGTATTCCGCCCTCGGAAACCACCCTCAAGGACTCGTGATTCGACTTAACCACTAAGACCACAAAGACTTCACACCAGAAGTATCAAACCCCAACTAGATCTGTTGATCCCAGTTGAGCAATTGATCTTGTTAGTTATCTTAGATGTAAATCTAAAATAACAAGTATAGAAACTGTCTTGACTTGTAAACTATTAAACACAACGCGGAATATTATGTTTAATCTTAAGAAGGATAATTAATAGAACAATAGAATTCTCAACAAACACTTCAATATATTAGATATACGAATACTCAAAAGTATTAGGGTTTACAACCTTGAAGTGAATCGACTCTAACAATGATACGTATTAAACTCTAACCCTAGAACCTCCTTTTATAGACTAAAGAGTCCTAGTCAGTTTACAATAACTTTCTATACAAGATAAATCTTTTTGTAATCTATTCTATATTTATCTAACCGACTATACAAGTTATCACATAAGCAGTAGAAACTATCTCTAGCAGTAGTATCCATAAGCCTAGCAGTAGTATCCACTTGGTGTATTTCCTTGATCTTCTCAGCAACTCAAGCAGTAGTATGAAATACACTAGCAGTAGTATCATTATCACCAGCAGTAGTGTCCACACTTAGTGAATTTTCCAATTAGCAGTTGTATGGATATAAGCAGCAGCACCTTAAAACCCAACAATCCTCCCCTAAACTTGATATTTTCTCCCAAAATCATAAAGTTTCTTTTAAGCTTTAACCTTCACCAAGAGGATGCTTCCAAACACATTCAGTTCTGTTTTGAAGACTTAGGATTGAACACTCTTTCATACTTCTTTAAAAGTTGATAAACTTGATCTTGAAACCAATATTCTTTCTGCATTTGCAATTTTCCAGGTTTCAAAATCTGATCAACAATGTCTTTGTTAAAATTTAGAGCAGGGTAATCTTTCTCCACCAACATATAGATGACAACACCTTCAGCAGTTAAAACATGAACAACACAAGACTGATATAGATACCATTGTTTAACTGTGCTATTCTTCAGTTTCATCCACTCTATGTCACCATCATTTGGTTCAAACATTATCTTCAAGTAGTAATAGATTACTCTCTCATAAACCTCTTCTGGTCTTGTATCACCATATTTTTCTTTGTATAACCTCCAGAGGGTAACCACATCATCTCTATCCATTCAAAATAACATTTGTGAAAACCTAATGAACCCATAATACAAACCATTGGTTCTTTTGAATTCCCTATAGGCTTCACTTCCATCCCTGATTCCATGAGTATATGAGATGATTGGATGTTTGACTGCTAGAGGAACTGCATTGATGACCTCTGGTTTTTTATGCTTGGAAAGAACTGTAAGAGTCATCATTTTTTCTCTATCATCCTCAGATTCCTCCTTATCATCAACTTTTTCTTCACTCTCATGCTCTGACTCAGAACTCTGCTCCACTACTTTGGATCTATCAACTTTTCTTTTTCTTTCTTCCAATACTCTTTTGTATAACTCCAGCTCTTTTAACACCTGAGCTTGTAGTTTCTTTCTTTTCTTGCACAACCTTCTCTTCCACCTTCTCTTTCACAGTCTCAGTCTCTATCACTGTCTTTGCCTCATTTACCTTATCCTCTGATCCCATAGGCACAAAATCATCAATTTCTCTTTTTGCATTGTTGTACATCTTGATAATTTCATCATCAGAGTAATGAGATAATTGAGTAAGTTTGTAGCCCTTCATGTTCTTCAAGTATCTTTCATGGACTTTTCTTCTTTGTTTGACAGTTGGTGGTCTGAGCATTTTCTTCTTTCTCCTTTCAGCAAGATACCATTTCTTTCTTTGTTCTTTGAACTCCTTCAACCATTTAGTTCGTTCTTCTATGGTTTGTGTATCTTGTATTTCCTCTTTGATTTGCTTTAACAACTCCATATCAGCATCACATTTAATCCTCTCCTCATCCCAAGCATCAAGTAAGGCCTTTGTCTTTGCTTCATCCTCAGCATGTTTTCTTTGAGCCTCAAGAACATTTTGGTTTTCTTTTTCAAACTCAGCAGCCAATTCAGCAGCAACCTTAGCATCATGTTCCATAATCTTTTCTTTTGGCCAAAATTCCACTGGTATTTCAGGTTCAGGTTCTTCAATTAAAATTGATTTTCCCTTGCCTTTGTACTGTGGTTCTTGTGAAACAGCCTTCTTTTTGGGAGAAGAGGGTTCTCTGATTGTCACTCCTTTAACAGGTGGTTTTGATGCTTTTAGTGGTTGAGGTTGTGTTAGTTGTTTTGGTGTTGATGAGGGTTGTTTTGTAGACTTCAGATGTAAAATTGCTTGAGCCATTACCACATCATCATCCAAGAGAATTTGACCCTTAGCAGTAGAATCACCCTGAGTCTCAACAGTAGAAACTTTAACACCAACAGTAGAATCTTTTACCTCAGCAGTAGTCTGATTAACTCGAGCAGTAGTATCATCCTTAGCTACTTTTGCAACAATTTCAACAAAAGAACCATCTTGAACTTGAGCAGCAGCATCACCCAAGCTTTTAATAGATTCTACCATCACCTCAAAAGCCTTGACAAGCTGTTCAGGCTCCAAAGTCTTTAATTTTTCAAGCACACCCTCATTTCCTTCTTTGTCTGCAACCACAAACTCATCAACATTATCACCACTATCCATCTCCATATCCATATCCAAATCACCACCAGCAGCACTTTTAACATTTTCCATAGCCTCCCCTGAATCCTTGGTTTCATTCCTCCCCTGTTTGGGAGCATCCTCCTCCAAACTAGCATCCTCAGATGAGCTTATTCTCTGTTCTGTACCCACCTTCTTCAATCTCTTAAAGTGAGTAGTTCTTGACCTTTTACCTTCAAAATGTTTAACCTTCAGCTTCAAACTTTTGACTTCATGTTGGAGGTCAAGAACCTGTGACTCCAATTTGGTACATTTAGCCATCAATGCTTTTATTAGTTCCATACTATCCTCACCACTTCGGCCTGTGTTACCTGGCCCGAGAGGTGGATCACTGGAATTGTCATTTTGTACATGTTGGTCCATCAATTCATTAGTTTTAGTTCTACCCTCATCACTTCGGGATGTGTTACCTTCCCTGAGAGGTGAATCAATGGGTGTAAACTCAGTATCAAACCTAGTTTGATCATCTGAGCCCCCCAAATTATCCATTTGGCTGGGGTTTCCATCACCTGTACCAAGTTCATGAGAACCTGACACATTAGATGTTGCCTTGGTTGGGGTCTTAAGTATGTTACCACTGACCTGCTCTGCTTCTAAGCTAACAGCAGTAGTGGTAGCTCTTTCCGACATGTCACTCACCACACCTGTGACAGCCTCATCTGCTACAACCATCCTAACACTAGCCTGAGGTAGCTCAGTGTTCTCATTTTGTGAATCCCTAGGGGTTTGGGTCTTTTCTGGTTGTGAAGAGGATGTATCCAAAGTGGGTGTGTGTTGGGTAGCAGTTGTGATTTCTGCCCCTTCACCCTAATTTTGAGCCAATGACAACATATATGGAAACAGTGGTGTCACTGTCCCAGAAAAATCTTTGCCATTATTTTTTAAGTATGAAAATAGTTTCTTTTGAAGTTCAGGGCAAATAAATTATCTTTTATGAACCTTAGGATTTGAAAGTTGTTTGGTCATAATAAGTTGCAAAAACCTTGGATAAATGTAATATTTTCCTTGTACATTCTTTTTCGAACCATCCATTATCATATTTGAAAAATTAAAAGGTTGTCCTTTAGCCAGACAAATCATAGCAGAAGCCTGAGTTGTACTGAATTCATTCTAACCTAAAGTTTTAGGACTTAAACAATGTAGGATGGTATGAATTAAAAACTTCCATTGAGGACAGAGATGACCTTTATAAAATTTTAAACCTTCAACTTTCTTCTCATACCCCATGTTTTTGAGTTCTTAAAAAATGATAGAATTTTCAAGACATACTATTTCCTCATCATCTGCAAAGTGAAGAGCTTCTCTCACAGATGATTCAGAAATAATTATCTTGTGGCCATCTACCTTAGCCTTTAACTGTTCTTCCCCATTTGTAGTTATGGTCTTAACAGTAGACCAAAACTGATCAATGTGGGAAACATATATAGTTGGTTTTGCTGTTAATGCATACCTAATGTGAGTAACATTAAGGAAATCAGTTACCTCAGCAAATCCAGCAGCTTCATTAGGCTTTTGAAGAAAAGCGATTTGATTGTGACTATCAGAAAAGATTCTTGTCGACATTGTGAATTAGGGTTTTGATTTGGGGGTTTTAAAATCAGATGTGAAAAATTGTGTTAGGGTTTGAATTAGAGTGATTTATGAGCGCGTAAAACCAATTATGAGATCGAATTAGGTTTTTAAGCCCTTTGGATCGAATTAGGTTTTTATTGGCGCCAAAATTACATAACCGACCCTGCACTTACAAAGCGAGCAGTAGAATCCCAGCACTTACAAAGCGAGCAGTAGTATCCTAGCAGTAGAAAGTTTTGCTTAGCAGCAGAAACTTTGTAACTAGCAGTAGAATATCTGCTGAACTTTCCAAACACCTTTTTCTCTGCAAACAAGCATTCCCCTTTGACTTTTCCTGCAAAAGATTAGTCCAAAACCACAAAAACACAAGAAAGAATATGCCACAATAATCACAATTCATAGTTATACTTAACAGTTGTATAAGCAACAAGCAGCAGAACTAAATATAACTAGCAACACATATCATAGCAAGCAGCAGAAACAACTTATTGACTAATAACAGTACAAATCCTTACAAAACATTACAAGAACACAAAGAGATAAGAATTTTCAAAGATTTATCATTCCAATACTAGCAATTAAGAATTGAAATCTACCCACATCAAAACCTTTTGTGAGCAAATCTGCAACATTATTGTCAGTATGGATTTTAACAATTTGAATTAATTTCTTCTCAAAACAATCTCTTATAAAATGATGTCTTATCTCAATATGTTTTGTTTTAGAATGAAAAACAGGATTTTTAATACTGCACATTGTACTATTATTATCAATATAAATTTTGGTGTGCATAAAATTATACCCATAGTCCAGTAATTGATTCTGAATCCAAAGCACTTGACCACAGCAACTTAAAGCAGCTACATACTTAGCTTCAGTTGTAGAATTTTCCACCACAGTTTGTTTCTTGCGTTGCCATGAAATCAACCTATGTCCAAGATATTGACATCCTCCAGTTGTTGATTTCCTATCTAAACATGCTCCAGCATAATCACTATCTAAGTATGCCACCAGATCAAAAGGTGAATCTTTTAGATACCAAAGGCCCAACCTAGGTTGACTCCTTAAGTACCTAAAAATTCTCTTTACAGCATTCAAGTGTGACACTTTAGGGAAACTTGAAATCTGGCACAGGCACACACAACAAACATAATATCTGGCCTGGAAGCTGTAAGATACATCAATGAACTAATCATTGATCTGTATAAATGGACATCAACTTCTTCACCATCTTCATCTTTGACTAGAGGCTTGTTGGACTCCATGGTTGTTTTAGCAGGCTTCACATCAGAAAATCCAAACTTCTTCAAGATATCAGTCACATACTTATCTTGACTGATAAATATGCCATCATCCTTTTGTTTGACTTGAAGCCCTAAAAAGAATGTGAGTTCACCCATAGAACTCATTTGAAACCTGTTATGCATTAGCTTCTCAAAATCATCACATAACACCTTGTTGGTTGACCCAAAGATGATATCATCAACATACACTTGAACCAATAAGATATCCTTTTTGTCTCTTTTGATAAACAAAGTCTTGTCAATTCTTCCTCTACTGAAGCCATTGTTCAACAAGTACTTTGATAAGGTGTCATACCAAGCTCTAGGAGCTTGATGCAAACCATACAATGCTTTCTCCACCTTGTAAACTCTATCAGGATAATCAGGATCTTCAAAACCAGGTGGTTGTGAGACATAAACTTCTTCATCAATTTTCCCGTATAAGAAAGCACTCTTTACATCCATTTGATACACTGTGAAGTTCTTATATGAAGCATAAGCCAAGAATAATCTGGTAGCTTCTATCCTTGCAACAGGTGCAAACACTTCATCATAATCAATACCTTCTTCTTGAGTGTATCCTTGAGCCAATAATCTTGCTTTGTTCCTTATCACAATGCCTCTTTCATCCCTTTTGCATCTAAAAACCCACTTTGTACCAATCGCCTTTTTCCCATTAGGCAAATCAACCAAGGTCCAAACTTCTTGAAGCTTAAACTGCAACAACTCTTTTTGCATAGCTTCCACCCAGCTTTCATCTTGTAATGCTTTATAAGCATTCTTGGGTTCCACTTGTGACAGAAAACAAGCAAACATGCAATTCTGAAGGTCTTTGTGGCTATTTCTTTGATGAAGAGATTGAGCAAAGAAACCTTGTTCCTTCAAATCCTTAACCATACTCCTTGTTTGAACAACAGACTTTGGCTCTCCAAGTATCTGTTCCTTTGGATGATTCTTGTGAACTCTGGTGGTTGGAATAGGACTGACAGGTATTGCATTCTCCATATTGGTTAAGTCAGCCTCTGCACCAAACCCATCCAAAGCTTCATCATCAATATCTTCATAGATATTAATCAAACCAGGTATATTAGGATCATCAGGACAGTCATCATCAGCAAAAGATCTTCCATCTTTGTCAATAGTAGGAAATTTTGGTGCAGCAGCAGAATCATAGTAACTGCTGCTAGTGTTATTTCCTTTGTTTTCAACATTCTGCACTTCATCAACAATTTGTGGTCCTTCATTAACCACTTTTCCAGCATCAGAAGGTTTATCCCCACCTTCTGTATCTCCTTTTGGTACTTCATGAACAACATCATCTTCTTGTGAACTCTTTCTCTCTTTCTCTTTGGCTGTGAAAGTTGGATCAAGCTTCCATTTTTCAATCAAAATAAACTCCTTTGCAGATTTCATTCACCTTAGCTTGTGTACCTGCATTAGAATCAGCTTTTGTACCTGCAATCACTGGCTTATAATTCATGCTTTTGGTTAGTGAATCAATATCAAACAGCCAGTCAGGTCCACTTCCTGCAACATTAGTTGTGGTTTCACTAAACCTAACATGCAAGTTTTCTTCCACATGCCTAGTTCTTTTATTGAATACCCTAAAAGCTTTACTATTGGTAGAGTATCCAACAAAGAATCCTTCATCAGCCTTCTCATCAAACTTGCCTAGGTGATCAATGGTATTCAAGATAGTAACAGGACACCCAAATGGTTTTAAGAAATCTATCATAGGTTTCCTACCATGTAACAGTTCATAAGGGGTCTTGTTATGAGGCTTAACTACTTTACTCCTATTTTGCATAAAACAAGCAGTGTTGACTGCTTCAGCCCAAAAAGTAGTAGGTAATTTTGATTCAGACAACATAGTCCTTGCAGCCTCAATAAGTGTCCTATTCCTCCTCTCAGCAACACTATTTTGTTGAGGAGTTCTAGCTACATTAACTGTCTTAAAATACCTTTTTCCACACAAAACTGGTTCATAACACTATTCTTAAACTCAGTTCCATTGTCACATCTTATCACCTTAACTTTATGATTTACTAGGTTTTCAACTCTTGTTATAAAAGCCTTATGAATGCTAGAAGTTTCATCCTTAGTTGCTAAAAAGAAAACCCAAGTGAATCTACTATAGTCATCTATGACAACTAGGCAGTACATCTTCTTATTCAAACTTTTCACATATGTTGGCCCAAACAAATCCATATGCAACATATATAAAGGCTCAGAAATAGTGTTCACAGCTTTGGACTTACAAGAAGCTCTGTGTTGTTTTCCCATCTGACAAGCAATACAGGTTTCAGGATTTTCAAATACTTTTGAAGGTAAACCTCTCACAAGGTTTCCCTTAACCAATTTATTAATAGTTTTGAAATTTAAATGGCCAAGTCTTCTATGCCAAAGTTTGGATTCATCATTTGTGGCCTTTGCAAATAGGCAAGTTAAAGCTCTTTTGGGAACTATATTCTTTATGTCAACACTGTATATGTTGTCTGTTCTAGGGACTCTAAGTAGCACAAATTTATCATCAGGCAACTTAAAATCAGGAGATAAGACAAGACATTCAGTGTCAGTAAAAAGAACAAAGTTCTTTTTGTCACACATTTGCGAGACACTAAAGAGGTTGAACTTAGTCCCTTTTACAAAGTACACTTTTTCAAAATCCAATTTTCCTGTTCTTATTGAACCTTTACCAATGATTTTACCTCCTTTAGGATCATTTCCAAAGGCAACTATCCACCATCAATAGCTTCAAAATCTTCAAGGTTGGACATGTTCTCCTGTCATATGTCCAGAGCATCTACTGTCAAATATGCATTTGTCCTTTAATTCCTCTTGTAGATTGCCCTGCACATAAAGTAAGAGAATCAGTTTCTCTTGAGGACCCAAGCCATTACTGACTTGGATCTGCCTTGTGCATCAACATAGTCAAATCTCTTTAAATTCATTAATGCACTGCTGTTCCTGGAAACATGATCTAAAACCTTTATTTTTGGTTTCCAAACCCAGCAAGCTGAGGCCTTTACAACATAAAAAAGGTTGCCCAAAACAGCGTTTGTTATCACTTTTGGCTCAGCAGTAGAAACTGCTTTTATCTTAGCAATAGAAACATCTGTATTATTTGAAAAGGCCTTTGTGGTGGAGCAGTAGTAATTGACCTAGTTACACCAGATCTCATCAATCTGCCCTTGGAACCATGTTTTTGTTAGCATGAGGGTGAGTCATTTTTAGAAAAGTTTTTGTGGTTCACACCTTCTGTTTTGGTTCCAAACAGGTTTTTGGTAGTAAAAACATTTTTTCTTGTAGGTGCTCAAAACTACCACAATGAAACAGGCTTTTTTAACTAACTGAAAATCACTACCTAACTTTTGAGAAATTAGGTTGTTCCATTTCTTTGATTACCTCTAGGCCTATTATAGCTTCTTCTAGTTGTTCTCTAGGTTCCTCATTATATTCAACTATCTTCCTAGAGATCTTGTCACCAAACACAGGTTTCACAAACCTAACCTGTTTAACTTTAGATTCAACTGTTTTAGGAATTTCTTCCTTTTTAATCTTTGGTGTTGACTCATCCTGTTCCTCATCACTATCTGACATCCAATCTTTAATAATTGGAGCATCAGAAAACATCTTTTCTACCTTAGGTGTTTCTTTATTAGGCTCACTAGATTCACCTACAGGTTTGCTATCAAGTTCAATTATAAAAGACAATTCTTTCTTAGGGGGTGCAAAGGCACTCTTAACTGGAGGAGCTACATCATTATATCCTATGCCACTACCTCTCCTCATTAATTGACTCTCAATAGACTTATGCACAAGATCAGATGCAAATTGCTGTTTCTCAACTCTAACTACATGTTTTTCTTTTTCGGTCATAGCTGCATCCTTTTCTTGTTCAGCCTCTTCTAGCTTTTTATTAAGTATATTAATCTCAATGTTTTTAAGAAAAATCTTACCTTCTAGTATATGAATCCTATCAACATACTCTATCTCATTCTATTTAAGAAATTCAAGCCTTTGTTCTACAGATTTTAAACCAACTTTATAACCTAAGTTATCTAGTTTAAGTTTCTCAATTTCAACTCTAAGACTTTCATTCCTAGACTTAAGCTCTTCTACAGTATCTAAACAAGATTTAAATGAACAACTAGAATCATTAGATACCTCTGAATCAGAACCAGATGATGAATAAGCCATAAGAGAAAAGTTGTGTCCTTTGGGTCCTTCTTCTGCCATAAAAGCAAAGTTGGGTCATTCCTCAGCCTGATCACTCCAATCATAATCTCCTAGACCATCACAAGACACCAAAGCTGTAGTAGTCGTGGTATCCTCAGTAGTAGCCTTCCTTGAACTTTCTCCATTCTTCTTAGGTGCCCTACATTCCCTTGCAAAGTGATCTTTTCTTTGACAGTTGTAGCACTCAATCTTGGACTTATCAAATCCTATGTTGTTTTGTCCTTTGAACTTGAGCTCCTTTCCTGTCTTCTTCAAAAACCTTCTGGCCCTCATTGTCAGCATAACCATTTGCCACTTCAAATCAATTTCTTCAAGATCATCAGGATCAATTTGTTCCAATCCTGATTCATAACTGGAGTACTGGTAGTAAGATCAGCCAAGTAAGCACAAATAGCAGCATCACTAATGTTATCACTATTTGTTGAACCATCAGTAGAAACATTAGTGCTAGCAGTACAAACTCCATAAGCAGCATTAGAGTGAGTTTCCTGAGTGTTGCCAGAACTTTTGTTGTTGGAGGACACAAAAGCTAGGTTTTGTGCACCAGAGGATGAACTAGATGACCCTTTAACTTCAGATTCATACACTTTCAGGTTGTTGTACAAATCATCTAAACTCATTGTGTCAAAATCAGCTTTGTTTCTCCAAACCACTGTGTGCATACTCCATTCAGATGACAAACTTCTCAGAAAATTAAGATTGATATCTTCTTGAGGAACTGGACACTTCGTAAGTGCTAATTGACTTATAAGCTTCTAAAGTCTGTCATATGTAGCATCAATATTTTCAGAACTTGAGGCATGATGTGCGTGTCGTTGTGTTCAAGTTTTAAAATTTATAAACACGATTTATCCAATTCTCTAATCACACATACGAGCAAGTATACTCGTCCGTGGTAGTAAAGGTGGGTAAGTCGAGATCGTCCCAAGGGAATTGGGGTTTAGGTTTAGTAAATAAGTTTTAGCAAAATGGAGTGTCAATCCAATTTGAAGCAAATTAAAAACAAATAAGCAAGCAAGGTTCAATCAATCAAAAACAAATATACTTGTGTGTAGGTTCCATGACAATTGTTTAGAGTAACCAATCAAGTTGGGTGTTACTTGTAATGATGCACAACTTAAAATGAATGATTCACAATCAATGGTTTTTATCATGAGAAATCATATCTAAGAATTCAATCTCCTAGTTAACTCCTTTCGGCCATTATTAACTATTACGATAATTCTATTAAGTCCTTTGTGTTGTTTGAAAGCATGTCTTATCTCAAGAATTCCTACGAATCCTTTCGGCCTTTTTCGTGATGAAATCGTTTCCAAATCCATTTTAATGAGTAAAGGTGTTGCTTGTCACACACCACAATCCATACTAATTCGTGCACTAACTTTTTGGAATAAAAACATAAAGAAAACTCCTTTCGGCCTTGTGAATCTTTGAAAATGTTTTTACCAACCAATTAAGCAAGATTAGATTTTATCTCAACAAACTCATAAAATAAGATATGTTTTCATGCATCACTTATGATAAGATTACTCCAACAATTGTCACATCATCCACACACAAGTATAACTAAATTACTCCATAACAATCATAACCAAACACACATAATTAACCAAACTTTCATTCATCATATAGTAAAAGTAAAAGTAGTTCATGATAACTCAACAAGAAATACCTATCAAGGAATTACAAGAACTAGAATTGTGGAACTATAGCAATCCACACTCCTCCAATCGCCTATTATCACAAGTAAACAACTCCACACACGGACGCAACTCTTGAGACTCGAACTCAAGATCTCCTGGACGTTTTCACAGCAACTCCAAGCTTTTGGGCAATAATAATAATAGTGGTGTAGCTTTCTTAGGTTATGTCACTTCCCCAAAAGAACTCTCTTTGCAAACTAACCAAGGGTTCCTTAAATAAGTAAGGAAACCCTTCTTATCCAAGTAAAAACGTCCCATATGATTTAACAGTTGAGAAATGATAAGCCTCAATGATTATGGGGCTTAAATTCACCATTTAATGCAACTTTGTAACTTCAGTGTTGGCCAACCGATCGGTATTTGGATCCTACCGATCGGTTGGAGCTCTCGGTGTTTCTAACTTCACTCCATCCGAATCGGATGCGGGCAGCATCCGATCGGATGGATGATCCTGCCATGCACTTTTGTTTTCTTTTATTCATTTCTCGTTACGTGCCTGATCCTTCGCTGCACCATTGATTTCCTTCATAGATCTTGATCTTTTCTTGATATGTTAAGCATAGAAGTCTTGGTCTAATCAATTCTTTGAAGTATCAAGTGGTTTCTTTCTCGTAATTCTCCTTATGCGCATAATCTCTTCATTTCTTCGTGTTTTCCTCCACTTTTCCTGTACTTGGCTATATTTACTTGCATACACACTTTTTCATCATTTAGCAACAAATACATGCAAATATAACCAAATATAATGCACAAAACTAGCAATAACGCACCTAAAAACATGTTAGATTTAAGCGTTATCAAATCCCCCACACTTGAGTTTTGCTCGCCCTCGAGCAAGTCTAATTTTTAGAAAAACTGAACTCAATGGCATTTTTATATGTTCATGAAAAAATCCTTGAAATGTAAGCAAATTAAATTGAATTTTGTTAACATCACCAAGTACCTCACAAAGGAAATTTTAAATTCACACAACTCTCGATAGTAGATTTGATTGTATATCACTCAATTGCCCAGGCGCGATTCATGTCTCTTACCATAAGCTTGTACTTGTATCAAAACAACAAAATAAAACATCAAAGAGGTCTTAATTTGGGTTTAGGCTTCAAAAAGGGTTTTGATTACCTAGCTAATGTATAGATATTTCATACAAGTACATCATAATTCGCTAACAACGAATCCTTGTGTAGTCAAGCAACGGATGGTCACTAGATCGTGCCTTGGTTCGCTAACGACGTTACTTGCATAACGGATGGTCACCAATTTACTCACCAGATCGCTAACAACGCTTTTCAACTACCCAAAAACTCGGATGGTCACTAAAACATACATGTGCTACATATCTAAACAAAGCCATCACTAAATCCGAATGCTCGAATAAAGTAATTGGTAAGGGAAAGGGATAAGACATGGGAATTTGATTTGGTTCTAAAGAAAAACAAAAAAATCAAGCCCAAATTCAATCCTAACTCTTTACATCACAAATGATTACTCACCAAACTTCTTCGATCATTATTCCGCATTTCATATAAACTCTATCTTCCATAATAACTCTTTGAATATCTTATTTCCATACATACATAGCTCATTGGCTTCATTTTTTCTTTTTTTTTCTTTTTTTTTTTTTTTTTTTTTTTTTTTTCAAACACCCCCACACTTTGGATGAGCACACGCTACAAAAATATAAATAAGAGTAGCGACCTCCTTCTTCATTGGAACAACATATACACATACAAGGTGTGGTCAATCATGCAATCATCAAAAATAAATAGTTTCGAACTTCATTTGGACTTGATTCGGGAAAGTCTAAGGTGTATGGTGTAATAATTTTCGGGTTAAATCAAAAGAAAAGATAGGCTCAAAAGGGTGTAACTAAGGGTATCTAGCATATAATGCTAATAAATGGGTTCCAATTACTAAGGACAACTAACCGATGTGGTTAGCAAAAATGTATTGTAAACGGAAGGCCATTTGGTGAAAATCCTAATTTGCCTCTTATCATTTGAATATATTTTATTACTTGAAAGTAATTTTAACCGTAATGCATAACAAGTACAAGTTCTAGAATTGACATAATCACGGGCACACTCATACGAAATATAAGGCATGAATCCTCACAACTTAAAGTGGTGGTAAAATGTACTTAGCAATAGCTACCAAAAAACTCTCAAAACTTGACTACATTCCAAAAAAAATTTCAAAATAACCTCATTATTTACCATTGAATCAATTTGTCTATCAACTAGAAAAATCAAAGGCGAATAAATTCACAAATTCTAGTCCTTGAAATCCAAAAACAAAAATTTTAAAAAATTAAAAAAATCTTTCCTATTTACTTCCCTCCCCCACACTTAAGTTTTGCATTGTCCTCAATGTAATAAAACGAACTTCAAAGTAAAGGAAATGGAAAGAAAAATAGAAAAAACTACCCGGAAAAAAATTAGCATTAGCCTAGTTGATCACAAGTAATCTCGTGAATTCTTCCAACTTCAAAAATTGATCAACACTAAGCTTCCGTCAATTCTTCCCCTGCAAATACTGCATACTATTCTCGAAACAAACAAACAAAATACCAAAAACAATAAACCAAACAAACATAAAAATAAACATAATCCAAACAAACCAAAATCAAAACAAATAAATCCTACAAGAGTTAAAGTTTAAAGTAGTAGAAAATAGAAAATAGAAATAGTTCAACCATCATTGTTTTGAAACCATAATCATAAACCATCCCAAGTGGTTATTGGCTGAATATCCAAGACTTCTGGAAGCCCTCTTAACTTTCCATTCCTGCTCTCTCTAAGGTTTGTGAACTTTTTTATATCAACACTCCATGGAACAACTGGTTCTCCAAAATCGTTCATTTCTTCTTCATTAAACAACCTAAGATTCCTAGCAATTCTAGAAATAAAATGCCCCGCACATAGGTAATTTCTTATCCCATCTGCTGCATGCTTGTGCAAATGTTGCACTATTACCCATGCTACGTTCAAATGCCTATAGGGATGCTTCTCATCTAATGCGTGTAGTACCCATAAATCATCTTCATAAATCACTTCCACACCAGACGTCCTATGTAACAATGACTGCACTATTATCCTATGAAGCACACGTAACATTGGTTTCTTGATTGTCGACACTTCACTTTCTCCAAACACTAACTTGCTTTCCGTACTAATCCTCTTCCAGTATCCGTTAGCATCAAAATTATTTTTATTTCTTTCTCCACTCATTACCAAAAATTTGAAATCCCTATTACTTAAATCTTCGTCCGAATATAAACCTAATAGGTTTCCAAATTCAAATAGTGTAACCTCGTGTTTTTGTCCCCCTAGTCTGAATTCGAGGAATTTATCAGTGGTAACACCGATATCAGCGATCTTTTCTTTCATCCTCATTGAACACAAAAATTCTAAGCACCATTCCTTGTATATCGGTTCCCTAATGCTCAATGCTTTCATCCACATGTTGGAAGTCAAAATTCGTCCATCCCAAAGAATCCTAATAAGAAACATGTCCTCCAGAAACTCATCACAACCAAGCTCTTTCATGTCATTCCAGTTCATAATCCTTGGTGAATGAATCACCTATCCGCCAATCTTGAGAAGTATAGCACTAAAAGCTTTTCGAACACTCGCATCTTCCCCTTTCCACACTAGATTGGGGTGACATTCCGGTATCGGCATATTTTCTCTCTTTCTAATTCCTTCTCTCGTTCTTTTCGCGATTCCTGATCCACCTGCAAGATAACTCTGTAGAAATCATGATTATTTGTTAGTATAAGAGTATAAGAAACAAAGTTAGATGATTAAGAAGTCCAAAATATTCGATTTGAAAATCTTCAAAAAGTTTTACCGAGGGCTCCATCCGATCGGTATCTCTCTCCATCCGATCGGATGGAGTTGTGACCTTGTTTAGCCGATCGGTAGCAATTCGCAACCGAATCGGTTGTACTCACTGTATTCAAAACAAAAAATTTTCGACTCCAAACTCAATCCTATCTGATTCTACTCTTCCTTATCCTGCATTTCATCAATCACTATGGTCTCTACACATCCCACTTATCTCCGAATCATATCCATAACATACTCGCATAATAAATCTTAGAACATATGAACATATTCAAAATCAAACCTTATTGATGTTCTAATCCACAATGCATCATCCTAGGAACAATAATTAACATCTAAACAACATCTGGAAATCACTAATTTCTACCGAGAATCGATTCAAAGTTTTGACCCTTATGATTCAAAAAATCAATTAATTCATTCTTCCTCAAAACTTAATCAATCCATCTCATTCTTTTTGCATTGATTTCCTCAATCATTTACCCATCTATTCCAGAAAAATCATGCCTTAATTCGAACTATATCAAAAACGCCTAAATTTTGACCTAATTCAATCAACTCGAATTAAAACCTAATTGACACAAATTAATGATGTTACTTACTTGTTTTGGTGCCATTGATGATCCTTCAACTCTCCTGCAACTCTTAAAACTTTCCTAATGGTCGAATTAATGAACCCCAAGTATGGTGGAATGAGTGTGTGTGTGTGTTTTTATGATTTTGAAATCTTGAGTATATATACTTCAATCCATCCGATCAGTATTTCATCCAACCGATTCGGATTGAATTTTTGCAAACTTCACTTTTTCTTTCTCTCTTCAATACTTTGACTTTTGCAAGAACAAATAAAAAGTATTTGACTCCCTTATAAAGACTTCTTTTTAAATAAAAATACCACCAACACACTTATTCTCCCAACTTGTTATCCAAACTATCTCTACAACTTCTAAAACAAAACTTAACTCCTTAGATTAAAACTTAATAAAACCATAAGATAACCAAAAGGTCTTAAACTTAAATCAAACTTAAATGCAAAACATTAAACTACCATTAAAAATGCATTAAAAAATAAACAAAACAAACATTAGCACAAGCCTTGTGCTTTATTCTTCAACTCTTGCTCTTCAACCTTCAACCTTCAAAATATTCATGCTTCAAGATGTCTTCACTTTGGAATTTACCGGATAACTTTCGATTAGTCACTTGAGTTTTAAACTTCCTTGCAAAATTTCTTCCATCCGGACAAACTACATCAAACTTCACATGCCATTCTCCATCACCTTCTTCTTTCTTGTAAACACTATCTCCTTCGGGTCCCCATTCCAAATTCTTCAATTGGACCGGTAAGGATCCAAGAAAATCTGTCAATTTATGGAACACAAAAATATTCTTGAATGGGTTATAGAAAACCTCCATAGCTAATGCTCTTTCCAACTCATCTTCAATACCAAAGTAACTAGGGACAATCGGCCCATATTTAGGTCTTCCCTCTTCATCTCTACCAACTTCAAAACAACCTAAATGGTCTTCTTCTTCTTCTTCTTCATCATGCACTTCCTTAATAATCTTGCCTCTAGGTTTTGGATAATAGGTATGCTTCAAGATCCCATCACTAATAGTCATAGTACCTCTACCCATATCTATAATAGCTCCGCAAGTTCTCAAAAACGTTCTTCCTAACAACAAAGGTAACTCCTTATCTTCCGGGATATTAAGTACAAGAAAATCGGCTAAGAAAGCTTGATATCCTACTTGCACTCTAACATTCTTCACTTCTCCCATTGCTTTTGCTCTTGAATTGTCAGCCATAGTAAGATTATATTGATTTGGTTGAGGATTACCAAGTCCTAATCTTTTGTACAACGGGTATGGCATCACATTCACACTTGCTCCTGTATCAGCCAATGCATACATCGCATCGGTTCCATTCACCATAACTGGTAACACAAAATTTCCCGGATCACTCTCTTTCTTAGGCAACCCATTTTCAACTATCCTTTCCCTTGCAAACTCATCAAAATTCTTATCCTCTAGCCTAGCTGTTGCCATCATAACCGCACCTAACTTCTTACGATAAACCATGTAATTGTTCAATACTTCTATAACCGGCTTCTCTTCCATAAGCTCCTTAAATTTCATTTCCAAGTTTTCCAAAACAGCTTCCTTTTGTTCTTCAGTCAATGGTTTAACTTCTTGAGGTGATTTGGGCGATGAACTAGATGAACTAGCCTCATTTTTAGGGGTGGAGGGTTGGGTAAGTTTGTTAAGTGGTGTTTTCTTGCGATTAGCCTTTCCCATTTTAACAATCTCTCCTTTTCCTTCCTTCTTCTCTACCATATCATCATCAACATCAATTCTCATCTCTCCCATAGCAAAATCAACCCTACATTTAGTTTTCACCATGAAATTTCTACCAAACATAACTTCCGGTTCATCCACATTTCCATATTCCAACACAACAAAATCAACCTTGAAAACATGACCATGAATATTAACTTTCACATCTCTCACTATCTTCCTACCATAACTTTCATAATCAAGCCTAACAAAGCCAAGCTTACCAAGCATTTCTTCCGTAATGTAATTCTCACCATATTCCATATTAAGTTGAGCATCCCAAGCCTTAACTCCTTCCACACCACATGGTGTAGCATACCTCATACATGGTACATCAAACTCTTTAGGTGGTGCTTGTGTGAACACAACTACTCTTTTCTCCTTAGGTAAACAAACACTGCTTTCGCCAACTTCTTCTTTCCTTTCTAAACCAATCTTAGCTTCATCCAAAATGCTTTCCAACTTCTCCAAAGAATTTCCTGAATCTCTCAACATCTCTTCCAAATTTCTCAAATACTCCGAAACATTGCTTAAACTCTCCATTCTACTTAAACACTATCATAACATAACCACAAAACAAAAAATTCCAAACTATTAGCGTGAGGGTTAGTTATAATCGAACCATATCAAAATATCAAACAAACATAAGCTAACAAACAACTTCAAATCATCAAAACATGAAAACAACTAAAAATAAAAAATCATAAAAACTTTTACCGAGGCAACCATCCGATCGGTATCACCTTCCATCCGATCGGATGGGTAAACTGCAAAAGATGAAATCTCACCAACCGAATCGGATGCGGGCGGCCTCCGATCGGTTAGATCGAATTTTTTTTTTTAACTTTATTAATAATACTAAGACTAACTAATGACAACCTCTTTCTAATTTGTTTTTGTGCTTTTTTTTTTTTATAAAAACTAAAAAGAAGAAATAACTAAAAACTAAAACTAATTAACATAATCCTACAATCACTTATCAAGCATTAAATTATCTAATTAACTTTTAACTAATGAACTAATGATCATAAAAACTAATTATTACTCATTCAATAAAAACTTTAAAACTACCAAACATTAAAATTAACCAATTAACTAACATTAAATATAAAAAACTTTCTAATACCCTAAATTAATTAATCTAATTACTATACTAATTAAACATAACATTAATAACTCATAAAAACTGAATAATAACAAAAATTACTGAACCAAAAAAAATATATTACGAGACCACCAACCGATCGGATGGAAATCCATCCGATTCGGTTGGTCCGAACCAAATTTTTTTTTTTTTTTTTTTTTTTTTTTTTTTTTTTTTTTTTTTTTTTTTTTTTTTAACCTTTCTTTAACTAAAAAAAAAAACTTAAGACTACTAAGCCCAACTACCAAGAAAATCTTAACAATTCCCCGGCAGCGGCGCCAAAAACTTGATGTGCGTGTCGTTGTGTTCAAGTTTTAAAATTTATAAACACGATTTATCCAATTCTCTAATCACACATACGAGCAAGTATACTCGTCCGTGGTAGTAAAGGTGGGTAAGTCGAGATCGTCCCAAGGGAATTGGGGTTTAGGTTTAGTAAATAAGTTTTAGCAAAATGGAGTGTCAATCCAATTTGAAGCAAATTAAAAACAAACAAGCAAGCAAGGTTCAATCAATCAAAAACAAATATACTTGTGTGTAGGTTCCATGACAATTGTTTAGAGTAACCAATCAAGTTGGGTGTTACTTGTAATGATGCACAACTTAAAATGAATGATTCACAATCAATGGTTTTTATCATGAGAAATCATATCTAAGAATTCAATCTCCTAGTTAACTCCTTTCGGCCATTATTAACTATTACGATAATTCTATTAAGTCCTTTGTGTTGTTTGAAAGCATGTCTTATCTCAAGAATTCCTACGAATCCTTTCGGCCTTTTTCGTGATGAAATCGTTTCCAAATCCATTTTAATGAGTAAGGTGTTGCTTGTCACACACACCACAATCCATACTAATTCGTGCACTAACTTTTTGGAATAAAAACAATAAAGAAAACTCCTTTCGGCCTTGTGAATCTTTGAAAATGTTTTTACCAACCAATTAAGCAAGATTAGATTTTATCTCAACAAACTCATAAAATAAGATATGTTTTCATGCATCACTTATGATAAGATTACTCCAACAATTGTCACATCATCCACACACAAGTATAACTAAATTACTCCATAACAATCATAACCAAACACACATAATTAACCAAACTTTCATTCATCATATAGTAAAAGTAAAAGTAGTTCATGATAACTCAACAAGAAATACCTATCAAGGAATTACAAGAACTAGAATTGTGGAACTATAGCAATCCACACTCCTCCAATCGCCTATTATCACAAGTAAACAACTCCACACACGGACGCAACTCTTGAGACTCGAACTCAAGATCTCCTGGACGTTTTCACAGCAACTCCAAGCTTTTGGGCAATAATAATAATAGTGGTGTAGCTTTCTTAGGTTATGTCACTTCCCCAAAAGAACTCTCTTTGCAAACTAACCAAGGGTTCCTTAAATAAGTGAGGAAACCCTTCTTATCCAAGTAAAAACGTCCCATATGATTTAACAGCTGAGAAATGATAAGCCTCAATGATTATGGGGCTTAAATTCACCATTTAATGCAACTTTGTAACTTCAGTGTTGGCCAACCGATCGGTATTTGGATCCTACCGATCGGTTGGAGCTCTCGGTGTTTCTAACTTCACTCCATCCGAATCGGATGCGGGCGGCATCCGATCGGATGGATGATCCTGCCATGCACTTTTGTTTTCTTTTATTCATTTCTCGTTACGTGCCTGATCCTTCGCTGCACCATTGATTTCCTTCATAGATCTTGATCTTTTCTTGATATGTTAAGCATAGAAGTCTTGGTCTAATCAATTCTTTAAAGTATCAAGTGGTTTCTTTCTCGTAATTCTCCTTATGCGCATAATCTCTTCATTTCTTCGTGTTTTCCTCCACTTTTCCTGTACTTGGCTATATTTACTTGCATACACACTTTTTCATCATTTAGCAACAAATACATGCAAATATAACCAAATATAATGCACAAAACTAGCAATAACGCACCTAAAAGCATGTTAGATTTAAGCGTTATCAAGGCAACAAAGGTCTCAAATTGATGCTTCAGAAGATTTTTCCTTGACTTCTTGGTAGCCTCATTCCCACCAAATCTTAGCTCAATATCTTCCATTAAAGACTTAGCATCCTGAATATGACTAAAACTCAACTGATACTCATTAGGTATGCCCATCATGAGAATACTATGAGTCTTGATCTCCAACCTTCTTTGAGCCTTGTCATCAGCAGATTTAATGGGTACAGGTTTCCCATCATCAGCTTTTGCTGGTAAAGTATCACCATTCAGAATGACTTCCCACATTGAGTAGTCAAGCATCTTGATGTATTGTTGTATTCTCATCCTCCAAAGCTCATACTCTCCAGGCTTGAGCATGGGCACCTTTGATGCAGTCACCATGTGTGTTGATTCGGAATCCATGACTTGAGTAGATGTTGAACAGATCTGAGTTAACAAAGGTTCTTCTTGATTACAGTTTCTAGATCACAAGCTCTGATACCACTTGTTGATCCCAGTTGAGCAATTGATCTTGTTAGTTATCTTATATGTGAATCTAAAACAACAAGTATAGAAAATGTCTTGACTTGTAAACTATTAAACACAACGCGGAATATTATGTTTAATCTTAAGAAGAACAATTAATAGAACAGTAGAATTCTCAACAAACACTTCAATATATCAGATATACAAATACTCAAAAGTATTAGGGTTTACAACCTTGAAGTGAATCGACTCTAACAATGATACGTACTAAACTCTAACCATAGAACCTCCTTTTATAGACTAAGGAGTCCTAGTCGGTTTACAATAACTTTTTATACAAGATAAATCTTTTTGCAATCTATTCTATATTTATCTAACCGACTATACAAGTTATCACATAAGCAGTAGAAACTATCTCTAGCAGTAGAAACTATCTCTAGCGGTAGTATCCATAAGCCTAGCAGTAGTATCCACTTGGTGTATTTCCTTGATCTTCTAAGCAACTCAAGCAGTAGTATGAAATACACTAGCAGTAGTATCATTATCACCAGCAGTAGTATCTACACTTAGTGAATTTTCCAATTAGCAGTTGTATGGATATAAGCAGCAGCACCTCAAAACCCAACAAGATCCCTAATGATCTAGGTTTGGTCACCTCGACACAAGACTTCCCTTACAACCAAATCGAATAAGAATGTTTGATTGTTTAATCAAGTCCTAACCTAACCTAGAGACTCGATTCTAGTAGAAAGTGTATAGAGAAGAAGACCCTCGACATAATCACAAGAGTGGATTAGGCTCTTGTGATTCTTCCCTTGCAAGGATATGTGTTCTTTCAAATGATGTTATGTGAAAGATTAAGAACACAAGATAGAATTAGATGATTGAGAGAAGAGAAATAAGAGAGAAAGAAATAATGCCAAGGGGTGAGGAAAACAAGAGGCAAGGGTGGGTATTTATAGGCCAAGACCCAAAATGAGAAAAACAACTTCAGTGTCTGGCACGCTGCTGGCGTGTCGAAGCGCCAGCGACGCGCCAGGATATCTGGTGTTTTTCCATTTTGGGTTTTGGTCTTTTAAATACTCAACCTTGCTAAACCCCCAATTGTACTTCACACATTTAGCCCTTTACATTATTCATCCTCAAGGTCTACCAACTCAAATAGCTAATTTGTAAAAATGTTTTGTGAAGTGTTTAAGTAAAACCAATTATCAAAGAGAGAAGAGTAGAAGGGATAATTGGATAGGGGTAGTTTGGGTATTCCTCACATGGCATAGAAAAAAGAGAAAGTATATGCCATTGTATATTCCTTTGCTTGGAAAGAAAGTGTGTATGTTAGAGATAGAGAGATGGAAGAATTTGAATTTGAAATTCAAATTGTGTGAGAGGGAAGTGAGAGAGTGATGTTGAGTTTGAAGGAACCATGGTTGGGTAAGAAGAGAGAGCATGGTTGAGTTAATAAGAATATCCAAGGGAATATGCTTTGCTTGGAGGTAAAAGGGGAGACGAAGGGTTGAGATGAGTTTGGGTGAGTTGGAGGTTATGTGATGGGGAGCCTTTGTTTGGATTCAAATTTGAATTCTAGTTGTTGGAGTGTGAGAGAGTGAGGAGATAAGGTTGTGTATGAGTTGGATTGGATGTGATGGGGAGCCTAAGGTGAGATTCAAATTTAAATTGCCCATGTGATGAAATGAGTTGGCTAGTGTGTGAGGGAAGGAAAGGGTTGTGAGGGAAGTGTGTGTATTTTGAATTTGAAAGTGAGGATGAGAGTGTATGAGAGTGAGTTGGAATGAGGTGATGTTGAAGTGATGGGGAGCCTTTGGCTTGGATTCAAATTTGAAATTTGAATGTTGGAGAGTAGGAGGTGGTTTGTGGTGAAGGTTTATTTGAGTTTGAAATGAAGGGTTGAATGAGGAAGATGATGAGGTGGTGAAATCTTAGTGGTTGGATTTAGTATGGGAATGTATGGGACAAGAAGTACAAGCAAGTACAAGGAATATTAGAGAATGTTGGGGATAAGATTTGGGAGGAATTTGAAATGGTAGGAGGATTAGTTTGGTGAGGATATTAATCAAAGGAGTGATTAAGGTTTAATCATTTTGTCATTAAGGAAGAAAAGAATTGACAAAGATGATTATAGGTTGAGAAAATCAAAGGTTACTTATAATCTCAAGTAACTCAACGTCGAGTATTCATAATCTCATAATACGTGAATTTCCATGACTCGACGTAATCAATAATCATCTTGATGCAAACAAGCTAAGTGCTTTGCATCATTGTAAAGCATATCCCATAACGGGAAAGGATGCGTTTATGCAAAGGGACATTTGACTTAGTTTGACCAATAAGGGAGTAAACCCGTTACATGATTAGAGAAGACGTAAATATGGATTATGGCCATATGAATACTTTCACTTGATGTCACGTGAAATATATAAGTCTCATGGGTTTAGAAAACCCTTGGCTAGAGGCGTTTATCAAAATACTTGTGTTGGCTTTTTGCCAAAAAAGGGAGGTTGTAAATTTTGGTCCCTCTAATTCTGAAAGTCGTTTCGAGTGTTCCCAATGAAGCACATAACATATTCATACCTGTATTGAAAGATCCACATTTTTCGGGTAAGGGGAAAACCGACTTTCAAATTTCGTCCCGAACCTTAACAGAAGGCTGGCGCGCTGGTAGCGCGCCAGGCCCAGTTATGGGTCGGGAGAAATTTGGCCAACGTTTGTAATTTTATGTGTTGCGAAGGTTTATTTGTCATCATTAAAACATAAGGAGATCTAACTAATGTTGTCCCAACAATTTCCCCCTTTTTGATGATGACAAATAAATTTCTAAAGCAAATAAAATTACAAATTGTAGCGAAGATTAAGAACGCCTTTGGTGTAGCTTGCGTCTTGACCTTGCCTTGTAATTTGGTGAAGCCTTGATATTTATCTTGAATTGGTCTTCACCCGAGCATGTGCTCTTTGCTTTCTTTCTCCCCCTTTTGTCGAATCAAAAAGGCGGGAATCACTTGGACTTCATCTTTAGATGTAAGCTTGAGCATCCATTCCCTGATAGTATGCTCCCCCTTATTCCAAGGCTGGTATCCATGGGTCAAGAGCCACACCTTTGTGGTGTCCTAGCTACACAAAAAGAAAACAACTAACAAGCAACACACAAACAATCCTCACATATGGAAGTCCAAAATGGGTTAGGTAACCATTTGGATACTTGCAACATGGGTTAGTCTACAACATATACATATATATATGTTGAGCATGAGGACAACTATTTTGTGAAAAACTAGAAGGGGGGTTGAATAGTTTTACCGTTTTAAAATTGAGTAAATTTCATTTTTGGTCCCTAAGGTTTGGCCAAATTGCAGGTTTGGTCCCTAACGTTTCGAAAGTGCAACGGTGGTTCTCATTTTGAAGTTTTTGCTGCATGTTTGGTCCCTGATCAACATCAAATGACTAAATTACCCTCACCTTCTTCTTTTTCTATTTTCTTTTCAGCTTTCTTACATAAATGGTCCCTGTGTTGTGCTACATTTTAAAAACTTAGTCCCCCCCTTTTTTTTCTTTAATTTATTTATTTTTTTTAATTTATTTAATTTTGAAAAAAAATTTAAGAAAAAGAAATGATTTCCACAAAAAAAATATTAATTTTTCTATAAAAAAAATATTAATTTTTCTATAAAAAAAAAATTAATTTTTCTAGAAAAAAAAAATTAATTCCGAAAAAAAAAAATCTCTAAAAAAAAATTTCGGAAAAAAAAATTAATTTTTCTAAAAAATTAATTGCGAAATTTTTTTTAAGAAAAAGTAATGATTTCAGGAAAAAAAATTAATTTTTCTAAAATATTAATTTCGAAAAAAAATTTAAGAAAAAGCAATGATTTCACGAAAATAAAAATTAGATACTTTTTAAAGATTATGAAACTTTTTACTCACTTTTTACCCATTTTTTGTTCGCTGCGAAACCGATATTAATAGATACTTTTTTAAAGATTAAAACGTATGAATTTTTTTCTTCGTGAAATCATTTCATTTTCTTAAATTTTTTTCGAAATTAACTTTTTTAGAATTTTTTTTTTCGAATTAATTTTTTTTCCGAAATTTGTTTTTAGAAAAATTATTTTTTTTCCGAAATTTTTTTTCGTGAAATCGTTTCTTTTTCTTAAATTTTTTTTTCAAAATTAAATAAATAAAAAAAATAAATTAATTAAAAAAAATGACTAAGTTTATAAAACGTGGCACAACACAAGGACCATTTATGTAAGAAAGCTGAAAAGAAAATAGAAAAAGAAGAAGGCGAGGGTAATTTAGTCATTTGATGTTGATCAGGGACCAAACATGCAGGAAAAACATCAAAATGAGGACCACCGTTGCACTTTCGAAACGTTAGGGACCAAACCTGCAATTTGGCCAAACCTTAGGGACCAAAAATGCAATTTACTCTTTAAAATTCTTTTGCTTTGAATACTTAACGTGATTTCAAGTTATGCAAACAATAAACAATATATATAACAAGTAAGTAGAGAAAGAAACAATCAAACCAAAAACACGAATGTTTATAGTGGTTCGGTCTACAAGGACTCTCTTCCTTGCCCTACTTCACTCCTCGAGCCTCTAACTCGAGAGTTTTTATTCACTAAGAAACAAGCTCCCTTCTCAGCGGAGAAAACCTTTACACACGTCGCTTACACTTTTACCGGTACAAAGCTAAATACCGAGTTCTTTTACAAGGGCACAACCACTCCCAATACTCTATGTATTTTGAGGACTAAAATATTAACCGATCACAACAGAGGTATATGATAGTTTGGTACAACAATGATGTGTGAAAAACAACAAATTCACACTATGACTAATCTAACAAGTCTTGCAACGCTTTGTTGAAACTTGTGATGCTTTGATCTCTTTGCTACAAAAGAAATATCACTAAGAATGAAATATGTAATATGAATGGGTTAGTAATGAATGAAAGAATGTATAATGCTGTTTATGCTTATGAGTGATAAGAAAACATGAATGTGTGACTTGCTATTTATAGGCAACTGCCTTGGCAAACCACGGATGGGACGGATCCAAAAATAGGAATCCGTCCGTTATGCTGTTTGGTTCCATGGGAGCCTGACAGCAAATCTCCAAGATCTTTCCCAAATCTAACCAAGATATTTCCATATCTAATTCTTTGTGTGAAAATCAATCCAAGATATTCATAAGATCTTCAAGATATCCTAAAGATATCAATGTGATGCATGCCATGATGTCATTGTACAATTTCCATATTTAGAATTAAATTGTAAATGAATATAACATGTAAATGTAAATGTATGTAACATGTAAATGTAACTAGTGATCATATATGTAGCATGATGTTATGAGTTTATGAAAAACTTGTGGCTATATATGTAAAAGACTTAACTATATTTATGCTTTGCTAAAAATAAAATTTATAATTGTCATTAACAAAATATAGCAAAGATTGTAAAATATAATATCGTTTTTTAGACGATATTTGTATTAACATATTTGATAAGTGTATAAATATTGGTCTATAAATACTACCACCAAGAGCCACACATAACAACACAAAGCACAAAGAACACATAAGCATTTTATTTCACAAACATAACATGTAGATCATACAATATGGCTAAAGCATGATCCTATCTCTACTTTATTTTCACTAGCTTGTGTTCATACTAAAGAGACATTACTAGTTCTTCAAGGTTACTCCAAATCACTCTTCCTCATTATCTTGGAGAACCACCCTAGTAATGTCCTTAACCACCGCGGTCATCACCAACATATCATTGTTGATGGACTTGTGGAGTTCTCTCATTTCCTTTCTTATGGAGAGAACATCACCTTCAACTACTTCTTGAGAAGAACAACACTTACACTCACGTGCATGGTTGTCTTCACGTGGCTCATCAAGATCGGATTTGATCTTGGTCCAAACCTCATCCTCCACAAAACAAAGCTTAAGAAAGTCCTTCACAATTGGAATATCTGCACCGTTAATGTTATTCCAATCGATGCTTTCTTCTTCTTCCGGAGTCATCATTCTTCTTCCATTGTTGTAATGGAATGATGATCCTTCATACTCATCATCAAACTCTTCCATTTTATTTTGAGTGATTAGTGTGTTCAAGTATAGATATGCTAGTTTTGAGTGCCTAAGAAACATGTAATACTAACATTTTATAGATGGATTAAGGTGGTAGTTAGGATTCTTTTAGCTTAAAAGTTGGTCAAGACATCAAGATCAAGGTACTTAGATGCTTGATAAGATGTTCAAAACATCAAAATCATGCACTTAGATTCTAGATAACATGTGATGGTGCAAGTTATTCAAAGGATGGCATGAGTGTTTTAGTTTGTATTTGGTTAAGATTGGATGATCTAGTTTCTCATGCTAGTTCCCATAATTAATCATGCATGCACCATAATTTGTTAAGCCATGCATGATTCTTCCAATTATGGTTGGATGAGAGAAGTTCCTAGATCATCATTTTGGAATTAAATAATTCTATCAAACACAATTTAGAACCTACATCTCATCATACATGAACCAAGTGCAAGTATTTCATGTAAGTCATCTCAAGAATGTAGTTGTACGTGCATAGAAATCAATTGTATTTTAAATTAATGAGTACACAAACTAGATCCTATTAACCATCACACATTGTATAGAAAGTCAATATACAATGCTAGATATCTCCAGTTTATAGTTTGTTGTGTAGTGTGTCGATATTAATAATCCTTATTTGTTACTTGCATTGACAAAATAAGTTTCTAAGATCTCGGATGAAATACTTAGCTTATTAAATCTATTAAATAGGTATTTTTGTTTGTTATGCAATACCATACCGAATTCAAACCACGAGAATTCTCTTCAACTACGCAAGTAGTTTGTATGTTTGCATAAAGTCTTTTCTTTTCTTTTCTACCCTAAACACTGATATGTGTCTAAATACACATATATTTTACATTATTTAAACCCACAAAACTGCCAAAAACACTTTGAAAAGCAATAAAATGTTATAAATATCATTAAAATGTGTTTTTATGTATTACAGATGCAAAATGATTGAAAACAAGTGAAAACAAGCAAAGTTTGCATAAATGGCAAATCTAGTCCCTCGAGTTTCAAAATTGACATAAAACACCCCTGGATATTTTAAATATTGAAATTTAACATCTTAAGTCCTTGGGGAATTGAAACTTGGCAAAAATGGTCCTTGTATTAATCTTTGGAAAATTTTCACTTCAGCCCCTAAAAAATCCAAAATTGCACAAATGGTCCTTGTGCTTATTTAAACCAAATCCGGACCCTTATTATTAAAACCCAAATAAACCCTTAAATCCCAACCCAATATATAAACCAATCCAACCCAGTCCCTTTATAAATAACCCCAGCCCACTTAAATAAAAACCCAAACCCGACCCAATCCAACTTTATTAATAATACCAGTCAACACCTCAGTCAAACCCATTCCCTCCCAAAACCATACCACCACTGCTTCTATACTCCACCTCCATGGTTTTGGCCACCTGTTGCTACCACCTCATCACCAACTCACCCCCAGCTGTCTACCCACTCCCCTCCACCTCCACAAACACCCAAAATTCCTTAATTGCATTGTACCTGGTTAAAAACCACCTCACCCATTTTCCCGCCAAAACTAAATCCAACGATTGGGATTGACTCAATTCAATCCAATGACTGGGAAATGATGGGAAGTCGACAAGGATGCTATAGGGATGATATTTAAAGAAAAAGAAGCACAGAAGATCAAGTTGTCACTAGTTTTTAGACCAATTTCATAGTGTAAGATTTATTTAATGTCTGTTTCAGTTTCACTTTAAGTTTTCATTGTAATTCAAGTTAAATTAAAGTCGGTTATCCTTATGTTATCAAGTGATGTACTCAATTTCAAGTTTAATAAAAGTTCAAGTTTTCCTGTGATTCGTATTAAGTTTGTATAAGTTGATAAGAATCATTCACAACTTCCATACCCTTTGTATAAGTTTATGCAAGCTTTTTATAGCTTTCTGTAAGCTTGTATTCAGTCTAGTACTATTAATTTTGAAAAACCAAGAAAAGTCAACTAAAAGTCAAAATTAAGTCAAATAAGCAGTTCTGGGTAAATAAGCAGTTCTGGATTAACCTGGATGGGTGTTTAAGCTTGGTAAGTGACAAACAAAGTTTAAATTCTGGTCCTTGGTTCTTTTTAGTTTCACAGTTCTCATCACAGTTGTAAGCTCCATTTCTCAAGTTTTTGCATTCTACTGTTTAAGTGCTTAATATTAGCTTATTATTGTTATTTCATGATTATTATTAGTTGCTAGTTCTATTTCATCATTAAAATCAGTATTAATTAGTTATAGTTTCATTTTACCTTAAAAACTCTTAAAAATCCAAAAATAACCAAATCTAGTATAGCTTATTATCTAGCTTAATTTTGTTTTAAAAGTTGCTTATTATAATCTATATAAGTTATTTAATCAGTGAAAATCAGTAATTAATAGTTAGAATATTTAGTTCCTTTGAAAAGTCCACACAGACCCTTAATAAAGGGTTGTTTGTTTTTTTTGGTCAACATAGGTCAAACTCAATAGCTACTGTACATTGACCTTTTGTCCAACTTTGTTCCAGCTTAATTAAGCTATAATAAGTCATTTTCAAGTTCAGTTAAGTCCACTAGATCAGTTTACTAAGTTTCTAAGCCTAGTGTGAATTTCAGTCAACAAGGAGTTCAAATAAGCCATATTAAGCCCCAAGCTTATTTAGCCATTCACTTTGGCATTTTTATGCTCTATTTGGTCTTGTTAGTCAATCCCCAAAAGCTTAGAACCTCTGCACAAGGCTACACCCAAAACAACCCATTTCATAATGAAAATCTGCACATTTTCGTAACTTCCATTTTCAGCTCAGTTTTTGTCGATTTTTCATTTCTTCGTCTTAAGGAGTTAGACCCTGAAATTTGGCAGGCATATAGCTCCCCAGCTTGTGTACGTCTCCATATTTTTAGATTATTTTTTAGATTTTTTTACAGCTGCTTTTCAACAGCTCAAAAAGCTGCGTTTTTGCAAAATACCACAGAAAATTCAGCAACTTTCTAGCTTATTTTGAGCTTTCCAGCTTATTCCATTAGCTTTTCTCAGTTCCTAAAGCATATTTATAGTCACCTTAGTCTATTTTACCTATTTCCATAAGCTTGTAACTTATTTTAAAGCTTCTAGTTTAATTTGTAAAAATCCTAGTTTTAAAACCTTTATAAGCTTACTGTGTGATTAAGCTGGTAATTTCCAGCTTATTTAGCTTTTTCTAATAAAAGTGCCTTAATTAAAGTTGCTTAGAATTAACTAAAAAGTATGTAGAAAAAAGAAAAATCCAAAAAAAAAATAGTTTAGCAAAAATGTGGGGTGTGGGATTCGAACCTGTGACCTCTCGCTTAGTATAACATGCATAAACCACACCCCCTTCCAGTTGCTCTAGGGCACTAGTTCCGTTTATAGCTGCAACCCAATTCTATTTAACCATGTTTTTTTCAGTTTAAGCTTATTTACTTATTAGCTTATTTGTAGCTTATCCGTATAAGCTACTACCAACATTATAATTTTAGTAAATCAGTAATGTTGTAAAGTAATTAAGTAAAAAATTTCAGATTTTTTTGATTAGTGTTAGTATTTATTTCGTATTTTTATTTGTATAATAGTAATTAAATCATAATAAAAAATATAAAAGTCAAAAAAATATAATTCTTTTTTCTAAAATTTTCTTTTATCATATAGAACCTGTAAAAAATATATTTGCACCCATAATGTTTATATTTCATTAATTTCACGTTTTTACTCGCGCACGTACGTAGTTTTTAATAAAACCGCGCGTTTTTAGTTTTCTTTGTAGTTTTTTATTACGTAAGTTTTAGATAACCGTTTTTCTTACGTTTTCAATCATTTTTAATTATCTTTCACTTATTTTAGATTAGAAACCCTATATCCCATTATTTTCACCTTTCTAACACGTTTCAGCGAATCGAGAAAGTAAATTTCATTCAACCTTCGTCAGGGATAACGAACCTAGGTTACACTTGCTCGCCTTGTGTTTCCTTTGATAAAAATATAAGGTTGATATTACGCGAATCAAAACATAGCATGCAATTTTCACATAAATTGAACAAGTAGAGTTAGATATAAAATCTTCAACAAAAGTGTAAGTTGTGATCCAAAATTTTATCTAGTGTTGGTAATTTGACAAAAATGACTTTCAATTCTAGCACATGTAGTAGAATAGTTTGTGTCAAATTTTCTTGTTCATCACACATAGTATAGACATGTAGGATCAAGGATATTATCAATCATCGTTTGAATAATGCATTGATAGATATATTTCCTCTCGGAAAACATTTATTTGAATTTCCTTCCATGCCTTCATATAAGTCCTAGCATATAAACACATAAGCTCTAAGAGCACCTAAAGGACCTTGCAAACGACCATCTAGACATCTAACTTATCCTAAAAGATTGTTCTCCTATGATGCATGTCAACCATGAACATCTAGACCTATCCCTAAAACAATTTGGATTTTTGAAAAATGTCATGCCAAAACCTAGTCTTGTTTATTTTGTGACCTAAGCGTTCTTTTATTCAAGTCACCAATGACTTGTTCTATAGGATGACCCCTCGCTTCTCTCACTTTCTTAGGATTGCCTTCATCCGAAACATTAGCTTGTAATGATGGCGACCTTTTTTGATCTTGAACTATTTGTTCGTCGATCACATCATCTTCTACCGAAGGAGATGATTTAGGCTCGGGCATGCTCTCATCAAAGGTCACATTGAGAGATTCCTCAATCCTCATTGTTTCCTTATTAAGCACTATGTATGCTTTACTAGTTTGAGAGTATCCTAAGAACACACATTCATACGACTTTGGGTCAAATTTGGTGAGATATTCTTTGGTGTTAAGTATAAATACTTTACAACCAAATACCTTAAAGTATTCTAAGGAAGGCTTCCTATTTCTAAGTATCTCATAGGGTGTTTTATTAATGACTTTTCTAATATAGACTCTATTAAAGATATAACATGCGGTATCTAGGGCATGACACCAAAACTTTTGTGGAATGGATTGCTTGTCAAGCATTGCACGACTCATCTTTCGTAACTTACAATGTGTTCTTTCAACAATCTCAAGCGATTGAGAAGTGAACGGGCCCGATAAGTTATAAGATATTCCATGTTGTTCACAAAAGCTACCAAATTGTAATTTATCAAATTCACTACTATGATTTGTTTTTATTGAAACAATAGAAAAATCAAGTAGGTTTTCAAGTTTTTTCCTTAATATATCAAATTTTCCTAAGACTCCATCCTTAGACGCTAAAAATAATATCCAAGTGTAATTTGAATAGTCATATAAAATCATCAAAGTGTAGAAGTTTCCTCTATAGCTTTGGATTGGAGATGGACCATACAAATCTAAGTGTAACAACTCTAAAACCCTATTAGTTGACACTTCATTCCTATTCCTATTGTTTGCATGTCCTTGACTCCCTAGACTACAAGTATCACAATAATGTCTTTCAAAACTCAACTTTGGTAAATTCTTTACTAGCTCGTTGGAAGCTAGACTTTGGACTAACCTCATATTGGCGTGACTTAACCTCCTATGCCAAAGCGTTGAGTTATCCACCATGGATGTAAGATATATGTGTTGTTTGGAGTTATCTCCCAACTTGCAAGTATACAAGTTATTTCTCCTATGACCTCTAGCTAATACTACACCATTTTTACTAATGGTACAATCTACTTTAGTAAACTTAACCTCACAATCATCATCACTTAATTGGCTAACACTAATCAAGTTAAAGTTTAAACCGCTAACATGCTCAACATTGGTAATTTCCATGGAGTCATGAAGGACATTACCTTTACCGATGATTTTCCCACTAAGTTTGCTTCCAAATATGACTTGATTGCCGTCATACGCCTTGTATGATGTGAACAATCTCCTATTCCCGGTCATATGTTTAGTGCAACCTCTATCCACTATCTACTCGTCCGGTTGTAGATCACATTTGAGGCAAACCTACAACCAAAGATGCAATTCAAGTTTTTGGTACCCATTTCTTCTTGGGTCCATTTTGGTTAGCATTTAAAGTGCCCAAGTTAAACATTCTTGGGTCTTGAAGCAAGACACATAATTTCTCAATACCAAACCTAGAGAGGTAGACCAAGGATTGTTTTGAAAATCATTATGGTTTTGATAGCTTGGCCTATAGCTTTGATAAGTTTGAGGTCTAAAGAATCTTTGGTTTGGGTAGGAGTTGTCTCTCCTTTGGTATGAGTTATATTGATAGTGTGAGGACCTTTGGTTGTTGTTATAAAAATTTCTTCTTGGAAATGATTGGTTATATTGGAAAGAAGATCTTTGGTTGTATGTTGATGAAGGTCTCACATTGGGTGTGGGTAAGAGTGGTTTATGATTGACTCGAGGTTGTGTGTAACCAAGGCCATTACGAGTACCTGAGTTATAAAATTGTTTTTAGCTTTCTCTTCTTGTAATGGGTGCTTGATTACCTCGATTATTTGCAAAAGGAGCTTGAGGAGTAATTGGTTTAACAAAACTATTTGACGAAACTCCAATTTCCCTTAGAGACCTGGCACGCTGCTGGCGCGTCAGGCTCGTAAATTTTTGGAGTTTCGTTTTTACTTTCTTTAACAAACACTATTGGTTTGGTTAGACTTTCGGAAGTGCTTTTCCTATGTTTTGAAAATCCAAGACCTTCCTTATCTTGGGACACTTTTTGACGACTTAACATATCATCCAAATCATTACTACTCTTCTTATATTTTGAAAAACTTAGAGACTCCTTTTGAAGTTTAGATACTTTATCATTCAAAGAGTTAACCTCAAGTGTGAGCATCTCACATCTTTTACATGGTTCAACTACCTCTTTGCGATAATTTAGTATCTTTACTTCTCTTTCGAGTTCATAAACCTTTTTATTAATTTTAGCACGCTCTTGTTCAAGAGAGCATTTTTTCTTAACAATATTTTCAAAGGTTTTCATAAAATCCTCATTGAACTTAACTAGTTCCTCATTCTCCTTTTGTAATTTATTAACATTATTAGAAGTAGAAGGATTTTGAGGTACCTCTAGTTTTTCTAGTGCCATGAGACAAGTAGCTTCTTTGTTTGGTTGATCTTCGTCTTCACTATCACTCCAAGCTCCACCGATGAATGCCTTGTTCTCTTTAGGCTTCGGACGATCACTTATGAAGTGATCCTTTTCACCACAATTATAGCATCCGCGATCACACCTAGAGCTTTCGCCAACCTTGTTGTCAAAAATTCGACCTCTTACAAACTTGTTCTTACCATCATTACCTCGGTTACCAAACCGGTTCCCTCGCCTAAAGTTACCACCTCTTCTAAAGAACTTTCTAAAGTTCTTAGCCATTAAGTTGAATTCTTCATCATCTTCATCACTTTCTTCACCACTTCCTTCTTGACTATCACTATCGTCACTAGCTTGGTTCTTAGTGACTTTAGCTTTGAGAGCCAAATACTTCATCTTCTCCTTCTTGTCTTTGGAGGCCGCCACTTCACCGGAAGAGCCCGAAGGAACTTCCTTACATGATTCTTGTTGCTATAACTTGGATCTAGGGCCGTAAGGCTTGTGATGATAGCATTGAATCTAGTATAACCATTATCAATGGTTTCTTCATCCGAGATCGAGAACTTCTCATATTGTTGGATAAGTAAGTCGATCTTGCAATCTTTGACTTGTGAGTTCCCTTGATGGGTAATGATGAGAGTATGCCAAATCTCTTTGGCGGTCTTGCACGTGTAAACCTTCTCGAACTCCCTTCGAGGTAAGGCATTGTAGATAGTCATCTTGGCTTCATCATTCTTGCCAATCTTCTTCTTCTCATCCTCTTTCAATTCCAAATATGGCTTTTCAACCATCAACTTTGTTTCGGGATCTTGCATCATGAAGACAAAGTTGCCATTTTGGATGATCTCCCACAAGTCGATATCTTTAGACCTAACATAGGTCTCAAACCGGGTTTTCCAAAAGCAAAACCCATCAAATTCTAGCAAAGGTGGTCTTTGCATAGAACACCCCTCAACATAGTTCTTGATAAGGATTTATTTGGTACCTTTTTAAGGGGTCATTTAAGCCCAAAATCGTATAAATGTGATCAAATATTGCCTCAAATCGTTTCTTTTTCCATTTCAGGTACTTGGGAAGAGAATTATGGAAATCGGCACTTTTGGAGCATATTTGGACTAAAAAGAGAAGAAAACGACAAAGTCGCGAAAACCTGTCAGAAAAGGAAGGCTGACGGCGTCACTAGCTACAATGTGACGCCGTCACTTGTTATTTGAGCTGGATTTTGGGTGGAAAATCACCAAGTGACGCTTCAGAGAATTTGAAGAATTTACAACCTGACGCCGTCAGGTGTTATTTGGAGGAAAGAGTCATGCTTTAAGCCAACAAGAGATGGCTCAGAACTTTTTATAAGCTGACGGTGTCAAAGACTGAATGTGATGCCGTCAGAATGACAACTTGCACAAGAAGAAACCCTAATGGCGGCGAGCTGACTGCGTCAGGATCCATAAGCTGACGCCGTCAGAGTTGTAATGCTATATATATTTTCGAATGTTTTCATTATTAGGGGTGACATCTTTTGGTAATAAACCCTAGACGATTTTCAGAGATCTTGTACGGCTTTTTCAGCCTTTTTTATCCATTTTCAATTGAAGATAAGTTATTCGTTTAATCATTCAATATGTCTATGTGTTGTTTGATTATTTGTTTATCTTTTCTTCTATCTAACATGCTAGCTTAAGTTTATTTGTGTTTGCTTAGATCTAATGAAACCTAGTTATTGAATATTGATTTGTTGTCTCTTGTTTAGTTGATTGTTATCGCGTTAGGTTAAGAAAACTGGCTGACCTCTTATATGTAACTAGCTTGAACGTCTTAAAAACGCAACCATAGAGTGCACTATTGGTTTTGTTTGTTGTATTTATTGCGTGAATTGCGGCTTGTAGATCCTAGAAAACTTAATGGATGTTAAGGGATTTAGGGGAGACTAATGTTCGTAGAGTTGGGGACTTCGGCACCTCCTCACGACCAATAATAAGGAATACGACGCTTCAACTAAAACAATGAAGTGACAATTCAACGAATCAATAGGAGATAACTAGGGAGTAATTAAATCTAAGTAAACACGCTTTTCCTATCATAAGAAGTTCACCAAATTTATCTTTTTCTTGTTTTTAGTTTAATTTTAGTTTTATAATTAGATTTTGGGTTAGTTGATTAACAACTAATTCCGCCCACTCCTTCAAAAACCGAGATTTTATTTGCTTTCTAAAAGATATAAAAATACAAAAAGAATCATCCCTCACCTCTAGACCTATCTCGTCATACATCTTGACCTAACGACACTATTCCCCTAGAGAAAGATCAATCCCCCCGGACATACCTATACTACACTACAATGATCAGGTACACTGCCTGGAGGATCGCAAGCTTCTCAAGATCCCTTGAGAAGTAAAACTTTTTGTGTCTTGCAAAACTCGCATCAAGTAGAACTGCGGACTACCATCCTGTTTCTTTTATTTTTGTTTAAGTCAAGAAAGTGTCATGAAAAATACAAAAAGAGTTAGTAGTTAGCGAGTCGAGTCGAGTCTTGGCTTAGCAACGGCTCATTGTACATGTAATTGACAAAGATGATTGACTTGCCACCAGTAAAATTCCCTTTATCCAACAAACCGTGTTTATCATACCCTTACACGTAACATTACAACTCTTTAAAAGCCCTCTTTGATAGTTTATCCTAGTTGCTTACGCTAAAGTGGTGGAGCTTTGATCCGTTTTCAAGCCTATGGTAATCTATGTGCTATGACAGGTAGAGAGTGTTTTATTTTCCTGTTTCCATTCATGGTATATAACTTTATACACCCGAGAGATGTGAGAATCCAAACACTTTATGTGAGGTGCTAGTATATAATTTCCGTGCTTATTTTGACTAACGTGGAACGATTGTATGTTGTAATTACTTTTATATTAATGTTAAATGATGTCACAACTCGTAATTTCAGGTCCTTTTCAAGCTTCGAAATTTCACTATTCATCTCGGGAAATTACTATTCATGGGTTACTATTCATCATTTTCGGAGTCAGTTTGAGACTTTGAGAAGTTTTCAAAAATTTTACTATTCACATGACACTATTCATTTTCGGAGGGAAATCACTATACATAGTCATCATTCATCATTTCGTAAACAAGATTTACGGGTATTCTAATTCGCGTAACAAGTAAGGTTTAGCTGTGTATTCATGCATCATCAGTAAGGACACTTCATATAGACTAGAGTAGTCTACATATCATCAGTATCATCATTATCATATTAAGTCATGCATGGGTTTGTGTGTTTTTTCATTTACGTATGTTCGTTTATTTGTTAAACGTTACCACTCAGTCATTACTACTAACATTATACCCAATACTCCCGACTATGATCCTAATATAATTTCATGTTAATTTTAATTATATAAAAGTTATATTATTAATTTACCCGGTGTTTTTAAACCAATCGCTATATTTTCCGTTAGGAGCTTATAACTCCGTCGGTTTGCGAAATTTCAATCCGATAATCATTCTAACACCCGATTCTTGCAAGGAATATGGTTTTACAATTTTTACAACTTCGTCGTATTTTATTTTACCTCGTCATGATTTATTTCTAGTTAACTCGGTACCCGATAACACCTAATGTATACCCAAACAAACTAATACATACTAATTGGGGGGACAAGGCTTTAATTAGCCAACTTCTCACCTTTTTCCTCCATGTGATGCCGCCCCCCCCCCCCCCTTTCCCTAATAAGACAAGAATTCTTAAATTGCTAGACAAATCCAATTAATGCTATTAGTACACATGTTCCCTAATTTATTTTCATAACATTACACATACAAATTTAACTAGCTAAATCAAGAGATTTTCTCTCTTTTTTTTCTCCTTCCTTGCTCGGCCCAACCAAGAACACAAGAGAAGATCCATCAAATTTTCAAGTTAAAGTCATAATCAAGTCTCATTTACCTTCCTTGTTAGGGTTTTGTAATAAAAACCCCAATGTTCTAAGTATTTTTCATCCATAACTCTTCCATAATTCAAGTAAGCTCAAGAACATTTTTTTGATCATCTCATACTTTCATTTTACCTATATATTGATGTATTATCAAGTTTTATTAGTAGCTAGTATGCAAAGTTTATGTTATACATACCACTTGTTACATATTTTTCTTTATAAACATAGATCTATGGATTTTTAGTATGATCATCATGAGATCCACCATTGTTGGTGATGTTTAGGACCCCATGACACCCTAAGAAGGTGTATGGTAAGATTAGATAGGTTGTGGTGTTGATTTGAAGTGGTTTGATTAAGTTTTGAAGTACTATTCTTGAACATTAAACATTGATTTTTCAACAATAGAAATAGCTACTTTCCAAAAACGGGAAATCTGGAAATTTCAGTAAACATTGAGCTATTTTGGCCTTCATATTCAGAAAATACTTTCAAAAACAAAACCGTGGCCGCAAGAATGAGTAAAAACCGACTTACGATGAGAAAGTTATGATTTTTCAAAGTTGTACGACGAAAACTAAATTTCTGAAAATTGCGTGCTGTTTGCCGAATTTCAATGGACACAACGAGACGTTAGACGTCATCTAGATGACCCGACCGACTGAAAATATGTTAGTTCATACTAATACGAGGCCGTGGATGTAAAGAACATAGAAAACGAGCTTATAACGACCAAGATACGCGTGTTTGAAACCCGACAATTCACAAACCATTTTGACAGCTTTTAATAGAAATATATTTCTAAGTGTAAAAACTGTTTTTGTAATACATCATGTTGAGAACCATTTTTCTCATTGATCGAGACCCGTATGGTCAAAAGTTAAATGATGCGACATTAAGACATTGTTGCAAGGTTTTCAAAAACGTCGAGCTTATGTCCTAACACTTAATATACACTATTTCGCGACTAGTTTTGCGAGGCCATTTAGGCATATTTTTTCAAGTAATGAAAATGCTATTTTTACGACGAAAACGCTATATTCTCCGATAGAACGCTAAACAAGGATCGTGGAGTACCGTTTCAACGTATTTACACGAAAAGTAGTTTATAACTTAACGAGACGTCAAAGATGTATTTTTCGTCAATAAACGTTATTTTCAAAACTAACGAGTGGTATCGTTAACATACGTATTTGCATGTGTTGCATTGTATCATTTCTTACATTAGATCATATCCTCATATTAGGTCGCGGTTAGAGACCGAGCCTCATTTCAGCATATTTAATATTATCATTGTTGCTATCGCATCAGGTGAGTTTCATAGCCTCTCCTTTTACTTGTTTTGTAACTATTTTGGGGGAGAATACATGCTCGTTTTTCAATAAACTCTATGCTCATTTTACATTTAAACTCCATGCTTGTTTTTCTTGAGACGTGAGTTGTCCTTCAAACATTATTGATTGGTTAAAATATTTGAGTCGTTGCTCGGAAGTATTTTGTGTTTACATTGTTCACCCTTGATCATTTCATTATGGACACTAGTACATTAAGTTATTTCATATTGCCTATGTTATGGACTGTTAATTACGTATTATTTTAGTTATATGACGACATTGTCAGAAATATATATATATATATATATATATATATATATATATATATGGCGACATTGTCATGGCGACACTGCTAGATTAGATTATATGGCGACATTGTCAGAATTTATCTTATGGCGACATTGTCAGAAATTTATTTATATGGCGATATTGTCATGGAAACATTATCACACTTACCTTTATTTAGCGACATTGTCACACTTAACATTAAATTTTGTGGTCCATAAATCATTTGACGTTCATTCAAACCAGATCTTATTTAGTAGTGGGTTGTAAACACACAAGTTGCAAGTCTTGTATGGGTGGGGCTTGGAACTGGGTGAATTTACAATGCCTTTGCTGGGAAATCTTCATTCAAATGCATTACATTTTTCACTAAACTCTATGAACTCACCAACCTCGTATTGACACTTTTAGCATGTATTTTCAGGTATTAAGCAATAGCACGCTACTGGAGGTTTTTGGCAGGGCATGGCATGGTCATAGAAGACTCTGATATTCATTTGGGGACCGTTTTAATTGTTTTAAGGGCCTATTTCCGCACTACTTTTAACAATGTAAATTTAACACTTTTGGTTAAACAATTTGATTCTAAATGATTGAGGTGAAAACCGTTCTTTGCACTTGTGTTGTGATACCAATTGAGTTGCACCCCAGTGGCATGTATGCTTCCGTTGGACCCGATTTCTGGGGGTGTGACAGATTGGTATCAGAGCCTTGGCTATAGAGAACTAGGTGATTTTAAAAACCTAGACTATAGCTACATTTACAAAAACTTAACCCTATGACCGCCGCGTGCCTGCCTGCCAAGCTGATGCCTCATTTGTGGTTTGTTGCTGATATATTTAATGAGATTTGTGTCTTATTATCAAATCATTTATACCCACTTATTCTAGTTGATTACTATAGTTGTCTTTCATATAAGCATGCTCACATATCATACACGTCGCAGCGTTACGCTTTTTTTTTCCTTGCATAGTTTCATCATTCGACCTCGAGTTTGGTCACTTGCTGTAGTCTTTCAGAACGTCTTTTCAAATGTGAAGGACATAGTATTAGTATAACTGAGCTGAGTATTTCAAAATTCATTGAACCTCGGTGGAATATAGACTGGTCATCTTATTCGACCGGGACAGTGGGACATAGACTGACCACCTATGCCCGACTCAGAGATGAATTTTGCAATACTGAGGACAGTTATAATAGAATTATGTCCGGGTTGCATTCCTACTCGATTTCTAAAGGTTTCAAAATTCATGTGTGTGTACACAATCGTTGCAAGAGCCTTCACATCTACATCACCTCGTGAACCACCGTCTAGAAGCAGGCCAGATAATCATAACGCAACTTCCAATTTTCATTGTATGACAAGCCACTCCAGAGCACCTACATTTAGGAAATGCCTTATTTACGTTTCGCTCTTCTTTTCTTGTTTTGAAGAATCATGCCACCCAAGAGAGCTACTACTACTATGACACCAGCTGAGATCAGAAAGCTTGTTGCTGACAGTATAGAGGCAGCACTAGTAACCGAGAGAGCTGCCGTAGCTGCACGGGCTGCCGAAGCTGCTGCCGAAGCCGCTTCTCTGGCAGAAACCGCAGAAGCTGCCGGAATGGCTATTAATGGTACCAATGGTCGTAAATGTACGTACAAGGACTTCATGAGTGGTGATCCCCCAAAATTCAAAGGCACTGAAGGAGCCACTACTATGATTCGCTGGTTTGAAAAGATTGAATCTGTGTTTCTTCTGTCTAACTGTCCAGAGGAGTACATGGTAAAGTTTGCTACCCATACACTCGTTGGGGAAGCTATGTCATGGTGAAATTCGTATGCAAAACCCAGGGGAATGGAAAATGCTCACAAGCTTACGTGGGATGAATTCAAGAAATTGCTGACAAAGAAGTTTTGCCCATGAACTGAGGTGAAGAAAATGGAAACAGAGTTTTATGAGCTAGTGACAGCAGGAAATGATATCGAGGCATATATCAGAAGGTTTCAGGAGTTGGCAGCATTATGTCCTACAATGGTTCCAGATACTGAGAAGCTGATAGAAAATTTCATTGGTGGACTACCTAACAACATCTGTGGAGATGTGATTTCTTTTGACCCGCAAACATTGGATGAGGCAATCAGGATATCTCAGAAACTTATGGCTCAAATAGTGAAGGAAGGGACTACTTCAAACAACAACAACAACAACAACAACAACAACTCAACAACTACCGAAACAACAACAACAAGAGGAGTTGGGACAACAATCAGAGTGGCGATGCTACTCAACCACAATCAAAGAGGCAAGAAGTCGCCAAGGCCTATGCTGCAGGTTCAGCTGAAAAGAAAGGTTACCAAGGTACCCTACCCAAATGCAACAAGTGTCAAAATCATCATAACCCTGGACATTGTCTTAATCCATGTGGCAACTGTAAGAAGATTGGTCATGCGACTAGGGAATACCAGTTTCCAATCATTGCCGGAAATCAGAAACTTCCAGTGACATGTTTTGGCTGTGGAGAGATAGGACATTACAGGAATGAATGTCCAAAACAAGGAAATCAAGGGAATGGGAACCAAGGCGGAATAGCTCGTGGTAGAGCCTAGGTCATCATAGGAGGGAATTGTCAGCACATCAACGACGTGGAGGACGACAACAATGTTCAAGAACCAAGAACTTCTGCCTTAAAAATAAACGAAAACCTAAACTCTCTAGTGTTGTATTTCTTTTGTGTTTCACTTTAAGTTCTATCGTATGAACTTCATGTACTATTACGAATCCCTATCTAATGGATGTTTTATCTTTTATCACCGCAATGTGACTCCAATATCCACATATTTTCACCAAATCCACTCCAGAGACCAACGCTAACTGAATTCAGGGACTGAATTCCTTTAACGGGTGGAGTCTGTCACAACTCGTAATTTCAGGTCCTTTTCAAGCTTCGAAATTTCACTATTCATCTCGGGAAATTACTATTCATAGGTTACTATTCATCATTTCACTATTCATCATTTTCGGAGTCAGTTTGAGACTTTGAGAAGTTTTCAAAAATTTTACTATACACATGACACTATTCATTTCTGGAGGGAAATCACTATTCATAGTCATCATGCATCATTTCGTAAACAAGATTTACGGGTATTCAAATTCGCGTAACAAGTAAGGTTTAGCTGTGTATTCATGCATCATCAGTAAGGACACTTCATATAAACTAGAAATAGTCTACATATCATCAGTATCATCAGTATCATATTAAGTCATGCACGGGTTTGTGTGTTTTTTCATTTACGTATGTTCGTTTATTTGTTAAAGTTACCACTCAGTCATTACTATTAACATTATACCCAATACTTTCGACTATGATCCTAATATAATTTCATGTTAATTTTAATTATATAAAAGTTATATTATTAATTTACCCGGTGTTTTTAAACCAATTGCTATATTTTCCGTTAGGAGCTTATAACTCCGTCGGTTTGCGAAATTTCAATCCGATAATCATTCTAACACCCGATTCTTGCAAGGAATATGGTTTTACAATTTTTACAACTTCGTCGTATTTTATTTTACCTCGTCATGATTTATTTCTAGTTAACTCGGTACCCGATAACACCTAATGTATACCCAAACAAACTAATACATACTAATTGGGGGACAAGGCTTTAATTAGCCAACTTCTCACCTTTTTCCTCCATGTGATGCTGCCCCCCCCCCCCCCCCCCCTCCCTTTCCCTAATAAGCCAAGAATTCTTAATTTGCTAGACAAATCCAATTAATGCCATTAGTACACATGTTCCCTAATTTATTTTCATAACATTACACATACAAATTCAACTAGCTAAATCAAGAGATTTTCTCTCTTCTTTTTCTCCTTCCTTGCTCGGCCCAACCAAGAACACAAGAGAAGATCCATCAAATTTTCAAGTTAAAGTCATAATCAAGTCTCATTTACCTTCCTTGTTAGGGTTTTGTAATAAAAACCCCAATGTTCTAAGCATTTTTCATCCATAATTCAAGTATGCTCAAGAATATTTTTTTGATCATCTCATACTTTCATTTTACCTATATATTGATGTATTATCAAGTTTTATTAGTAGCTAGTATGCAAAGTTTATGTTATACATACCACTTGTTACATATTTTTCTTTATAAACATAGATCTATGGATTTTAGTATGATCATCATGAGATCCACCATTGTTGGTGATGTTTAGGACCCCATGACACCTTGAGAAGGTGTATGGTAAGATTAGATAGGTTGTGGTGTTGATTTGAAGTGGTTTGATTAAGTTTTGAACTAGTCTTGAACCTTAAACATTGATTTTTCAACAATAGAAATAGCTACTGTCCAAAAACGGGAAATCTGGAAATTTCAGTAAACATTGAGCTATTTTGACCTTCATATTTAGAAAATACTTTCAAAAACGAAACCGTGGCCGCAAGAATGAGTAAAAACCGACTTACGATAAGAAAGTTATGATTTTTCAAAGTTGGACGACGAAAACTAAATTTCTGAAAATTGCTTGCTGTTTGCCGAATTTCAATGGACACAACGAGGCATTAGACGTGATCTAGATGACCCGACCTACTGAAAATATGTTAGTTCATACTAATACGAGGCCGTGGATATAAAGAACGTAGAAAACGAGCTTATAACGACCAAGATACGCGTGTTTGAAACTCGACAATTCACAAACCATTTTGACAGCTTTTAATAGAAATATATTTCTAAGTGTAAAAACTGTTTTTGTAATACATCATGTTGAGAGCCATTTTTCTCATTGATCGAGACCCGTATGGTCAAAAGTTAAATGATGCGACATTAAGACATTGTTGCAAGGTTTTCAAAAACGTCGAGCTTATGTCCTAACACTTAATGTACACTATTTCGCGACTAGTTTTGCGAGGCCATTTAGGCATATTTTTCAAGTAATGAAAATGCTATTTTTACGACGAAAACGCTATATTCGCCGATAGAACACCAAACAAGGATCGTGGAGTACCGTTTCAACATATTTACACGAAATGTAGTTTATAACTTAACGAGACGTCAAAGATGTATTTTTCGTCGATAAACGTTATTTTCAAAACTAACGAGTGGTATCGTTAACATACGTATTTGCATGTGTTGCATTGTATCATTTCTTACATTAGATCATATCCTCATATTAGTCGCGGTTAGAGACCGAGCCTCATTTCAGCATATTCAATATTATCATTGTTGCTATCGCATCAGGTGAGTTTCATAGCCCCTCCTTTTACTTGTTTTGTAACTGTTTTGGGGGAGAATACATGCCCGTTTTTCATTAAACTCTATGCTCGTTTTACATTTAAACTCCATGCTTGTTTTGCTTGAGACGTGAGTTATCTTTCAAACATTATTGATTGGTTAAAATACTTGAGTCGTTGCTCGGAAGTATTTTGTGTTTACATTGTTCACCCTTGATCATTTCATTATGGACATTAGTACATTAAGCTATTTCATATTGCCTATGTTATGGACTGTTAATTACGTATTATTTTAGTTATATGACGACATTGTCAGAAATATATATTATATATGGCGACATTGTCATGGCGACACTGCTGATTAGATTATATGGCGACATTGTCAGAATTTATCTTATGGCGACATTGTCAGAAATTTATTTATATGGCGATATTGTCATAGAAACATTATCACACTTACCTTTATTTAGCGACATTGTCACACTTAACATTAAATTTTGTGGTCCATAAATCATTTGACGTTCATTCAAACCAGATCTTATTTAGCAGTGAGTTGTAAACACACAAGTTGCAAGTCTTGTATGGGCAGGGCTTGGAACTGGGTGGATTTACAATGCCTTTGCTGGGAAATCTTCATTCAAATGCATTACATTTTTCACTAAACTCTATGAACTCACCAACCTCGTGTTGAAACTTTTAGCATGTATTTTCAGGTATTAAGCAATAGCACGCTACTGGAGGTTTTTTGCAGGGCATGACATGGTCATAGAAGACTTGATATTCATTTGGAGACCGTTTTAATTGTTTTAAGGGCCTATTTCCGCACTACTTTTAACAACGTAAATTTAACACTTTTGGTTAAACAATTTGATTCTAAATGATTAAGGAGAAAACCGTTCTTTGCACTTGTGTTGTGATACCAATTGAGTTGCACCCCAGTGGCATGTATGCTTCCGCTGGACCCGATTTCTGGGGGTCTGACAAATGACCCCAAACTGTAAATTGATTAGAATAAATGCTCATTTACTTGGGGACAAGCAAATCCCAAGTGTAGGGATATTTGATAAAGATTTATTTGGTACCTTTTTAAGAGGTCATTTAAGCCCAAAATCGTATAAATGTGATCAAATATCGCCACAAATCGTTTCTTTTTGCATTTTAGGTACTTGGGACGAGAATTCTGGAAATCGGCACTTTTGGAGCATATTTGGACGAAAAAGAGAAGAAAACGAAGAAGTCTCGAAAACCCGTCAGAAAAGGAAGGCTGACGGCGTCACTAGCTACAACGTGACGCCGTCACTTGTTATTTGAGCTGGATTTTGGGTGGAAAATCACCAAGTGACGCTTCAGAGAATTTGAAGAATTTACAACCTGACACCGTCATGTGTATTTTGGAGGAGAGAGTCACGTTTTATGAAGACAAGAGACGGCTTAGAACTTTTTATAAGCTGACGGTGTCAAAGACTGAAGTGACGGCGTCAGAGATACAAGGTGACGTCATCAGAACGGCAACTTGCACAAGACGAAACCCTAATGGCGGCGAGCTGACGGCGTCAGGATCCATAAGCTGACGCCGTCAGAGTTGTAATGCTATATATATTTTCGAATATTTTAATTATTAAGTGTGACATCTTTTGGTAATAAACCCTAGACGATTTTCAGAGATCTTGTAAGGCTTTTTCAGCCTTTTTCATCCATGTTCAATTGAAGATAATTTATTCGTTTAATCATTCAATATGTCTATGTGTTGTTTGATTATTTGTTTATCTTTTCTTCTATCTAACATGCTAGATTAAGTTTATTTGTGTTTGCTTAGATCTAATGAAACATAGTTATTGAATATTGATTTGTTTTCTATTATTTAGTTGATTGTCATCACGTTAGGTTAAGAAAACTGGCTGACCTCTTATATGTAACTAGCTTGAACGTCTTAAAAACGCAACCGTAGAGTGCACTATTGGTTTTGTTCATTGTATTTATTGCGTGAATTGCGGCTTGTAGATCCTAGAAAACTTAATGGATGTTAAGGGATTTAGGGGAGACTAATGTTCATAGAGTTGGGGACTTCGGCACCTCCTCACGACCAATAATAAGGAATACGACGCTTCAACTAAAACAAGGACGTGACAATTTAACGAATCAATAGGATATAACTAGGGAGTAATTAAATCTAAGTAAACACGCTTTTCCTATCATAATAAGTTCACCAAATTTATCTTTTTCTTGTTTTTAGTTTTATTATTAGATTTTGAGTTAGTTGATTAACAACTAATTCCGCCCACTCCTTCAAAAACCGAGATTTTATTCGCTTTCTAAAAAATATAAAAATACAAAAAGAATCATCCCTCACCTCTAGACCTATCTCGTCATACAAATTGACCTAACGACACTATTCCCCTAGAGAACGATCAATCCCCCGGACATACCTATACTACACTACAACGATCAGGTATACTGCCTGGAGGATTGCAAGCTTCTCAAGATCCCTTGAAAAGTAAAACTTTTTGTGTTTTGCAAAACTCGCATCAGTTCTCTTGAGCCATGGATCTATACTCAACTTTTCCAAAAATTTCGTTAGGTATTTTAAATTTTTGAAAAAGAAGTTTTTGACTTAAAACGGCTTCTCGGAAAGGTTTTAACGCTCAAAAACTTGAGTATACCGCTCTGATACCAATTGTATAACCGTAGAGGGGGGGGGGGTGAATACGGCCTCTTCGGCTTTTTAGATGTTTAAAAACTTTAAGCCTCAAGGAGCACCAAGTGGTTTATACAACAACCACTAACACAATCACAATCCAAAGTATATAAAGCGAGTAAATGACACCAAGATATATACTGGTTCGGGATGGGGGGTTTATACCATCCGTACGTCCAATTGCGAATCCACGACACTATACTATTCACTAAGTATAATCCTTTCAGTGGATTATAATCCATTACAACTTTGCTCCACTGATATGCACTAAGATCAGTGCTTACTAAGAAGAGCTACTAACCAACAGTATTCCGCCCTCGAAAACCACCCTCAAGGACTCGTGATTCGACTTAACCACTAAGACCACAAAGACTTCCCACCAGAAGTATCAAACCCCAACTAGATCCCCAATGATCTAGGCTTGGTCACCTCGACACAAGACTTCCCTTACAACCAAATCGAATAAGAATGTTTGATTGTTTAATCAAGTCCTAACCTAACCTAGAGACTCGATTCTAGTAGAAAGGGTATAGATAAGAAGACCCTCGACACAATCACAAGAGTGGATTAGGTTCTTGTGATTCTTCCCTTGCAAGGATATGTGTTCTTTCAAATGATGTTATGTGAAAGATTAAGAACACAAGATAGAATTAGAGGATTGAGAGAAGAGAAATAAGAGAGAAAGAAATAATGGCAAGGGGTGAGGAATACAAGAGGCAAGGGTGGGTATTTATAGGCCAAGACCCAAAATGAGAAAAACAACTTCAGTGTCTGGCGCGCTGCCGGCGTGTCGGAGCGCCAGCGACGCGCCAGGATAACTGGTGTTTTTCCATTTTGGGTTTTGGTCTTTTAAATACCCAACCTTGCTAAACCCCCAATTGTACTTCACACATTTATATTCCTTGCTAAACCCCCAAACGCGCTGCCAGGGGTAGTTTGGGTATTCCTCACATGGCATAGAAAAGAGAGAAAGAATATGCCATGGTATATTCATTTGCTTGGAAAGGAAGTGTGTATGTTAGAGATAGAGAGAGGGAAGAATTTGAATTTGAAATTCAAATTATGTGAAAGGGAAATGAGAGAGTGATGTTGGGTTAGAAGGAACCATGGTTGGGTAAGAAGAGAGAGCATGGTTGAGTTAAGAAGAATATCTAAAGGAATATGCTTTGCTTGGAGGCAAAAGAGGAAATGAAGGGTTGAGATGAGTTTGGTGAGTTGGAGGTGATGTGATGGGGAGCCTATGTTTGGATTCAAATTTGAATTCTAGTTGTTGGAAAGTGAGAGAGTGAGGAAATAAGGTTGTGTATGAGTTGGCTTGGATGTGATGGGGAGCCTAAGGTGAGATTTAAATTTGAATTGCCCATGTGATGAAATGAGTTGGCTAGTGTGTGAGGGAAGGAAAGGGTTGTGAGGGAAGTGTGTGTATTTTGAATTTGAAAGTGAGAATGAGAGTGTAAGAGAGTGAGTTGGAATGAGGTGATGTCGAAGTGATGGGGAGCCTTTGGCTTGGATTCAAATTTGAAATTTGAGTGTTGAAGAGTAGGAAGTGGTTTGTGGTGAGGGTTAATTTGAGTTTGAAATGAAGGGTTGGATGAGGAAGATGACGAGGTGGCGAAATCTTAGTGTGTGGAAGACGTGGAGGGTGGGGGTGAATACGTTCCCGTTTAAAAACTTAAATCTTTTGTATAAAACACCCGATTAAGTGTGACTTAATATGGAAAGTTCAAGTTTAGTCTTTCAAGAACTAGAGATATTATAAAGCAACAAATAAGGCATGTCACAATAACACAACCTTAGACATATTATAAATAACATGCCATGACACAAATACAACTAACACAATTTAAGCAACAAACCACACAAATATAAATGCAATGCAAAATATAAATGTAAAGCGGTAAATGCAAAAATAAACGTAAAGAGATAAGTAAAGAAAGCGCAAACCGGACACGGTGATTTATAGTGATTTGGTCACGAAGCTCCTCTTCACCCTACTCCATTCCCCGAGTACCCAACTCGAGAGTTACTTCACTAATCAACAAGCTCCCTTCTTGGCGGAGAAAACCATACAACGTCGCTTACAATATTTTTTGACACTAAGCTAGATGTCGAGATCTTCTTCGGGTACAACCAAACCCGTTACGTTTTATGGCCCAACATAACAAACCTTGTGTTTTGAGGCCTAAACACATAAACCGCGTCGCTTACATTATTTTCCGACATTAAGCTAAATGTCGAGTACTAATCTATCTAGTACCAATCTCACTCACGATCTACCCGATCCTCGCAAATCACACAAGCTACAAGATCCACATGATCTACACTCGATCTACCCGATCTACTCATGATTCACCCAATCTACTCACGATCTACCCGATCTACCCGATAACAACACAAGCTGCACAAGATCTCCCCAATCTCTACAAGATCACAATGATCCACACAAACTAACTAAACAAGATGATAGACAACTTGATGTATATCGAGATACAACAAGTACGTAACGAATGTTACGTGTGCAGTACACTAACACTACGACACTTTGTATCTTCTTGATACGGTGTGTTCTTCTCTTGCACTAGTAGAGGAATGAAGGTGATCACTTGAAAGGATGATTGGATCACTCTAAAACAAACTAAAACTCACTAAATGATCAAAGAAAGTGATCTAAATAAGAGAGGATTAGACCAGAGAAAATTGACTGAAAAATCAAGTTGGAAGTGTAAAATGGTCCACTATTTATAGGCAAAGAAAAAACTAGCCGTTATAGACAGACGGTACCACTAATTGTCAGATAGCACCACTAAGTTTAGTGGTACCATCGGTCCTTTAGTGGTACCGTGGGGGACAAAAACGCTCCTCTGTTTGTTTTTAGTGAGGAAGGTTTATTTGGGAATGTTTGGAGCTGTTTTGTGGGGAAAAATAGCTGTTACTATTTTTGAAATAATTTTCTCAAATAAAACATTTCTTTCTATTCAAAAATAAATTGCAAAATGTATTTTTGAAAAATGTTTTGTCACATTCATAGAAATGTGAAGTTTAAAACAAAAAATTAATTTCTTTGATCATCCGTCAAGTTTAAATTTGTTTGTTCATACCTTGAGTGATTTATGTCGGAATGGAAATCTTCGACAATGTTGAACCATACTTGAGACGTTGAGAGATGTTGATGTAAGTATGCATCGATGATTAGTGTTTACAAGTAACTTGCACATTTTACGTTATGCATTATAAGTTACATGTTTGTCATTATTAAAACCAAAGAAACCGTTTAGTTTAAATATCGTAATATTTGCACTAACAATCTCCCCCTTTTTGATGATGACAAATATGTAAACCGTAACACACAGTAAAATATAGAAGTTACCTGTGTACACTCCCTTCTCCCCCTTTTGTCGAAGAAAAACGGTAATTGCCCCGAGCTCTCTACTTCTATCATTCAACTTCTCCCCCTTATTACAACACCTTCCTGTCTCCCCATAAAGTCGAGCTTGCATCATCCCAGTGAAGTCTTCTATAACCACTTGTTAAGACGACTCCATGCTATGTATTCAAATAACCCTGAGCTCCCCCTAGCTCAATGCTCCTATGGTGATTGAATCCCCTTTTTATTTACCTTAGTATCTAACGGATCCATGGATCAAATTCTTACAAAGGCTTTTCCTACATCAAGGGTTAGCTTCGTGCAACATAATATATAAAAGAATATGAGCAACATTATAGGGATAGAATACACATAACAAGACATGAAAAGGTTAAACTATGTTAAAATGTAGCTACCAAAATAATTAGTTTGATGAGTTATGTGAGCATATCAAAGTATGTTAGAGGTTTGACACATAATGAAAGTATGTCAAAAGGATAAAATCAAAGGAAAAGGACCAAGAACTTTAGGGACACTAAAAAGGTATGAATGCGTATTTCAATTTAAAGACACTTGAGGGTCACAGCCCGACCGACAACCTAAGATGTAATTGTTCAATCAATCACACCAACAAGAACAATATTCGTTCATTGAACTGACACAAGAAAAAATTTGTGGGAATGACTTCTTCCAAGTTGTCATTAGGAAGGAAAGTTTTAACAAACCTTCTGAACATTATTATCATCTACCTAAGATGATTGGCGCAAAGGATAGTATGTTGATAAGACATACTCTAAACGAGGTAGACTCAACAGAAGTTATACTTAAAAAAAATGAGAATGATACGCACCTAAATGTAAATGGAAATGATTCCATCAGATGGGAAGTGTTAGATTTGACCTTTGAGAAAAGGTGGGAAAAGACGGTTTAGATTAATATATCATTTGCACTGACAATGAGATGCATGATATATTTCAAAGGAGAAAAGGATGTGCATGTGATCCTATTGAGGGTGAATTTCTCTAGCGGGGTTGAGGTAACGAAGTTCTAGAGTTCTAGTTTTGGATTGTTGGGATTTAGAGATATTGCTGCTCATGTAATTAAAACTGCTAAGGTATTACAAGAAAAATAATGCAAGTCATTACAGCTGCTAGTTATAAAGGTTAATGCTGCTTATGGAAGTTAAGACTGCTAGAGAATAATTCTGAGACTTCAAGGAAAAATACTCTAAGTAGTTAATGATGCTAGAAGGAAAACTGAGTTACTGCTAGAGATTTAATGCTGGCAGAACAAAGAGTTAGTGCTGCTGATTCATTATTAGTGTTACTGGAATATTAGAGTCGGTTTATGTTTTTAGAATATCTTGTAACGAAAGTTTAGTAATAGATAAATATAGAAAAGATATTTATCTTGTATAGAAAGTTATTGTAAGACGAATAGGACTCATTAGTCTATAAAAGGAGGTCCAAGGGCATAGAGATACATACATCTTAACACGATTTTTTTTATAGAACTTCAAGGTTATAAACCCTAATACTTTTGAGTATTCATATTATATCAATAATATTGAAGTGTTTAGTTGATATATTTGTTTTCTTGTTTACTGTTTTATGCAATACAAAGTTCTTCGTAAGATCAAATACAGATTCCGTATTGTACTTGATAAACTTAAGGCAATTTATATACCTAGTTGTTTTAGATTTATCTAAGATAACTAACCCTTAAAAGCTAAGGAATTGATCAAGTTCTTAACTGGGATCAACAAGTGATATCAGAGCTAATGTGATCAAGAAGATTAGAAGAACCTGTTTAGACTCAAGGCTGTTCTGATATTACTGAAGACATGGATTCAGAATCTACACATATGATTACTGCATCAAAGGTGCTAATGTTCAAGTCTGGAGAGTATGAGCTATGAAGAATGAAAATGGAGCAGTATATTCAGATGGTTGATTATTCTATGTGGGAGGTAATAGAGACTGGCAATACTTTACCTAAAACAGAAACTTCAGATGCTGGTGTTATCACTATCTTGCCTATTAAAACTGTTGAAGGCAAGGCATAAAAAGACTGGAAGTTAAGGCAAGAAGCACTCTCATGATGGGCACTCCTAATGACCATCATTTGACTTTCAATCACATCAAGGATGCTAAATTGTTGTTAGAAGCAAATGAGAAAAGGTTTGGAGGGAATGGTTCTACCAAGAAGACCAGGAAGAACCTTTTGAAGCAACAATATGAGAATTTTGCTGCTCCTAGTTTTAGAACCTTGATCAGACCTTTGACAGACTTCAGAAACTTATTAGTAACTAGCACTTGTGGAAGTAACAATTCCTCAAGAAGATATAAATCAGAAGTTTCTAAAAAGCTTTCACCAGAATGGAACACACATACTGTGGTGTGGAGAAACAAGGTTGACCTTGATACAATGATTTAGATGATCTGTATAACAATCTAAAAGTGTATGTGTTGGGTCAAAAATTTGACCCAATTGCCCTTGACAAGGATTTGAAAATAAAATAGCCTAACTACTGAATAAAATAGTGAGTTACTCACTTATACAGAAATCAGTGACTGTGTATAACCTTAAACATCAAACAAGTCACTGAGTGAATAGTCACTCACTGAGTTACCTTCAGGATGTTCAGACTGAGTCTAAGAAGAAAGAATCGTCATTCAGTGAGGCGGTACTCAGTAAATGATCCCTGAGCCAAAGAAGAAGGTAATGGAGTCAGTGAGTGATGACAATAACTCACTGACTCCCTGAAGACTGTCTCTGAACGAACTGAAAGTATGAGCGGAAACTTCCTGTGGAAAATAAAGCTGACACAAGTACCACAAGGAAGACAAAGTAAATACAAGAATTGCCATATAAGTGGGAATAAGTTGAAATCACTCCTAAAGTATGGTTGTTGCATTCTCAAAAGGGAAAATGGTACTTCTCCACCAAATGCAAGACAAGTGTCACCAACTATCACATGTTGTACTTTGTATTTCTTAGCTATATATATATATATATATATATATATATATATATATATATATATATATATATATATATGTTGTGTGTGTGTGTGTGTTGTGTGTGTGTGTGTGTGTGTGTGTGTGTGTATGTTTGTAAAGAGATAGTTAGGATTCTACACACACAAAATGTAAAGTATATTATAGTATAGTTGATAGGATCCTCCTCTGTAAAATTAGAGAGTATACATTGTCATTCAATCCCAAGTGTTGTTCCGCAAACACTTGGGTATATATTCTTTGTTAAATGCATATAGAATATAAACGTTGAAAATTACAATGTGTGTTATTAGTAGTCATTTGGTTCTTGTGTAAAATTAATCATGTTTTGCACAATTCTTTTTTTGGACCAACAAGTGGTATCAGAGCGGGTGGATCATCATGATCTAGATCCGTTCAAGTGGCTACTAATAACAAATCCTCAAAGTCCAAAAATAAATGTAAGATCTTCAAAAACTGCTACTGTTGTAGCAATTTTTGAGGGGGAGAGACACATTTATTTGGACTGAAAACACATCCCCTTCCCTCCCTGAACCCAAAATAACACTTTACCCCACAAAAAAACCCACTAACCCAAAATCCAATACACACAACACAAAAAAAATCCAAAAACAACACACATAAAAAACCCAGATCGAGAAACACACCAACACAAACACCACGACATAAACTCAAACTCATCAACACACACCACACAAAATGGAAGATGAAATCAATCATCCTCAAAAAATATCACCAAACCCAACCCAGATGTCGATTTAAACTCAAATCCATCACAGATCTGAAAACAATCAAAAACCCACCTAACAAAAATCTCAAAAAACATACCAATCTCGTATCCAACTCATCTAACAAAAAAATACTCAAAAATCAGAGGTGACGTTTTTTCAGTTATGAGCAGAGATTGAAAAATGGATGCAATGATGAGCTGAAAATCTATTTCAGTGTTGCATTTATTTCAGACTAAGCCTGAGCCCGATTATGCATCCATCAGAGGGTATTGTGTATTGGGAGTAGTGTGATTAAACTTGAGAAATATGTGACTCAGGATTGTGGGTATGGAACCTGAACCCAGAACCTAAAGAATCACTGATGCGGATCAGTGAAGAGGAAAGAATCAAATGGTCTGGGCAGGTTGATATCGTGACTCAGAGAATTGTATTAGGTGGTACAAATTGTGAGTCAGAAAAATGAAGGAATCATCAGTGTGATTAAGTTATCATGAGTGTGAAGAATATGGAAAATGTATTATGTGGTCTGAAATACTAAGGGGTATGAAAACCAGTATTTAAACAAATACAAACCTGAACCCTCTCACTGAAATGGGTCACTAAACCCTAACCCCTGAACCTTGTCACTGAACAAGGTCACTGAACCCCACTCCCTGAACCTCAGTCACTAAACCATCTCATATTGAACCTTCTATTGAACCCAATTTACTGAACCTCTTAATCTAGTCACTGAACTCTCGGTCACCCTCTGAACCTGGGCTCTGAAACCCCGGTCAATGAACTCCCTGAACCTTACACTGAACACCCCATATTCAAACCAAGGGTCAGAAACACCATACCTGAACATCCAGGTCTCTGAAAATCAAAGTATACATTTAGGTCACTGAAACCAAGATTGAATCTGAAACGAGAGTCTGAAATCAACTGAAGACCCTGAACCCGAGGATCTCTGAAACCAAGCATGAGTTCTGAGCCTAAAGAATACATGAACCTGAGTTCCTGAAATTGGTTGCGACTATGAATGTTATTCAAGGTCCTGAAACTCAGGGCTAAGTATGCGCATGTACCTTCAAGAGCCTTGTAAGAAAGGTGCATCAGGGAGAGCACAGTCTCTGAACATGGAGTCACTGAATCCAAATGAGACTGAATCTAAGCTTCTGAAGAAATATAGGTATGGGTCATATATTAGGGAGCATAAAGGTTAAGAATGAGTCAAGGACGCTAATAACCTCATACAGAAGGTTGTAATCAGGGAGTGTTATGATGGTATGGATTGATAAGATTCAGGGAGTAATAAAGAACTCAGGAAGTGGTTACTCAAGAACCTCAAACCGGAGTCTCTGAACTTGTGGTGACGATTACTCAAGTACCTGAAGACAAATAAGACTGAACTCGAGTCTCAAACATGGTACGAAACTGATTAAGGTGGGTATGAAAAAGTGGGTATGGAATGATATATGGGAGGAACTGATTATAAGGAATCAGTAAGGTTGTTTAGTGGTTTGAGAAACTGAAAAAACATCAGGGAGTGGTTCAAGAGTCTTGAAACAAATGAGCATCAGGGACTATGTCCCTTGAACGTAGATATGGAGTCTGAACACACAAAACTCTGAATCCAAATCCCATCGGAGTACCTGAAAACAAGTATGAACCTGAAAACCAAACACGAGTCACTGAAATCTTTATAGTGTCTCTGATGAAACCTCGGAACCTGATAACTACATCAACCTGGACCCAAGGAGACTGAAAGGAAGTCTAGCACCTGAAAAGGCAAACACCATAACCTGATAACCAAAACCAACCTGATTCACCTAGGCTATTTGTATATTCAAATAGGGGGAGACTGTTGGGTAAAAAATTTGACCCAATTTCCCTAACAAGGATTTGAAAATAAAATAGCCTAATTTATTATGTGTCAAAACAACATAGTGTGGGTGCATAATTAACAAACAAATCGTGTAAAATGCACATAAGGAACAAATGCAAACATCATATAAGATATGATAACATTTAGCATTTAAGAGCATGTACCATAGATATACATATCAAGAGATATTATATCAGAAAATGTAATTGAAAGCAAAAACTTTCTTATAAACATGCATTCAATAATTAATCAAATAATTAATGAGCATTAAGAAAACATGAAGACATTTAATCATATCTCTCAAGAACATGTTATCACCTTGAAACACATATGTGGGATGCAAGTAATCTAGGTTCGCTAAGGAGGATCCTAATTACTACTTGTTCAAAATGAAATCCTAATGGGAGACAAAGTTCATCGATGTAAACTATCTTTAGTCAAATGTAGGAATGAAAAATTTTCAAGTTAGAGAATGAGTATGAGACTATCACTAGTGGTGCTCAATTCAGGCTAAACACGACCATTTTTACGGGTTATACCACAAACCCAACTTCTCTCCTGGAAGCAATTCAACCGTTAGGTCAAATTGAATTTCTAGTGCGATAGGTTCTCCAGTAGTCATTCTCATGTTAGAAAAATTCAAATTCCTATATTTGCCTAACGAAGTGTAGCAAAGATGATATTAGCTTATTCCGCTAATACATGGCCTAATATGACTTAACTAACCATCTTTTAAATGCCGGTTAATGAAGATGACTTGTCTTACACAATATCCTAGCAAAGGCAAGCACAATGTTTCAATTTCGTGTTTGAGATTTAGAGGTTATTTGGTTTAGATGGTGCATTTCATGATCTCTTGAACGACATCTTTGTTTGTTGAGTTGTTACATGTTATTTTAACATGATTTGGTTTTCTAGAACAAAAAGATGTCCTAATGTGAAACAATGTAGAATATGCTACATCGAGAGTGTTTCAAGAATGCTCATTTGCATATCTTGAGAAGATAATCTAGTAAAGGTTACTTACCTCAATAGATCTTGTGAGTATTATATGATGTATGATTGAAATGAGACATATTGTATATTTCAACAAGTATGCTTTTCTAAGAGGAAACTTATCACTCTTACGAATGCTTAGTAAAACAAGTATTTTAGTTTATAACCAATTTTACTTGTTTATACAATGACACATGTTGTATTGGGTTATTATTCAAATCTAATATCCTATATTTGTTAACAAGATACAATGTATTCTCTTGTAACATAACCATTCATGTTACAAAGAAAATGAGATGCATATGATATAAATTATCCTTTGTCAATCTTTTGATAAGAGAAATACATGTGATTTTCTCGAAGATTGATGACGTACACAATAGTTAATAACATATTATGTGTGACACTTTTACTTGACATGTGATTTTAAGTGTTGAGTCATTCATGAGCAAAGTTTACATATGTTGTTTGTTTGCTCATGTTTGGTTTTTCGGAAATGACACATGTACTAATTGCATTGCAAAGTAAATTACTTGAATATTTCGGATGAAACATCCAAGTTGTCAATCCTACTTAGTTGTGTATTTTATGCATCTTTTAAGCATATTAGTTTAATGTTTGGAACACAACCATTGGACAAGAAGACTCAATATGGCATCTTCAACACAAGTGTGAGTTGTGATCCGATGCATATTATTTTCGTCTTAAGAGAACGTCATTATTTCATAACAACCGAGTATGGATGAGTATGTAGATTCAAGATAATATATTTCGTTATATTTTGATGTTATCTTGAAGCTAGATAAATAATTACTCCAATTTCATGTCCATATTCGAAAACTTGTCAATTAGATTCGATGATGATATCAATCATAATTTGAATAATGAATTGATATGTACTCGAAATCTTTCTTGACCCTCACGATCACTCTTTTTAAAAAGAAAATAAAATTTAAGGAATGTGTTCCATTTATTCTAATACTAGTTGTATGTGTGAGGTTAATGACATATTAACTTACTACTTCGAGATTGTCATTTATTTTTATGTGCGAAAAACTATTTATTATTAAGTATAATATTCTTAGTTTTCGACATATAATGATTAATATGATCTTTTACTTAAATACTATAATGTATTAATATGATCTTTTATCTTGTTTAGACAACCCATGGTCAAGCAAGACAAAAGGATGTAATGTTTTAGAGATCATGTTACGGATTTAATGAAAGTGTTAAATATTTTGAGGTGATATATTTTTTTTTACACTTAAACCTTTGGAAAAATAATTGTGTAAGACAATATCTTTCGACACACATGATCAACCAACTTAGTTTCCATTCCTAAGAAGGTTACTAAAGCATTTTAAAACTTGCAAGATGTCGAAAACACATATGCAAGAAAAGTGGTCTATGCCTATATGCAATGCAAAATCAATTACGCAACTTAGTGCAAGAAGTATAGTCTAAGTCCTATTGACGCATAAACCGAAAAACTAATAATCAACACATAGCAACAAGGCATGTAAAACGCTTGTGATTATAGATATAATTAGCTCAACTAAAGATAACTCTAAGCACTCAAAAATATTAACTAACAATACTAGGACACAAAGAAAAACAAATAACCATTTAGCATAACACACAAAAATACTTATCGTCATTTTGTGTATTAAGTATAACAATGTATAACTAGCTTGGCTTTATTTATTTTCTTTTAAATGAATTGGTTTACTCCCCATTTCAAAGATTTTTACTAAGTCACTTTGAAAATATATCAATGTTCAAAAGTTGAAACGCCCTTTTTATTTTGGCCAAAAATTTGCGTAAACGGCATGGGTATATTCTTTTATTTGAAAATAATCTTTCGTTACAAATCAAGGACTCTAATATATTTTCACTTAGAAACAATTCATAAAGATATTTTTAATGAAAATAGACTCAATTACGTTTAAAACGATAGATGGCACGACTCCTATGGACTTACGGTTGATTTTATACGAATTTATGAAAATGACCCAATTCTGTAAACAGACAGACATATGCACGATACCTTTAAATACCCCACGGTACCGTTAAATATAATGGTACCATCCTATATTTAGTGGTACCGTCCACTGTTGTTATAGTTCTGTCTCAGACTGAATTTCTGTTTCGACGTAACGAAGAGATGTAAAAGTTAGTAAACTAGATACCGAACATGTAGAATATGTAAGTAACATTTCCATGTTTAGGACTAAGAAAAATATTTACAAACAATATTTACTATAAAACAAAGAGTTGTCCCAAACGTTCCTTTCAAAACCGCATCACTTTACCACTCGTTCAAAAGACATGACCGGATACTTATAAACTATATTCTTTTATTTGTTTAAGAAAACATTCAAGCTAGTATGACAAAGTATACTTAACAACAAAACTTGTAAATATTAAGAAACTAAATACTTTTCATATTTTATCCCCCATCATGGGTAATTTGATACATGGATCATACTCAATTTTGAAAATCACTTGTTTTAAAAATTTGAGCGACCTGGCTCTGATACCACTTGTGGAAAACGTAGGGGGGGTGAATACGTTCCCGTTTAAAAACTTAAATCTTTTGTATCAAACACCCGATCAAGTGTGACTTAATATGGAAAGTGTCAACTCTAGTCTTACAAGAACTAGAGAAATTATAAAGCAACAAATAAGGCATGTCACAATAACACAAGCTTAGACATATTATAAATAACATGCCATGACACAAACACAACTAACACAATTTAAGCAACAAACCACACAAATATAAATGCAATGCAAAATATAAATGTAAAGCGGTAAATGCAAAAATAAACGTAAAGAGATAAGTAAAGAAAGCGCAAACCGGACACAGTGATTTATAGTGGTTCGGTCACGAAGCTCCTCTTCGCCCTACCCACTCCCCGAGTACCCAACTCGAGAGTTACTTCATTAATCAACAAGCTCCCTTCTTGGCGGAGAAAACCAAACAACGTCGCTTACAATATTTTTCGACACTAAGCTAGATGTCGAGATCTTCTTCGGGTACAACCAAACCCGTTATGTTTTATGGCCCAACATAACAAACCTTGTGTTTTGAGGCCTAAATACATAAACCGCGTCGCTTACATTATTTTCCGACATTAAGCTAAATGTCGAGTACTAATCTAGCTAGTACCAATCTCACTCACGATCTACTCGATCCTCGCAAATCACACAAGCTACAAGATCCACATGATCTACACTCGATCTACCCGATCTACTCATGATTCACCCAATCTACTCACGATCTACCCGATCTACCCGATAACAACACAAGCTACACAAGATCTCGCCAATCTCTACAAGATCACAATGATCCACACAAACTAACTAAACAAGATGATAGACAACTTGATGTATATCGAGATACAACAAGTACGTAACGAATGTTACGAGTGAGTACACTAACACTACAACACTTTGTATCTTCTTGATACGATGTGTTCTTCTCTTGCACTAGTAGAGGAATGAAGGTGATCACTTGAAAGGATGATTGGATCACTCTAAAACAAACTAAAACTCACTAAATGATCAAAGAAAGTGATCTAAATAAGAAAGGATTAGACCAGAGAAAATTGACTGGAAAAATCAAGTTGGAAGTGTAAAATGGTCCACTATTTATAGGCAAAGAAAAAACTAGCCGTTACAGACAGACGGTACCACTAATTGTCAGACGGCACCACTAAATTTAGTGGTACCATCGGTCCTTTAGTGGTACCGTGGGGGACAAAAACGCTCCTCCGTTTGTTTTTAGTGGGGAAGGTTTATTTGGGAATGTTTTGAGCTGTTTTTAGGGGGGGGGCGGAAAATAACTGTTACTATTTTTGAAATAATTTTCCCAAATAAAACATTTCTTTCTAATTCAAAAATAATTTGTAAAATGTATTTTTGAAAAATTTTTTGTCACATTAATAGAAATGTGAGGTTTAAAACAAAAAATTTATTTCTTTGATTATCCGTCAAGTTTAAATTTGTTTGTTCATACCTTGAGTGATTTATGTCGGAATTGAAATCTTCAACTATGTTGAACCATACTTGAGACGTCGAGAGATGTTGATGTAAGTGTGCATCGATGATTAGTGTTTACAAGTAACTTGCACATTTTACGTTATGCATTATAAGTTACATGTTTGTCATTATTAAAACCGAAGAAACCGTTTAGTTTAAATATAGTAATATTTGCAATAACATAGTGGTTGGATTGGAATGTAGAGAAGTGAATGTTTGGAAGATTTAGTGTGGGAATGTAGGGGACAAGAAGTACAAGCAAGTATAATGAATATTAGGGAATGTTGGGGATAAGATTTGGGTGGAATTTGAAATGGTAGGAGGATTAGTTTGGTGAGGAGATTAATCAAATGAGTGATTAAGGTTTAATCGTTTTGTCATTAAGGAAGAAAAGAATTGACAAAATGATTATGGGTTGAGAAAATCAAAGGTTACTTATAATCTCAAGTAACTCAACGTTGAGTATTCATAATCTCATAATACGTGAATTTCCATGACTCGACATAATCAATAATCATCTTGATGCAAACAAGCTAAGTGCTTTGCATCATTGTAAAGCATATCTCATAACGGGAAAGGATGCGTTTACGCAAAGGGGCCTTTGACTTAATTTGACCAATAAAGGAGTAAACCGTTACATGATTAGAGAAGACGTAAACACGGATTATGGCCATATGAATACTTTCACTTGATGTCACGTGAAATATATATGTCTCCTAGGTTTAGAAAAGCGTTGGCTAGAGGCGTTTATCAAAATACTTGAGTTGACATTTTGCCAAAAATGGGAGGTTGTAAATTTGGGACCCTCTAATTCTAAAACTCGTTTCGAGTGTTCCCAATGAAGCACATAACATATTCATACATGTATTGAAAGATCCACATTTATAGGGTAAAGGGAAAGCCGACTTTCAAATTTCATCCCGAACCTTAACAGAAGGCTGGCGCGCGTCCTCAGCGCTGGCAGCGCGCCAGGCCCAGTTATGGGTCAGGAGAAATTTGGCCAACGTTTGTAATTTTATGTGTTACGAAGCTTTATTTGTCATCAATAAAACATAAGGATATCTAACTAATTTTGTCCCAACATACCCTGCTCTTTCTTCATTAACATTAGTAGTGAACTTGGCAGTTGTTACACAAATCATCGCCCACTGAACCCATCTGTCATGAAACCCGGAACCCTCTAGCACTCTGCTAAGAAATTCCCAATTTATTGGATCATAGGCTTTTTGTAGATCTATTTTGAAGGCACATTTCATCCCAAAACTTTTCCTATTGCAACCTCTTAACAATTCTTGAGACAAAAGAATGTTATTGTTATTTGCCTTCCTGCTATAAAGGTACTTTGATTTTCACTAACTAATTTCCCAAGCACTTATTTCATTCTATTTTTCAAGATCTTACTAATGCATTTGTAAATTACATTACAACATGCAATAGGCCTACAGACAAATACTCTATTAGTGGCACATAATATTAACCTCTCCAAGCAGCTTGCCAAAAATAAAGAACTCTTGCACAACTCTACCCACATCCACACCCACTATATTCCATGCATCTTTAAAAGAATTTAGAAGTAAAACCATCTGGCCAGGTGCTTTATCATCCTCTATATCAAACAATCCATCTTTTACTTCCTTATCACTTACTTCTTGGATCATATTAATAATTGCTTCATGAGTAGACAATTTAGTTTCAAAAACCCCATTATTTGCTTCCATAGAATCCACCTAATCATGTTTCCCCCAAAAAACTCTTGAAGTGCTTTAGAAACTGCTCTGCTACTTCCTCATTTTCATATCTGTTCCCAAGTTCATCACAATCTGACATGATTCTACCCTTATGTTTTCTCACTTTAAGTACATTATGAAAAAAGGTTGTGTTTCTGTCACCTTCTTGTAGCCACTCCACCTTTGCTTACTGATATAACAAACTTTCTTCCTCTTTTTTAGCTTCATTATACTCTATCAACAAGTAACAACTTTCATTCTTCAGAATCTCATTATTTGGATCCTGTTCCATAGAACTTTGATATCTTTTTATGATCTATTATGCACTTTCCCATTCTTTCAAATACATACCCTTTTTCCCAACCCAACTTATTTAATGGATTCTTCAAAATTTTCATTTTTTTCACAAGTATATACATGTTATAACCCTGTACCTCTTTTCCCCATTCATTTTCTACTAACGGATGAAACTCCTTCTTTTTAGAAATAAAATTAGTAAACCTAAAATCTCTTTTTTTTTCTTTGATATACCATTTTTTATTGTTAAAATAGCAGGAAAATGAGCTAATATAAGGAATGGTAGAAAAATACCATGAGACTCAGGATATTTACTTACAAAACAGTCATTTATCAAACTTATATACTAAAAGATTGAGTAATCTTATAAATGTGAAGTGATCATAATAAATGGCTCACGAATTGAGAGTGAGATATGCAAGCTGCAGGCAAACCAACCATCTCTCGAATTAAAGGTGAGGAAGATGAATATCAAGTGTCTTCAAGAAGATGAATAACAAAGGTCTCCAACATTAATTTCATCACTGAGCGTCTATAAATAACAACCAAATTCATTTGGGTTATCACGCCACACCACCCAACCACACCAATGTCAGCATCATATTCAGCCGCCACAACAACACATCGACCATCAACCAATGCAAATGACCACAAAAATAATAGTTTCAAAAAAAAAACAAAAAAAAAACGAAAATAAACAACCAATAACCATCAGGCTAAACGCCATCTAGACCAACAATACAACAATCCCATCCACTTCAAAACCAAGATTCGAAAAAAAAATGAAAAAGTTACATGATCTCAGTTTTTGTTCACTCTTTGTACCATCTTTAGGATTTTCATGAAGTAAACAATATACCATCATCGATCTATAAGAAGTCTCAACTTCTTTTTAAATTATCCGAAACTTTAAAGATAGAACAAAAAAAGCTGTTTCATTCTTCTTTGTTTCGGTTAAAACAAAACGCTAAAAACACAAAAGAAGAACCTACCCGAGATCCTCCAAAGGATCTTGATGCCGAACTCAGTGAGCAAAAAATTTGAAGCAAGCAGAACTGAAGACAAGGTTGAGGATACGGTTGTGTTTCTGTTTTGTGTGGGTTAACGATCAGATTTAAGGGACGATTTTTGGTCTATGAAATGAAGTGGGCGGCTGATTTTGAGAGTAAAGGGTGTATGGTAGCTGGTGTTTTAGGATTAGGGTTAAAAATGAGAGAAATATTGGCTTACACGAATTTTGTTTGCAAAATGGTGTTCGGCTTATGTCAGATTTGTTTATAATGGGCCAAGTATAAATGGGTTTTGGTTAGTTTGGTGTTTTGATATTGCTATTATTGTATTTGTATCTTACATACATTTATGGAACTTTAATAAAACTTTACGGGAAAGGATTCAAGTAAATTTTTTAAAGATAAGTAAGATTTAGACACATAAGCTCAACACTGTCTTTCATATATGATCGTAGAGCGGAATACACGAATGTATCAGTATCGCCGGTTATCAGCATTTTTGTGTAATAATATGCAAAGATATATGATATGCTCTTATTTGGCATTCAAGTACCCACTTGAAATATGCCCACCGAAAAATACTAGAAGTGTTGCCATGTAAATGCATAATAAATCATGCATGTTTTACCTTAAAAATGATGATTCACGTGAATTAGTTAAAGTTCATGTAAATAAAATGTAGGCACGTTTTATGGTCATTTTAAGCAACTGAATTAACATTTTAAGTATGCTTGCCATACATATTAATAAATAATTACTGGCTACTTATGCAAAAGTAAACATTTTTTTTAACTAATAGAGTTAAAGGATTATGACATCACAAAGCCTACAAATTTGAAAGGTTAAAAACAACCCAATTAAATGTTGTAAACATGTTCTTTTTCTTTAAACCAAATATGGGTGTTATTAAAAACCCTCCCATTAGTCCATTTACTATATTGTCCCAAAAAATATCCATCAATTCCAATGTAAGTCGTCATTTAAAGTATTTCCGCTATGACAAAGATGCCTGAGAGGATTATAAAACACTTAGGATGTTACTCCTTTATAACGTGTTTGAGATACTTTGAGTGTATGCAGTTAAGTATGCGGAATCTACTTAACCACACTTAGAAGAATAATGGTTTGTTTAATGGAACAATAATGTATGTATGAGCAATGAACACAGTAAGATTAACACCAAACGATTCAATATTATTGCTTGAATAATATGAGTGATCTTGCTATCACTAGGGTTACAATGACCTTGAATCTTAACACAATTCTATGACTGATATATATATCAAAACGTATAACCTAGGATCTCCTTTTATAGACTTAAGGAGTCCTTTACAAGATAAGTATTCTACCATATAATTCTAACTAATTAAGTTATACAAAAGATCCATTCCATACTTATCCTCTACAATATCGTATAAGACAGTTATCCATGCAGCAGTACCTTCAATATAGCTAGCAGTACTAACTTAGCAGTTTGTACTGTTAGTTGTTTCTTCAGCAGTCTTAAGTTATACACTAACAGTTTGTACTGTTAGTGTAATTCTCCAGCAGTACTAAGTCCTTAGACATTTAATTCCCAACAATCCTCCCCTAAACTTGTGATTTATCCTAAATCATCAAGTTTCTCTGAATTAAATAAGGATGTGAGGATTCTTCCAAACACTACATAGATAATCTTAGTCTTCTGGCTTTCTTTGTTCTGCAAGCTGAAATATCTTTCTGATTAGCTCATCTGCCACCTCTGAATCTTCTTCAACCTTAAGTGTTGATGACAACATAGCCATTAGGATTGCCGCTCTGAGTGGATAATCCCTTTCTACTAACATATAAATTTCCAATCCATCTTTAGTAGAAATCCTGTGAACACCACAGTTATCAAAAAGTCTCCATGTGATGTCTGAAACTTGAGCTTGAAATCTCCAAATAGCTTCACCTCCATCTGGTTCATACAATCTTTTCAACTCAACCTATAGTTCCTTATCTTTGTCATCTGTAGGATCTGAGGTCTTGAATCTCTCTTGAACTAAGCTCCATAATTTATCTAAATCATCTCGGTCAAAAGATCTAATCATGTATTCAAAGAACTTATAGACTTCAGTTTTTCCTCCTACCCTGATGATCTTCCACCCCTTGATTCTTCCATCTGAATACACTTCCCAGTCAATAATTGGATGCTTTGATTGAAGGGGATCAATGTTTAGAGATTCTAGAACCACCACTTTCATACTATGTATCTGTTCATTAGTCAATGTTTTCTCTTCTTTCTCAGCTTCTTCCTCTGCAGACTCTTCTTGAACAGATTCTTCCTCAATTCTTTGTTTCTTGGGATCTTTTGATTCCAACAGTTCTGTTGTTCTCTTTTCTCCTCTTACTTCAAATGTATCACCTTTCAGAGACTCTTGGAGTCTTTCATATGTTTTAATGTAGACATCTTCAATTTCTTCATAAGACCTATATTTGAAGTGTTTTTCTTGCCAATTGTCCTGATTCTTCAAATAAGTTTTCATGTACTTCAGTTTCTCACTTCTTGAAGGAGGTTTCTTGAGATATGCTTTCTTTTTACTCTGCTTGCTTCTGATCTCCTGCAACAAGTCATTAAGTGCTGAATCTTGTTCTTCTGGAGTATACTTTAATCTTTCTTCTTCTTGTAATTTTGCAGCTAATGCCTTATCAGAAAGAATTTGAGCAGCTCTCTCTCCTTCTTCAGTTTGAAACTTTCTTTCAACCATAAATGCAGCCAATCTTGCTTCTTCAGCTAATCTTTCTTCCTCAGCTACCCTTTCTAACTCTTCTTCATGAAACTTCTGGGCTAACTCTTCATCAAGTACTAACTGAGCCTGTTCCTTCTTGGACAACTTTTTAGAAGATGGTTCTTGCTCTGTCATGATTGCTTTGCCCTTATCTGCTCTTGATAACCTTGGTCTTCTTGAGTATACTGCAGTAGCAGTACCTTGATATCCAGCAGCAATCAGATTTTCAATACTATTAGTACCTTCCCATTCACTACCAGTCAAGGTTGTAAAAATCGCGAATCGGTAGTCGGGCGGTCGACCACCTTGTAGCTTGTAATCGGTCTAGGCGGGATTAATCGGTGATTAATCGGATTGGCATTACTGACAAATTTTAGTTATTTCCGGCAAGTTTTGTGTATTTTCGGTGAGTTTTAGGTATTTTCAGCAAGGTATTTTTTTTAAAAAAACTTGTAATAGACTTAAACAGTTACTATAAGTGATAAAAATAAGTTTATAGTGAGTTTTGGGTGCTTCCGGCAAGATTTATAGGTTTTCGGCAAGTTTGACCACCATTGACCGCCGTTGACCACGGTTGACCTATTTGTTTGACCCAGTTACATAAATCGGCAAGGTCGGTGACCTTGTAACACCTAATCGGCGATTAATCGGCCTTGTAGACCTTTTTTTGCAACACTGCTACCAGTACCTTTCCATTCACTACCAGTACCTTCTTCAAAGACAGCAGTACCTTGATCCATCTGTTGTTCCTGCCTCCCCTGAGTTTCATACTCCTCTTGAACCAAAGAGATATCAGGATCTTGATCAATCTGGGTAATCTTTCTCCCCTGTTTGGAAGATTCCTCACCATCATCTGTGCTTGGACCCTTGGATGAACTAGAAGAAGAAGATGAACTTGTTGAAACCACCATCTTTGCTGATCTTTTTCCTTTGAGTGTCTTGACAGTATTATCCAATTTCTTCACTTTTAGAACCAAATTGGTGTAGACAACTCCAAAGTTCTTCGTATGGCTTTTAAGATCAGCTTCCAAAGTGTTCACCTTCTCAGACAATTTTGCACATAAATCCGTCAATTCTTTTAGTTTCTCACTGCCCTCAGCACTTCCTGATGTGTTACCTTCAGGGAGAGGTGCATCATGGGGCAAAGACTCATAGTCCATCATATGATGAGTTTCTGAGCCACCCATAGTTTCCATTTGGCTTGGGATTCCACCAGGAGTACTAGGTACTGCTGGTGTTGCCATGGATTGGGTCTTATCAATGTTACTTTTGTCCTGTCCAGCTTCTAAGCCTGAGACAGTAGAAGTAGCCCTTTCCATATTGACAAAATCAGCCTCATCTGCTACATTTGTGGGAGTAGGAACTCTGTGCTGAGGTACATCAGAGTCCTGTCTGGATGTAGTCCTATGTGTTAATGAAGATGGTTGTGAATGTTCTGATGGTGTGGGTGTGTGATGGGAGACAACTGGACTTGTTACTCCTTCACCCCGAGCTTGCAACATTGAATCAAAAAGAGGAACTGCTTCCCCACTATACCCTCTTGAAGCTATTTTCATGTAACTAAAAAGTTTTTGGGTAAGCTTTGGGGTTAGATAAATAGTTTTATGTGGAAGCAGTTGATGTTTCCTCATGTTCAAAATTGTTTGGATGAACCTGGGATACATAAAAAAATTGTCTTGCTATCAACATTTTTAACCATACCTTCAAAAATGAGTTTAGAAAAATTGAAGGTTCTGTCAGTAGCCAAGCAAATGAGAGCAGTTGCAATATTGCTACTGAACTGTTCCCATGAGGTTTTCTTGGGACTAAGACAGTGAAGGATGGTATGTATTAAAAATCTCCATTGAGGGGCAAAACGACTCTTTTGAAAAGTCAAAGCTTGTGATTCACTGTTATACCCAATCCTGGATAAGTTTTCAAAAATCTCAGTGTTTGGCATAACACTAATACCATTGTCATCATTCAATTGGAAATGCCACCTGAGTGATGATTCAGTAAGAGTGATAGATTTACCATCCACTTTAGCTTTTAATTATTTGTCACCATTTTCAAATGTTTTGACAGTAACAGTCTGCCAAAACTGCTTGATGTGGGAGACATAGATAGTGAGATTTAAGAGTAAAGAATGACTTATGTGAGTACCTTTTAAAAAGTCCACTATCTGATGAAAAGTAGCATCATCCTCTGCTTTTTCCAAGTAAGCTACCAAATTGTGTTTGTCAACAAAAGATAAAGAAGCCATTTATTTTTCAGTAAAATATGATTTGACTGTTGTAAATAGTGTATATTTAGGGTAGAAAGTAGAAGAAGAAAGTGAATTGAGATATTTTATTTGACTTATTAGGGTTTCTATTGGACCGACTTCAAGAAAAAAGATAACTTTTGATTGAAGATAAGGTTAATAAAATAGATTTAAAGTGAAAATATCCAAATAGGAAAACCCTGGAAACAAGGAATTTGAGCAGTAAAATCCTCAACTAACTTTCAACGGCTAGTTTCAAAAAGCTGTTATTTCGCATCAGTACTAACATATATCCAGCAGTACAAATTAAGCCTGCCAATATTAACTTTAAGCCTGGCAGTACAAACTTTTTGAGAAAAATTTGACTAAGCAGTATGAACTAGATTTTAATGAAAAACCATACTGCTAACAACTATTTTGAAGGGATTAAGTGTAAAGACAGACACTTAATCAAGATTTTGGTTTTAGGCAACCTCTGGTTGTGTGAGAACCAATGTGTTCAGTCATAAATAACTGCCTGTGATCAGATAAACTCATTCAAAGAGCTTTCTTGACAGGGTTTCCAGCTCGTGGCAGTTGTTGCCTCTAACACAAGTGTTAGATTCACGTTTGCTCGCTGTTCTTTCTACCAGATGTCCTTAGACTTACTCATTATACAAAAGTATAAAATGGTAGAAAGTGAGTTATGTCAGTTACTGTCTGACTAACTAAGCCATCAATTCAATACAAAATATCATAATAAGATCTCAAGAGAGAAGTTTTAAAGAAGTAATTAACTTAGGTATACACCTTTGTTAATGAATTCCCAAACTCTGTCCATCATTGACCTATTATGTCAGCAACTGATCCACCATCTGCTGCTCACACAATGCACTTGTAAATCCTTTGTGCTTAATCTCCATACCTGCAATTGTTAGTCCAAAACCAAGAAAACAAAGTGCAAAGCACTTGCTTCATAACAGTATAAACATATGACTAACAGTATTAACAAAACAGTCCAAATTTGTACTAACAGTACAAATTATACTTAACAGTACTAATGACAAACCTAGCAGTACAAATCCAATTTATGTACAAAAACACACAGTTTGAAAACATTAAGGGTTAAGCATTCCAATACTTGCTACCAAGTATTGAAATCTTCCTACATCAAAGGCTTTTGTGAGAACATCTGCAAAGTTTTGATCAGAATCAATTTTAACCACTTGAATCAACTTTTTCTCATTGCAGTCTCTAATAAAATGATGCCTAATTTCTATGTGTTTTGTTTTAGAATGCTGCACTGGATTTTTAATTATGCAAATTGTACTGCTATTGTCAATGTATATCATGGTGTTCATAAAGTTATACCCATAGTCAAGCAGTTGATTTTGGATCCAAAGCAGTTGACCACAGCAACTTGCAGCAGCTACATACTCAGCTTCAGTTGTAGAAGTTGCCACAATTGTCTGCTTCTTACAATGCCATGATATAAGTCTGCAGCCAAGGAATTGACATCCACCGGTTGTTGATTTCCTGTCCAGGCTTGCACCAACATAATCACTATCTGAATATGCCACCAAGTCAAAAGGTGATTCCTGGGATACCACAGACCCAACCTAGGTTGACCCTTAAGATATCTGAAGATCCTTTTGACAGCAGTTAGATGAGAAGCCTTAGGAGTCACTTGGAACCTTTCACAAGCACAAACAGAAAACATGATATCTGGTCTTGAGGAAGTAAGATACATCAAGGACCCTATCATTGATCTGTATGTGTGTACATCAACACTTTCTCCATCAGCATCTTTTAGGAGAGGTTTCTCAGGATCAATTGGTGTGCTTGCCACTTTAGAATCAGCAAACTGAAACTTCCTTAGTATCTCTGCCACATATTTATCTTGGCTGATAAATATGCCTTCATATGATTGCTTTACTTGCATACCCAAAAAGAAAGTAAGTTCCCCCATGGAACTCATCTGAAACTTATCATGCATAAGTTTCTCAAATTCAACACACATTTCCTTCCTTGTAGATCCAAAAATAATGCCATCCACATACACCTGTACTGACAAGATATCCTTCTTTATTTTCTTAATAAATAAAGTCTGATCAATCTTGCCCCTTTGGAATCCATTTTCTAGCAAATAGGAAGCCAAAGTCTCATACCATGCCCTTGGTGCCTGATGTAGTCCATAAAGAGCCTTTACAACCTTGTACACCTTATCAGGATGTTCTGGATCAACAAAACCTGAAGGTTGTGAGATATATACCTCCTCTTCTATAGTACCATACAAGAAGGCACTCTTAACATCCATCTGATAAACTGTGAAGCCCATGAAAGAAGCATAGGCCAAGAATAGTCTAATTGCTTCAATCCTTGCTACTGGTGCAAAAACTTCTTCATAGTCTATTCCTTCCTCTTGTGTATACCCCTAGGCTACAAGTTTAGCCTATTTCTTATCACAATACTCCTTTAATCCCTTTTGTTTCTGAAAACCCATTTGGTGCCAATTACCCTCATGCCCTTGGGTAAATCTAGTAGTACCCAAACCTTCTGAATCTTGAATTGAAGAAGCTCCTCTTGCATTGCTTCTACCCAGCTTGAATCTTCTAAGGCTTTGATAATATTTTTAGGTTCAGATTGTGAGAGAAAACACACAAATAAACAAGTGTTGGCATCTTCACGCTGCTTTTCTTCATAAACAATACTAAGAAACCCTTGTTGGTCTGAAGTCATGAGTTGCTTTCTTGTCTTTACTCCAGATTGCATGTCACCAATCACATTGTCCAGGGAGTGATCTCTGTGAATCCTTGTGTGTGGTGTAGTGAGAACTGCATAGGTAGGTGGTAGATTGTTGATATCCACCTCATCTTCTGAGAAATCAGTATTATTAGTATCTGATGGGCCAACAGTATTAATATGTTGCCCAGCAGTACCAACTTGTGGCTCAATAGTACAATCACCATTTGTACTGTTATCATGATTCCCTTGTTCCTTAGCTCTATCTACATTGTTTTCACCTTCAATGTCTTTATTGGCTTCATCAGTAGAAGGCTCACCAATCTCTGAAGATGAATCTACGCTGTTTCATATTGGCATCAATATCTGATCTTGATCTTTCTCCTTTTCTAAGCCTGCTTCATCTGTTGCATCATCAACTTCTGAACATGCAAAATCATTAGAAAATGTTCCTTCAACAACTAGCACATAATTCATAGATTGGGTTAGAGTATCAAGGTCAAATAGCCATTTTGGACCTTCACCTGCAACATTTGATTTACTTTCTAGAAATTGTACATGCAGGTTCTCCTCAACTTTCCTTGTTCTTGTGTTGTATACTCTAAAGGCTTTGCTATTTAGTGAGTACCCAACCAAGAATCCTTCATCTGATTTACCATTAAATTTGCCTAGATGGTCTAAGGTATTTAGAATAGTTACATGACACCCAAAAGGTCTTAGAAATCCTAATGCAGGAGTTCTACCTCTAAAAAGTTCATATGGTGTCTTGTTATGAGGTTTAATTACCAAAACCCTGTTCTGCACATAGCAAGCAGTATTAACTGCTTCAGCCCAAAAAGTGATGGGAAACTTAGAGTCAGCTAACATGGTTCTAGCAGCTTCTATTAGTGTCCTATTTCTTCTCTCAGCAACTCTATTTTGCTGAGGAGTTCTAGCAACACTAAACTCTCTTCTAATACCTTTCTCCTTACAAAAATCATCCATAACTCTATTTTTGAACTTTGTCCCATTGTCACACCTAATGACTTTTACTTTCCTATCCACTAAGTTTTCTATCTCAGTAATGAATGTTTTAAGAATGCTAGGTGTCTCATCCTTAGAACCTAAAAACAAAACCCATGTGAACCTACTATAGTCATCAGTAACTACAAGACAATACCTCTTATGCATAATACTACTCACAGATGTTGGGCCAAATAAATTCATATGAAGCATAAACAAAGGTTGATAAATAGAGTTAAGAAGCTTGGGCTTACAAGAAGCCTTGTGTTGTTTGCCTTTGAGACAGGCAACACAAGTTTGGTCATTTTCAAATCTTTTCTGAGGCAAGCCTCTTACCAAACCATCCTTAACAATTTTATTAATGGTTTTAAAATTTATGTGACCAAGTCTTCTATGCCATAACATAGATTCATCCAATGTGGCCTTTGCAACAAGACAAGTAAGGGCCTCTTTAGGAACAATCTTCTTCATATCAACACTATACATGTTGCCCTTTCTTGAAACTTTAAGTAGAACCTGACTTTCATCAGGAAGCTTAAAGTCTGGAGAAAGCATAAGACATTCAGTGTCAGTAAAAAGAACCTTGTTCTTTTTGTCAAACATTTGTGAGACATTAAACAGGTTATACTTAAGCTCTTACATAAAGTACACATCTTCAAAATCTAATTAACCGGTTTTAAAAGTACCTTTACCAGTAATTCTACCTCCTATTCCTCTGATAACGCTCATTTTGAACATGTTTTTATAGCATTATTCTTATGATTATGCATGTTATTTGGTTGTATTTATAAACATATTACACTTAAAAGGTGCAAAAGATGTGTTTAGGTTCAGGTACAACTATGTCGAAGGAAATAGAGGAAAAGATGAAGAAAAGTCGACAAAATCAAGTAAATATGCGCGAAGTAAAGTTTTCCGTTCAAGACAAAGATTCATGCTATGATTATGTTCAAGTTCAAGAGAAAGATGTGGAAATGAAGTCAAGAATTAGTGCCAAGAAGTGTGTCACAAGTGGGAATTATATGCTAGCTTTGAGTTGAAAGTTATGTGCAAGACTTGGTCTATACCCAAGGTTTCAGTTTCTATACCCGAGGTTTAAAGAAGGGGAGCTCATGCCTGAGGTATTAGAATTCCTGCCTGAGGTATAGCCATCCATACCCAGGGTCTACATTTTCATACCTGAGGTATGCAGAAAAATTGATATGAAGAGTTGCATTTATTCTTCATTTTAAGCATCATTAACACCAAGGCCAATCATTAACTTCTAATCACTAAAGTTCCTGCATCATTATGACACTTGGAGCCCAAGTTGTTTTCTTGTTGGCTAAGGGGAAGTCTCCATATATACATGAAGAAAGAAACAAGAGAAGAGACAATAAAGATACAACAAACTACCACAAAAAAATCTGTCACATTTCTCTCTTACAAGTGGGCAACAAGAGGAGGAAAACGCAGGAACAAGGAGGCTAAAATCTCATCAATCATTACTTCAATTACTTACGGATCGTTGTTGATTATTTCACAAGTGTTCTTCATTATTTGTAATCATCATTACAACATTTTGTAACACTATTCAATCATGTTTACTAGTGATCAATTTCTTATGATTATTACTTTGTTTACCATGAGTGGCTAAGTGCCTTATGCACTTGCCTAGATGATGTTTGAATTATGGTTCACTTGATTGGTTATGACTTATTGGTTCTAATATAAAAGAAAAGTTAACACTAAGAACGAGTTGTGCTATTTTAAGTTTTCTCCACCAAAGAGTTATTAAGTTTGGGTAATTTCTAATGATGTATTGGGTTGAAAAAGACATTGTTAGTAAGTTAGTTGTAAACCTTTGTCTATGAGGGCTTTATCTTATATATTGACCATTTCATAAGAAACTTAATTTAACTTGGAAAGCTAAATAGTGTGGTTGTCAATTATTTGTGAAACGAAAGTGAATCGGGTAATTGAGTTGTGTTAATCTTGGATTGATCAATTCTTAAATATTGTTTTTATAATCCCTAAATCTTGACGAGGATTGAAAGTATTTGAAACAATATAGTTAGTACACCACTAATCGAATTAGAACACCATCTAATTTGTTGATCATAATCAAATGGAACCAATGTCATAATCATGTCAAAGGAATTGTGCAAACTAGTCTAGGCAAGTGTAGTCTTTAAATTATTGAATTTACATCATCTTTATTTGCTTGCTAATTAGTATTGCTAGTTGGATTGCTATTTATTTGCAAAAATTCACATCACACAAACAAAACAAATCCTAGTGATCGACCTCGGCTTACCTCAATTATCTCTTACTACATACGGACGAGTATACTTGCTCGTATGTGTTTCGTTTGAATCTTTGGTAAATCGTGTTACAAATTTTAAAACTTGGACTCCTAACGGGTATATCCTTTGAAACACATCAAGTTTTTGGCGCCGCTGCCGGGGATTTGAATCTCGTTTGAGTGAGTTTTGCTTATAATAATTCATTAGTTTTAATCTTGCTAGTATTGTTACTCTTCAGCGTATTCTTTAGGTTCTCTCTAAAAAAAAAAAAAAAAAAAAAAAAAAAAAAAAAAAAAAAAATTCCTACATTTTTCTTCCATACCGGCGGTATAATCTTACTGTTTGTCCATACCGCCGGCCAAAAAAATCAAACCGCCGGTATCACGTAAAAAAAAATATATATATAAATATATATTTTTTTTCTAAGTCCAAAACCGCCGGTATAAATCAAAACCGGGCGGTATAATCTTTCTGTCTCAAATTTCCTTTTCGAGCTTGTCCATACCGCCGGCCAGTAATTCCATACCGCCGGCCCGTCCATAAAAAAATAAAATAAATAATAAAAAATAAAAAATTAAATAAAATAAAATAATTAGTTTTTAAATCCTTTTTGATAGGCTCGTTTTTCTCGTGTATGACCACTCGTTCTTCTAACGAAGAATTAAGTTCACCATTGTCTAATCCCGAACGTTTATTTCGTAAAAAGAAAAATCCATTCATTCCACCCGATCAAAGAATTCCAAAAACCAAAAATCCACCATTTGAAAACCTTTTCGAAGTTCATCCAATCGTTAATCTTTTTCAAGAAATACCATTTCCAATGGCTGATGATCAACCCATGTGGGGTACTGATGAACTCAAATAAGTACATTTTATTACTATCATTTATCCTATTAATTTGACTTGTTTTACTATATTATGTATGAGGATTGATACTTAATCGTTTACTTTTGTAATTCTCAGGTAAAAACAAGCATTTGGTGAAACTTGGGGATTTTGGACTAATTACGGAGCAAAACAAACATAAAGTGAAGAGTCTACTGAAATGGACAAGATCAAGTCAAATCTGCTCCAGATGCGCCGCATCTCACTCATGACATGCGCCGCATCGCTATCAAGATCTCACCAGATACGATCCAAGATTCAAGAGGACATGCGCCGCATCCAAAGATAAAGATACGCATCATCTTCTGGCGGTGTACGAATATTCCTGAATATTATAATCTTGGACCCCACGCGAAGTTAAGTACATGCGCCGCATCTACTTAATAGATGCGCCGCATCTTACCCTCAGACAGAAACTATAAATACCCCAAGACCAGTCGAATTCGAAGTGCCATATAATATATACGAGACCGAAGACCAAAAACCCTAGGACGAATTCAGTCTAGGCAGCAGCACAAGACACACTCAAATCAAGGATACAAGAGCTGTAAGAAGGTGCTGCATGTGTTTAATTCATTAAATAGTTTTGTTTTATTGTGTTAGCAAACTTTAATTCATCAGGATTGATGGCTTGTGTAATGTGACAACGGAAAGATTGCACTCCCTTAAAACTGCTTTCCCATCAATTAAAGTTTATATGTTGATGTCTTTGGTTACTACTTATTAGTGCATTGATAACCTCTGTGTTTATTAGTGGCCTGCGCATTTGACTGCGGAAAATAATGTGGCTCCCACGGTTGTTACTAAATTGATCACTTAGGAATAACTTTTAGACATAAGTAATCATTAAGGGTTTACTCGCCGATAAGAATAGGACCAACGATAAAGGGTTAACTACATACACTTCATATAAAGCTATCAATAAAACAAGTGACAAACTACTTAATCATAAAGGACAGATCTTCTTATTGTCTCGAGTATTTATCTGTGTACGTGTGTGCTACTTGCTGATTCGTGCCTATTGGTTTAGTTTATTATTTAATTGCAACCAAATTCGTGCCAGTCTCTCAGGCTGAAACCCCCTTGCGTTAGAATATTAAAATACTGATTAGAATAACTAGATAATACGTTCCACTCTTAGTGATCGACACTCTACTTACCATTATATTCATCCTGACCGGGTACACTGCTCGTTAAGTGTGTGTGTTATTGATAAGTCGGCTAAATATAAATTTAAAACTTGAGTAGGCATTAAAACTGCTAAACCGCAACGACACATCACGCGCATCAAGTTTTTGGCGCCGTTGCCGGGGAACGAATTGTTATTATCTGTTAATTTGATTAGTATTTTAATTAGGTTTTTAATTTTTTTTATCTAACCGCTAATTTTGTTGTGTATTAGTTTAATTTGCATTCATTGTACTATTTTGTATATTTTCTGTTTTTGTGTGTTATTTGTTTGCTTTTGTTTGTGTTTATTTTTGTGTGTTTTTATTTGTTTTTATTTTTCGTATTTTTTTTGTTCTGCTATCGTTGTACTGAGCTAAATCGAACGATACGGCGCATCTGATTTTTCAGATACGGCGTATTGCGTTCAATTTATATAAAATACAACGCGTTTAATTAATTCGATACGACGCATCTTTTCCCCAAGATACGGCGTATCTGTTTTTAATAAGAAATTTTTTCTAAGCAATAAAGCGATACGACGCATCTTTTCCCCAAGATACGGCGTATCTATTTTTGATAAAAAAAAAAAAAAAAAAAAAAAAAAAAAAAAAAAAAAAAAAAAATTCTAAACGTTAACGCGATACGACGCATCTGCTTTAGCAGATACGGCGTATCTATTATTTTAATTAAAAACAGTTTTCGAATTATTAAACAGATACGGCGTATCGATTTTTATCGATACGGCGTATCTTCTAAATCAAAAATCTTATATTTTGATACGTAACGAAAATACGGCGCATTAACTTTCGTTAATACGACGCATTTAATTTTTAATAAATATCGATTTTTGATTAATTTAATTCGATACGGCGCATTCATAATTTCTAAAACGGCGTATCTATTGTCTGAATAAAGTCTGATTAAATTTTAACGATTATAAGATACGGCGTATCCAACTTTTTGGATACGGCGCATCGTCTGCAGATATCAGCTATTTGTATTCTTATATCCGTTTCTATATTCATTAATTTCTCTTCTAGCGAACAAATCCTACTGATGATTTTACCTTTGATGACAGATTTTGCTATGGAAGACATATCAGTTAACGGATATCTTGCTAAGGAATGCTTGCTTTCAGAATCATTCCATGTGCTCATGATCGATGCAGATTTATTCTCTTGGGAGACCCCTCTTGAAGTTGCTTTTAAGGAATTCATGCGTTTATGCAACATTGACAAAGGGGTATTCTCTTATGATGTATTTGTGAGGTACACTGGAGAAGAATTGTCGCTCTTATGGCCTATCATTGAAGCCAAAGGATTGAACTGGACTACTATCGAAGAAGATGATGGGAAATTCTATCTTGCATACATGGACTCGAGCAACAAAAGCTGTGGTGGAGGCAATACCCAAATCTCTTACATGCCTTATTTCGAACAGTACTGGGGATTAAATGAGAACTATCTGGACGATGAAGGAATTTATGCTGTGGCGGAGTTACTATTTCATGGCAGGTTGGTAAGATTGATGGACCTCTCGCTCAATGATTGGCTAGAACTTAAATATGGTAGTCCGGAATTCGCCCCTGCAAATGAAGTCAAGCTGATTATGACTTCATGGTTGATTCGGAGTTTTAAGAAGCAATTTAACGAGTTCATGGAGATAAGAAGGAATATGATTGGAAAGGCTTGCTTTGACGTTAACCACGATCCTAACGACGTTGATTTTTCAGAGTGGTTGGCTAGTAAGTTTAATAACCATAAGAGCATGGATCGAGCTACTAAGGATGCATTATGGGTATATTGGATGAGAGGTGAAGACGAAGAAGTAGAAAGCGATTATGGGTCGTCACTTCATAATTCTACAGTCAATGAGGGGATTGAAGAATTATTCAAAATTGACATTGATGTGTTCGATTATGAGACACCCTTGTGCAAGCAGTTCAAGGAATTTAACTACCTTCTTCGAGTCGACGATGATGTGCTTACTGGAGATCTACCAGGATTTAAGACTTATGACGATTTCAAAAATACCTGGTACTATGAATGGAATGACCAAGTACCATGGGTTTGGGATAAACCATGGGAATTTGAGCACATTAATCATACCTGTACACCCTTAGTTTTCAAGGACGGGAGTAGTGTTTGGCCGACCTGTGATTATAAAAGTGACGGAACCTGTAATGGGGGAAGTATAATTGAGATGAAACGGGTTGGAAAAGATGTAACCTTTGAAGATTATGAGTGGTACGATAATGTTGAAGACTGCCCACGAAAAACTGAAGCTTTGCAAGAAAAGGGTAGAATTGAATACTTGAAAGGACTTAAAGGTACATCAAATACTACTTTCTGGGAATGGGTGCATGAACAATTTGATGATTACACGAAGCTTAGTCGACGGCTACAATGGGAATTGGAAAGAGAATGGGAGGCAATTCAAGATGATAACAATGAGTCATTAATCAATGAACTTGATGACTATTTGATTAAGGATCCTTACTTTAAGTTTGTTGATAAAGACGAGGAAGAGTTCACCAAAAGAAAGTGTCAACTACTTGGAATCCCTTATAATAAGCCACCCATGATTATTTCTGAAAAGTTTAAAATCATCAAATATTCTTTGGGACCAGAGGAAGAGTATGTTGCGACGACGACCAAGAGTTATACTAGATTAAGTCGAACGGAGGAAAACGTCGCAGAGCTATACGGGAAAATCTTTCGGATGAAGGAAGAAGGATGGACCGTAGCAAGGACTAAATAAAGAGCTGAACGTGAGTCTAACTTGAAGACTCTGGAATAAAGACAAGTGCTTACCGGGAGACAACCCGGATTTATCTTTTAATTTTCTATTTGTGTCGAGTCTGTCAGGCCGCAGAGGATACGGCGCATCTCAATTCTGAGATGCGACGCATCTCCTGCAAATGGTCATATCTTATTTTATTTTTCTGCATTTTTTATTTTCGAATTTAAAACTTTTTATCAGTTTATTTTTAATGCGGCGCATCCCTGGTTAAGGATGCGGCGCATCTTTTATTCTGATCCGTATTTATTCCAGGCTCGATACGGCGTATCTTCTTCCATAAGATACGGCGCATCGACTGACCTGATGATTTTCATTTTTAATTTTTATGTTTTATTTTTACCTAACTACTAATGTATTATGCAAGTTGAACCTTTCTTATCTTAGGTGTGTTTTGAAGCCTTGGTGGTATTATAGATTCCTGCGTTTCCTGTGGATACATCAGCTATGAAGAATTAAACGTTCTAATCCACAAGAAAGATGATTTTTGCTCTTATACTAACGGAGGATCATACCGAGCAAATCTCAGGGGAGTTTTTCTGTTCTAATTCTTTTATTTTCCAGTTTTTAACCTTTTATACAAACAACGAGGACGTTGTTTAACTTAAGTGGGGGGATTGGAGAATTAGAACACTTAACATTTACTTGTCCTAAACTTTTCAAAATATGCTTAAAATGTGCTTAATATATCGAAATTTAAAATTTTTAGCATGTTTTTGTTTAAAGTCTAAGTTGCATAGCTGCACACATGACGTTATTTTCAAAAATTGTGATTTTTCAAAAATTCACAAATCTATGAGTGTGCCGGTGACTTGTAAACTTTAGAACTTGGCTTGTATACTATTCGAGACCACTATAATAAGTATTATTTATATAATTGGAATGACTTGTCTAAATTGGTAAATTTCTAGGATTACACCCAAATAGCCTTATATGTTATGTGTTATTAGCTAACTACACTGGTTAGTTAACCCCCGTATAAACCCTTTTTGTTACTCTCATTTTTAGAGTAAGATACCCCTAGAAAAACACTCAGAGCCATTCCTTTCGTTTCTTACACCTATGTTTAAAATGTTTCGTTACACCTTACACCTTAGCCTACCCTGTAGATTAGAATCCGTGGTTGGTTAATTGCTATAGGCAAAGTGTGTTTCCTTACATTACCTGTGTTCGCGTGCGTAATTCATTATCTATGGTTAGGTCGGAAAATTGCACAATGCAATTGGAGTGAAAGTAAATATTGTACATCTATGAGTTTATTTTTCGTGTGTTTACTACTTTCACTATTACCGTTATTTCTGAAGTTATGAAAAGTATGGAAAAATTATCCAGAATTATTGTTTTGGTGATGTGGTGAAATTTTACACATCTATGTTTATGTTTCATGTTAAAAAAAAAAAAAAAAAAAAAAAAAATCGAAAAAAATGAGAAAAGAAAAAGAAAAAAAGAAGAAAGTTGGATGTTTGTTTTAACCAACGATGTAAAGTTATGTAAGTGGTCGATATCACCACTATTTGTTGTACATTATATTTATGGATTGAAATGGGAGTTGGCAGTTATGGGAACGTCAACTAAGGTTTATTCTTTGATTAAGATCTTGTTGAGTATAATTCGTGTCTACCTAAAGCGTGTGTTTCAAGTGTTAAAGCGTGAGTTATTCAATGATATGAGTCTTATTCATGGGATGGTTGGGATAGTGATTAACCACACTTAGGATTTTAATTTATTTTTTTGTTTATTTTTTTTTATTTTACACCAATTTATATCCCAAATATTATCCATACCCTATTCTTTATCCGACCAAACCTTTGATTTATTGAGATTAGGGATTTGAGCAATCTTAAGTATCGTAGTCGTGGATTCGGCTATGTATTTATGATTTTGTCGCCCTTTTTGATATATTATTATTGGTGAAGTTTGGACCTATCTTTAGCCTATTCGAGTTAAGGATTTGAGCAATTGCAAGTATCGTGTTCGTGGATTCGATCATGTATTTGTGATTTTGTCGCCTTTTCTGGAATTTGAGATCGATAGTGAATAAGAATAATTAACCCTTAAGCCTAAAAACCCTTTTTACCGCTTTAGACTTGTTATTCCTTGGCTTTAGTGGGGGAGATGTGTATACTTGCCAAGCTTATGATAGAATATTCGTCGCGACTGGACAGTTAAACGATTAGATTTGCTTTTATCGAAATATTTTTATTCTACTTCTAATTCATTAAGTGTTTAGTTGTGTGATTATGACAAAAAATGAATACATGCTTAAATATAAAAATAAATCCTAACATTTTTAGGATACATTTTCATAAGATTAATTCTAAGGTTTACTTGGGGACAAGTAAAGTTCAAGTGGGGGGATATTTGATGAACTCAAATAAGTACATTTTATTACTATCATTTATCCTATTAATTTGACTTGTTTTACTATATTATGTATGAGGATTGATACTTAATCGTTTACTTTTGTAATTCTCAGGTAAAAACAAGCATTTGGTGAAACTTGGGGATTTTGGACTAATTACGGAGCAAAACAAGCATAAAGTGAAGAGTCTACTGAAATGGACAAGATCAAGTCAAATCTGCTCCAGATGCGCCGCATCTCACTCATAACATGCGCCGCATCGCTATCAAGATCTCACCAGATACGATCCAAGATTCAAGAGGACATGCGCCGCATCCAAAGATAAAGATACGCCGCATCTTCTGGCGGTGTACGAATATTCCTGAATATTATAATCTTGGACCCCACGCGAAGTTAAGTACATGCGCCGCATCTACTTAATAGATGCGCCGCATCTTACCCTCAGACAGAAACTATAAATACCCCAAGACCAGACGAATTCGAAGTGTCATATAATATATACGAGACCGAAGACCAAAAACCCTAGGACGAATTCAGTCAAGGCAGCAGCACAAGACACACTCAAATCAAGGATACAAGAGCTGTAAGAAGGTGCTGCATGTGTTTAATTCATTAAGTAGTTTTGTTTTATTGTGTTAGCAAACTTTAATTCATCAGGATTGATGGCTTGTGTAATGTGACAACGGAAAGATTGCACTCCCTTAAAACTGCTTTCCCATCAATTAAAGTTTATATGTTGATGTCTTTGGTTACTACTTATTAGTGCATTGATAACCTCTGTGTTTATTAGTGGCCTGCGCATTTGACTGCGGAAAATAATGTGGCTCCCACGGTTGTTACTAAATTGATCACTTAGGAATAACTTTTAGACATAAGTAATCATTAAGGGTTTACTCGCCGATAAGAATAGGACCAACGAGAAAGGGTTAACTACATACACTTCATATAAAGCTATCAATAAAACAAGTGACAAACTACTTAATCATAAAGGACAGATCTTCTTATTGTCTCGAGTATTTATCTGTGTATGTGTGTGCTACTTGCTGATTCGTGCCTATTGGTTTAGTTTATTATTTAATTGCAACCAAATTCGTGCCAGTCTCTCAGGCTGAAACCCCCTTGAGTTAGAATATTAAAATACTGATTAGAATAACTAGATAATACGTTCCACTCTTAGTGATCGACACTCTACTTACCATTATATTCATACTGACCGGGTACACTGCTCGTTAAGTGTGTGTGTTCTTGATAAGTCGGCTAAATATAAATTTAAAACTTGAGTAGGCATTAAAACTGCTAAACCGCAACGACACATCACGCGCATCAACCCATGTGGGGTACCAATAGGGTAGTAGCTCCTACGCCCGAAGCCGCAATTATTCCCGTGAATCTAGGAGAAAATTTTACTATCAAAGGTCATCATCTCTCTATGATTAAAGACAACCAATTTGATGGTAGAGTTAAATCTGATCCACATAAACATATTGCCGATTTCCTTGAAATTTGTGACATGTTTCGTTATGGAACTACCGATCCAAATTCAATCCGACTTAAACTTTTTCCATCGTCTCTCACCGGGGAAGCGAAAATTTGGTATAATGAATTAAGCCCCGGAGTGATCACAACTTGGGACCAAATGAGAAGAGCGTTTGTTGGACGTTTCTTTCCACCAGCCATGTTTGATCGACTCTTGGGTGAAATTCGTAGTTTTACTCAAAAAGAAGGAGAAAATCTTGTTGAAGCTTGGCTTCGAATGAAAAACATGCTCCGAAGTTGTCATGGGCATGGATTGTCTCGTGGTAATATTATCCAAATCTTTTACCATGGTCTAGATGACGCAACTCAAGGCATACTTGATGCCGGAGGAATTTTCCTTTATAAGACTCCTAATGAAGCTTACAATTTACTAGAAGACCGTGTACTTCTTAAGCTTGATTGGTCTAAAGATGCCAAAACTAAACCTCAACGAAAAACAGTTGCATTTGCCGAAGCAACAAATGAAAATTCTAAAATCTTGGATATGATGAAAGATTTTACCTCTAAAATTGATCCCAAATTCGAAAGTATCCTAAAAGAAATCAAAGAAATTCGTGAGGGATGTACTCATTGTGGTAGAAATCACTCCTCATCCGAGTGTGATGATAAACCCATGGGAGGTCCCGAAGCAGAAGCTAATTATGTTTCTGGAGGATATCGAGGAGGAGGATATCGTGGAAACTATTACGGTAGAAATTCTAGAGATTGGCAAGATCGTCCATCAAGGGATGATAATTGTTCCCAAACTCGTGATGAAAACCGTCAAACATCTTTTCATGATGAAAATCGTTCTCGTGAAACAAAAAACGAAGAATCTGAATTTGAAAAAACCATGCGTGAATTTGTGCATGCTCAAAAACAAACGAATGAATTTATGAAAAATCAATTCTTTATGCTCAAAAGCAAGGTTGAACAAGGTCAAAAGAATCATCAAGCTTCTATCCAAGATCTTGAGACCAAATTTGGTTGTCTTTCTGATCAATTCGCTGCAAGACCATCTGGTACTTTGCCAAGTAATACTCAAACCAATCCAAAACCATCATCATCTGGAAATTATCGTCCACCTCAAACAAGAAATGAGCATGTGAATGCTATATATACTCGTAGTGGTCTATCTTATGATCCACCACCCAACCCAACCCAAACAACTCCTGTTATCCAAAATGATAGTGAGGATGAGGTAGAAAAAGAATCTGAAGAAAATGAACCAAATTCTACACCAGTTGATAAACCTACTCCAATACTCAAACCATATAAACCAAGAATTCCATATCCTCAACGTTTGAGGAAGGAAAAAATGGAAGAACAATATGGAAAGTTCATTGACTTACTAAAAGAAGTTAGAATCAACATTCCTCTTGTTGATGTTCTAGCTGGAATGCCCAATTACGGGAAGTTTTTGAAAGAACTTGTTAATAATAAAAGTAAAATGGAAAACATTTCTGCTACTTTCTTAAATGAAGATTGTTCTGCAATAATTGAAAATAAATTACCAAAGAAACTTGGTGATCCAGGAAGTTTTCTTATTCCATGTACCTTGGGAAATTCAATCACTTGTGATGATTTAGCCGATCTTGGTGCAAGTATCAATCTTATGCCATACTCGTTGTATGCGAAACTTTCAATCAAAACATTGAAACCAACAAGAATGAGTATACGATTAGCCAACCATACTATCCAGTATCCTGTTGGAGTAGCTGAAAATATGCTTGTTCAAGTTGGGAAATTTGTTTTTCCTGTTGATTTTGTGATCCTTGAGATGGAGGAAGATAGCAAAGTTCCATTAATTCTAGGAAGACCTTTCCTAAATACAGCAAATGCTATCATTCGAGTAAAAAATAAAGAACTCAACCTTGGAGTTGGGGATGAAAGAATTTCTTTTTCGATTAATCAGGCAATGAAATATTCTCATGCAAATGATGAGACTTGTTATAGCATTGATGTTATCGATGATATAACGGAAGAAACATTCGATGAGTTGCTTGATGAAAGAATTCAGACTCATCAAACATCTGGTCAAATCAGTGATGAAGATCTCGATAGAGAATTTGCTGAATTTATGCAGATTGACACCGAAGAAATTTCGGAGGAAGAAAATACTAACTTTGAAGAGTTAGAATTCAATAATGATATGAGAATCACAACCTCAATTGAAGAACGCGCGGTAGATCTAGTTTTGAAACCTCTCCCTGATCATTTGGAATATGCATTTTTGGAGGAGAATTCTCTTCTTCCAGTTGTCATATCTTCAAAACTTAAACCTGATGAAAAGGAACGACTAGTTTCTATACTCAAAAAGCATAAAGAAGCTTTTGCTTGGAAAACTTATGATATTCCTGGAATAAGTCCAAACTTTTGCAAACACAAAATAAATCTCGAAACTGATTCTAAACCAGTTGTTCAAAGACAACGAAGACTCAATCCAAATATGAAGGAAGTAGTTAAGAAAGAAATAATCAAACTTCTTGATGCTGTAATTATTTATCCTATTGAGGATAGCTCATGGGTGAGTCCTGTTCACTGTGTTCCTAAGAAAGGAGGAACAACTGTTGTAACTAATGAACGTAATGAACTTGTTCCTACAAGAACTGTCACTGGTTGGCGGGTATGCATTGATTATAGAAAATTAAATGATGCCACCAGAAAAGATCATTTTCCATTACCGTTCATGGATCAAATGTTGGAAAGACTTGCGGGGAACAAATACTTTTGTTTTCTCGATGGATTTTCCGGTTACTTTCAAATTCCTATTGATCCAGCTGATCCAGAAAAAACCACATTCACGTGTCCGTTCGGCACATATGCTTATAGGCGTATGCCTTTTGGTCTTTGTAACGCACCAGCAACATTTCAAAGATGCATGATTGCTATTTTTCAAGATATGCTTGAAACCTCTATGGAAGTATTCATGGATGATTTTTCAGTATTTGGAGAATCATTTGAGTCGTGCCTTAACAATCATGATAAAATGCTTGAAAGATGCAAAACTTCTCATCTCGTACTTAATTGGGAAAAATGTCATTTTATGGTGACGGAAGGAATTGTCCTTGGTCACAAGATTTCGAGCAAAGGAATCGAAGTTGACAAAGCGAAAATTGATGCTATTGCTAAGTTACCACCCCCAACTAACGTTAAAGGCGTTAGAAGTTTTTTAGGACACGCGGGATTTTACCGTCGATTCATTAAAGATTTTTCAAAAATATCTCGTCCGATGACGAAATTGCTAGAAAAAGATTCAGTCTTTGACTTCAATGAAGAGTGCATCAAGGCATTCGAAACGTTCAAAAACAAGCTAACAAATGCACCGATCATGGTTTCACCAGATTGGTCATTGCCATTTGAACTCATGTGCGATGCAAGTGATTATGCTGTTGGAGCAGTATTAGGACAGCGAGATGGTAAACATTTTCGTCCTATATATTTTGCTAGCAAAACCTTGAATAATGCCCAACAAAACTACACAGTGACTGAAAAAGAACTGTTGGCTGTAGTTTTTGCATTCGACAAGTTTCGTTCCTATCTTGTTTTATCAAAAACAATTGTATTCACCGATCATTCAGCTCTGAAATATCTGTTTGCTAAACAAGATGCAAACCACGTCTTATCCGATGGATTTTATTGCTTCAAGAGTTTGACATTGAAATCCAGAATAAGAAGGGTGCAGAAAATGTGGCGGCAGATCATTTATCTAGATTAGAAAATCCAAATTTAGAGGAATTCGGTGCAAATGAGATTGATGATTACTTTCCCGACGAAACTCTTATGGGAATTGAAGATGAAGAAATTCCATGGTTTGCTGATTATGCAAATTATTTAGCTGGAGGAATATTACAAAAAGGTCTATCTCATGCTGAGCGTAGTAAATTCTTTGCAAACTTAAAATATTATTTTTGGGATGAACCGTATCTATTCAAAATGTGCCCCGATGGTATAATAAGAAGATGCGTGTATGGTTCCGAATCTCAAAAAATTCTTGATGAATGTCATCATGGCCCAACCGGAGGACATTATGGACCATCCACCACCGCTAAAAAAGTTTTTGATGCGGGATTTTATTGGCCAACGATTTTTAAAGAAGCACATACACTTGTGCAGAATTGTGACGCATGCCAAAAATCTGATAGTCTTTCTCGTAGAGACGAAATGCCACAGAAAAGCATCCAAGTCTCTGAAATATTTGATATTTGGGGAATTGACTTCATGGGACCTTTTCCTAAATCCCATAAATTCGAATACATTCTCGTTGCAATAGATTATGTTTCCAAATGGGTGGAAGCAGAAGCCCTACCGACTAACAATGCACGAGTAGTTGTAAATTTTCTGAAAAAGCTTTTCTCACGATTCGGAATTCCAAAAGCTTTGATAAGCGATAGAGGAACTCATTTCTGCAACCATCAAATGGAAAAAGCTATGAAAAGATATGGGGTCCACCACCGTTTCTCAACAGCATACCATCCTCAGACTAGTGGTCAAGTCGAAAACACCAATAGAGCTTTAAAAAGAATACTTGAAAAAACAGTTAAGGATAATCCTTCTGTTTGGTCAAGGAAACTCGATGATGCTCTATGGGCGTTTAGAACCGCATATAAAACTCCAATTGGTACAACTCCGTACAGACTTATATATGGAAAGAATTGTCATTTACCATTTGAAATTGAACATCGTGCTTACTGGGCATTGAGGCAATGTAATCCTGATTTAAAAATCGCTGGAGAAAAACGATTTTTACAATTACATGAACTCGATGAATTGAGACTCCAAGCATATGAAAACTCAAAATTATACAAAGCTCAAACAAAAGCTTATCATGATAGGAAGCTAAGAATCCGTAAAAAATTCAAGGCTGGAGACAAAGTTCTTTTGTTCAATTCAAAGTATAAATTCAAAGCTCCTAAACTCAGAACCAAATGGTTTGGTCCATTCGTGGTAAAACATGGTTTTCCATCCGGATATGTTGAACTATATGATAAGAAGGGTGGAACTTTCATTGTTAATGGACATCGAATTAAACTATACCATGATGAGGAGCAATTAAATGAAATGTCAAGTGAGGAAATACCACTTGAAATGCTTGATGAAAAGAAATATACTGCTATTCCTTTCATGGCACCTTTTCCAGCCGATTATAAAAAAGTAATACAATGGGCTGCGGAAACTGGTTACATCTGGGATGTTCTTCCTAGAACTTGCAACACCGCGACATTACATGATATTAATAAAACTGGAAAAGGAATAGTAAAAGGAAATGTGGTGTATATTCCAAAGAAATTAGGAGAGAATCCTAAACACAATCCACCAAAGTAAGAAAGATTGAGTCAGGCTGATGACTCATTAATAAATTTAGCGCTTCTCGGGAGGCAACCCGTGTGTTTATTTTTATGCCCCGATAGTTTTACCATAAGTGTGGGGGCCTTAATATTATTGATGAAGCGAAAAGTGTACCGCTTTTAGGGGGTCATTTAAGCCCTAAATCGTATTTATTTGATTAAATATTGCCCTAAATCGTTCCTTTTGTCATTTTAGGTACTTTGGAGAAGAAATCTGGAAAAGGAAACATTTTGGACGTTTTTGGAGCATAAAAGTGAAGAAAACGACAAAGTCTCCAAAGCTGCTGGAAAAGTACACGTGACGGCGTCAAGGATTGCTCCTGACGGCGTCACGGCTTGGCAAAAGAGGTGGATATGACAAATACACATGACGCGCCAGAAAGTTTTACAAAGGAAGTCTGACGGCGTCACCCTTTAAGGTGATCAAGGCCGTCACGGTTTAAGTTAAAGAGAGACGGCGTCAAGCACAATTGTGACGGCATCAACACTTGACGCGCCAGAGTGGATTTTGGAGGATTAAAGAGGGACGGCGTCAGGAAGACCATCCGGAACCCTAGCCGCGGCGAGGTGACGGCGTCACCTCCTACAACGTGACGCCGTCAGCCCCTAAATTCTATATATAGTTTTGCAATTTTTAGTCATTAGTGTGCAACTTTGTGAGGAGAAACCCTAAGACAAATTTTCTGCCATTTTTAAGGGTTTTATACCCTTGGATCTCCCATGTTTAATTGAAGATAAGTAATCAATTAATCATGCAATATGTCTATGTGTTGTTTGATTATATCTTGTTCTTATCTTTTAATTAACATGCTAGGCTAGATTTATCTTGTGTTTGCTTAGATCTAATGAAACCTAACTATTGATTATTGGTTGTTGGTGTGTTATTAATTGTATTGGATGATGGTTTATCGATGTTAGGCTTAAGAAAACTGGCTAACCTCCTATACAGTAACTTGCTTGAACGTCTTAAGAAACATGAACCAATGCGTACTAAGGTTTTTATGGTTGTATTTAATGCATGAGCGAATTCTAGTGATCCTATGTTAGGAGCTTCTTAGCCGGCTCGACATAGGAGTGAAGTAGGAGCTTATAGAGTTGGGGAAGTACGTACGCCACCCCACGATTGGTATTAAGGAATACACCCGTCATCCACGCAATTAATGCACACTAATCAACCGGTAAAAGATAGTTAGGGAGTAAGGAAATCTAAGTAAACACATTTCTCTCCATATAAGTTCCACAACCTTTTTATTTTCAGTCATTTTATTTTATTTGCAATTGTAGTTATTTGGGTTAGTTGACTAGCAACTAATTCCGCCCACTCCTTCAAACCCGAGATTTTACTTGCTTTCCATAAAAAATATAAAAATACAAAAAGAATCTTCCCTCACCCTTAGACTTATTAGAGTAGTTTTTCAATCCTAACGACACTATTCCCCTAGAGAACGATCAATCCCCCGGTACTTGCCACTACACTATACTACATCGGTCAGGTACACTGCCTGGTGGGGATTGCAAGCCTCTTGAGATCCCTCGAGAGGTAAAACCTGTTGTAAGGTCGCAAAACCACGCATCAAGTTTTTGGCGCCGTTGCCGGGGAATAGTTATTGTTTAGGTTGAATTTTTATTTTATTAGGTCTACTCACTAGATTCCTTTCTAGTGAGATTTTTATTTTATTTTTCTAGGTTTTCTTTAGTCTATCTTTTTTCTTCGTTTCTTTGTTCGTAACCATTACCATCCGACACCATGGAAGGTGGTAATATCCTCGATCCCAACAACCCACCACCACGACAAAACCAAACTCGTAGAGCACACACTTTAGGAGGATATTCCCTAATTTTGGATGATAACCCTCCTAATCCTAGAATCACTAGGAGCCGTAGCTCGATCAAAACTCTTGCCACACCCTATGCTGAACCCGAAAGGGAAATGCATAAATTAAGGCGACACCACCAAGCGGCCGAACCATCCACGATCAATTTTGATGATGCCCTCTCCGAGGAAGAATCCAATCTTCACTCTACACCTCCTAGCCCTCAAACCAATCACGATATGGAGGTTCCCGAAAACCCAATCCCTAAATCCCTCAAGGACTACTCTTCCCCCACCCCTCGCGGTTTTTCCAATGCTATTGTTTTTCCTAATGAACACACGAATGGGGTCTTGCGTGCAACCGACATTTGGCTTGCCCAAAGTGTATGCAAGTTTCACGGACTGAAAAGTGATGATCCAATCCAGCACATCAAAGACTTCCTGAAAATAGTAGATACCCTCCATACGGACGGAGCCACTAGAGATACCTCCCGGCTACGATTATTTCCCTTCACCCTTTATGAGAAAGCCAAAGATTGGTATAACAAACTCCCCTCCGAGTCCATCTTCACATGGGAACAGCTTATTTCAAAATTCTATGAGAAATTCATTCCCATAGGAAGAACTTCAACGTTAAGGGACGAAATCTTCCGCTTCCATATTGGACCAGCTGAACCCATTCACGAATCCTGGATCAGATTCAAAGATCTAATTAGACAAGTCCCTCATCATGGCATTGAACTCTGGCTTCTTGTCCAGATATTTTATGACAGTGTCCCTAAAAGCGACCAATTTGGCATTAATAATTCGGTGAAAGGAAAAATAGCCAACCTAAGCGCTGAGGAAGGATGGAATAGAATTGAGGAATACGCAAATGATCAAGACGATACCTGGGATGAACCCGATTCGATCATGAGCGTTTCCAAGATCATGAAAGAGCCTCCTTTTGCTAGCCGGTTGAGTAGATTGAATGATCAAGTATCTTATCTAGACAAGTCACAACCAACTAAACGGTTATCAAACCCATACTTGATCTGTGACCAATGTGGTGGCCCGCATGAAGTGGAGGAATGCGGGGATGATACCACCACCGAAAAAGTATGCTTGTCAAGCCACGACATCTTTGATGATCCTTCGCTCTTAACTTTCTACCAAAACAATGATTTTACCCCTTGGGGAAATCTTGTGAGAGAAGAGGGTGGAGGAGAATATCCTGACTCCAAGGTTAGGAGCACTTTTGAGGATGATCTTGGGCATTTCACGCTTGAAAAGAATCTGCAACTAAAAGGTCTTGACGACCTCATCAATAGCCAACAAAACGACCTAAGGGCCAAATTCGCAGAACTCAACGCCACTCTTGACGGCCTTAGCGAACCTCAAACAAATCAAAGAGATCCCTTACTCGCCATCACCACTCGCGCTGGAATAACTACTAAGGATCCACCTTACCCAGCTCAACAATCTAACGTCATGGAACCCGACACCCCTCATGAGGAGGAAGGTGATGTGAATGATGGAAATCCCGAGCAAACCCCTCCGGTAACTCCCTCTCCACCTACCCCAACCAAACAGCCCATTAAAGTCCCATACCCGTCCCGCCTCAAGAATCAAAAGGTCAAAAATGATAATAAAAGATTCTTGTCATATTTGAAGGATTCGGTTGTCACCATACCCCTTCTTGATGCATGTTACCATATGCCCAAATATAGTACATACTTCAAGAAGCTGCTAACCAACAGAAAAGGGCTCGAGGGTCTTGTAACCTTAGGAGAAGAATGTTCTGTGGTGACTCAACGAGGGCTGCCAAAGAAGGTGGACGATCCAGGTAGTTTCACCTTGCCCTGTTCAATAGGATCTCTTTCAGTCAAGAATGCTTTAGTCGACTTAGGAGCAAGTATCAATCTTATGCCGCATTCCATGTGCCTCAAGTTAGGGTATTCTGGATTGAAACCAACCCGTATGAACATCCAACTAGCCGATAGATCAGTCAAATACCCCTTAGGAATATGTGAGAATGTGCTGGTTAAGGTAGGGAAGTTCAAATTTCCAGTTGACTTCGTCATCTTCGAGATGGAAGAAGATGACCTAGTGCCCATCATTCTGGGGAGGCCATTCCTTGCAACTGCTCGCGCTGTTATTGATGTTCATGACGGCAAACTAACCTTACGAGTGGGGACCGATAGCTTAACCTTCGACATCAAGGACACAATGAATCTTTCTCTCGAAGCAGCTAATCGGCTGTATTTCATCGGAGAAATCAATGAACTATCCGACGAGATTGACAATTGTATAGATGAACAGGTGGAAGCTGGTTGGTTGCGAGATGAAGCTTTCTTACCCATCTTAGAGGAGGAGAAGACTATGGATGTGAATGCAGTCTCCTTCTATCCCAGACAAGAAATCGAACAGCTTGAGCTTCGTAAACCCGAGAACAAACTTAAACCTTCCATCATCGAGCCACCCACGTTAGAACTCAAGGAACTCCCAAACAACCTTGAATATGCTTTCCTCCAAGGAGAAGATCAACTTCCGGTAATCATAAGCTCTTCTTTGAAAAGTGAACAAAAGGATAAACTCTTAGGAGTTTTAAAAAAATATAAAGGAGTTATAGCATGGAGTGTAGCCGACATCAAGGGGATTGACTCTACCTTTTGTACGCATAAAATCCTCATGGAGGAGGATTATAAACCCACCGTGCAACCTCAAAGGCGAGTAAACCCCAACATAAAGGAAGTCGTTAAGCTCCTAGATGCGGGACTAATTTACCCAATCTCAGACAGTCCATGGGTAAGTCCTGTACAGGTTGTACCAAAAAAGGGAGGAATGACGGTGGTTAAGAACGATAAGGATGAGTTAGTGCCTCAACGAACAGTAACTGGATGGCGTGTGTGCATCGATTATAGGAAGTTGAATGATGCAACCCGAAAGGATCATTTCCCTCTCCCATTTATCGACCAAATGTTGGAAAGGTTAGCGGGGCATGAGTACTACTGCTTCCTAGATGGGTTCTCAGGGTATTTCCAAATCCCTATCGCTCCTGAGGACCAAGAAAAGACTACGTTTACATGCCCTTATGGCACCTTCGCCTACAAGCGAATGCCCTTTAGACTATGTAACGCCCCCGCCACTTTCCAGCGCTGCATGACAGCAATCTTCCATGAGTTAATGGAAGACAGCATGGAGGTCTTCATGGATGATTTTTCGGTCTTTGGAAACTCTTTTGATCGCTGTCTTGCTAACCTTGAGAAAATGCTCAAACATTGTGAGGAAACTAACTTGGTACTAAACTGGGAAAAGTGCCACTTTATGGTAAAAGAAGGGATTGTGCTAGGGCACAAAATTTCAGGAAGTGGAGTTGAAGTAGACCGGGCAAAAATTGAAGCTATATCCAAACTTCCCTATCCAAAAACTGTCAAGGCAATCCGTAGCTTCTTGGGTCATGCTGGCTTCTATAGGAGATTCATTAAAGATTTCTCAAAGATAGCTAGACCAATGACTCAGTTGCTCGTGAAGGATGCCCCGTTCGACTTCTCTCAAGAGTGCAAGGATGCATTCGATCGATTGAAGCAGGAACTTACCCAAGCTCCAATTATGGTCACCCCTAACTGGGAGTTACCCTTTGAAATCATGTGCGATGCTAGCGATTATGCTGTTGGAGCAGTATTAGGCCAAAGGCTTAACAAACACTTTCAGCCAATATACTACGCTAGCAAAACCATGAATCCTGCTCAAGAAAACTACACTACCACTGAAAAGGAATTACTAGCCGTGGTATTTGCTTTTGATAAGTTTCGCCAGTATCTTGTCCTTTCTAAAACGGTTGTTTTTACGGACCATTCAGCTATTCGATATCTTTTCACTAAACAGGATGCTAAACCGCGGTTACTTCGTTGGATCTTACTATTGCAAGAGTTCGATGTTGAGATTCGTGATAAGAAAGGAGCAGAGAATCTTGCGGCTGATCATCTCTCTCGTCTCGAAAACCCCAGCCTCGCTGAATCTGACAAGAGTGAGATTCGGGAGTCATTTCCTGAAGAGCAGCTCATGTCAATAAATGATTCTGAACCATGGTATGCGGATTATGCTAACTACCTGGCAAGTAGAGTCATTCCTGAGCATATGAGCAGGCATGAAAAAAGGAGGTTCTTCAATCAATTAAAGTACTACTTTTGGGATGAACCTTTTTTATTCCGAAGATGTCCGGATCAAGTAATCAGGCGTTGTGTTTCAGAAAAGGAGGCTATCAGAATTATGAAAGAGTGTCATGCAGGTCCATCTGGAGGGCATCACGGAATGAACACTACTGCACGAAAGGTCTTCGACGCGGGATTCTATTGGCCTACAATATTTTGTGATGTGAAGGGAATGATACAGACTTGTGACGCGTGTCAAAGAGCTGGGAATATCTCTAGGAGGGATGAAGCCCCGCAGAATTATATACAAGTTTGCGAGGTTTTCGATGTTTGGGGAATTGATTTCATGGGACCCTTCCCATCTTCAGGAGGGAATGAATACATCTTAGTGGCCATTGATTATGTTTCGAAATGGGTGGAAGCACAAGCCCTTAGGACTAACGACGCTAGGGTAGTTATTCATTTCTTAAAAAAATTGTTCGCTAGGTTCGGAATTCCGAAAGCTCTTATTAGTGACAGGGGAACCCATTTTTGCAATTCGCAAATGGAGAAAGTTATGAAAAGATATGGAGTCTCTCACCGATTCTCCACCGCTTACCATCCTCAAACCAACGGGCAAGTCGAAAACACTAATAGAGCCATAAAGAGAATATTAGAGAAAACAGTAAATCAAAACAGAAAGGATTGGTCTTTTAAGCTCGATGAAGCTTTGTGGGCATTTCGAACCGCTTATAAGACACCAATCGGGACAACCCCGTTCCGTATGGTATATGGCAAGGTATGCCACCTTCCAGTAGAACTGGAACACAAGGCATATTGGGCACTTAAGGCTTGTAATTTGGATTATACGGTTGCGGGAACAAATAGATTCTTACAGCTCCAAGAGCTCGATGAATTGAGATTAGAGGCTTATGAATCTTCCATTACATACAAAGAAAGGGCAAAAAGATGGCATGACCAACGAATTAAGAGACCCAAGGAGTTTTCAGAAGGAGACAAGGTCTTATTATATAATTCTCGCTAAAGGCTATTTCCTGGAAAACTTAAATCTAGATGGTATGGACCTTTTACCGTAAGGAGCTCCTCTAAAACTGGAGCCGTTGTGTTGATTGACGACGAGGATAGAGAATTCACTGTGAATATACAACGAGTCAAGCATTATCAAGAGAATGGTAATGAAATGATCAATGAGGAAGACATAACTTTTGATGAAGAAATCACGTAATGTACGTGACTTTGAGTCTAGCTACAAGACTCGTTAATAAAGAAAAGCGCTTCTTGGGAGGCAACCCAAGCTTTATTTGCCTTGCGTGTTTATTTATTTGTTTGTTTGATTTTATTTGCTTCCGTATGTATGTTTAATTTTTATTATTATTGATTCATGTTCAAAACTAAATTGTGAAAATGCTTTATCTTGTTTTTAACTTCGTCTTAACTACATATAAAGGTATTTTGCAAAAGATAAGTGTAAGGGAAATCCAAATCGGCTTATTAGAACAAATGAATATGAATCATAACAATATTAAATTAACATACATATTAGTAATTGTTTGAGTCAAATGCTTGTATCGAGTCATAATGATGTTTTGCAGGAATTCCAGGTAGTAAGGTATAGGTTTTTCCAGAAATTTTTCGGAAACTTAACATGAGAATTCTGTCAGATCATTTCTGACAGCGTCAGGCCTTACAACCTGACGGCGTCAGGTTTTAATTTTCTGAAATTTTTGAAAGTTTTGTTTTTCTACCGGAATCATAAAAAGTTTTTATTAAATCTCTAACTTATAAACTCCAGGAATCTGCAAAATAATCATTCCACAAGCATTATATCCTTATACAGATTTATCCCGCCGATGTTATGCAGGTTTTCGTGTTTGTTTTCTCAGGTTTAACAGGTTATTTTGGACAAGGAGATGTATGTGGAATCTAGCTTTTGGCGCTGCTTTAATCTTGAAGTTTCAACATTACCTTGGAAGAAGATCTAACCATGTTACCACTTTATCCACCGAACGAATCAGGGGAGTATTTGATTACATTCTTTTACCTTATTTACTTTTACATCTTGTTATTTGAACATTGGGGACAATGTTCATCTTAAGTGTAAGGGGGGGGGGGTAAAGTACGATACCTTAGAGAATGCTATTACGCTTGATTTTTGTTTGTTTAATGGTAGATGTGTAATAAAACTGAGAGAAATACCTGTTAAGGCAATTTTAGTGCCAAATTTAAATTTTTTTACAACATATAGGAGTGAAACTTTGATCTTAATGAGCGTCTCATGGATAGGAGTTATATGACTAGCACAAAACCGTACCACTAAAAAATTTTCCACCCCTAAATATGTGAGGTTCGCCCCTAGAATTGGTAGAAAAAGCATTTATGCTATGATGTGCGTACCGGTAGCACTTAGATTCTAGAACTTGCGTTAGGACCATTCCGAGGCCACAAGTGAGACTACATTCGTGTAGTTAGATTTACTACATGATAAGAGGCATTAGGATTAACCCATTGTTTTACACCTGTGTTTTTGTTATAATTACATTGGCTACATTGGTCAAGTAATTCTCCCACACCCTTTGCGTTGTACTCATTTTTAGTACACGATACCCCTAGTACACCCCTCAGAGCCTATCTTTTCGTTTCTAACTTTAAGCATTTTACTTAAAGGAAGAATTTGTTTACACCCCACTTAAATGTACACCCAAATCGCCTTAGCCTACCTTGTATGCACTCATTTTTAGTGCATTATTGTGACAACATTTGTTTAAACCCCAAGTTAATTATCTAATTGTTTTGGGACGATTGGGACTCATGGGTAAAGTACTAGTGTAATGGAGTAATGGGGAAGAACAACATTATTACCCCCATATGTGCTAAATATTTTAAAAGTACTCCAAGTGTTTCGATTATCTTAATTCGAGTCATTAGAATAGTTATTTGTAAAGTTATGTAAAAGTTCAAGTGTAAGGGGAATGCAACGCCCCTATGATGTATTATTTTGGATGGTAGGGCAAGAGTGTATGAAAAAAAAAATCGAAAAAATCAAGAAAAATACAAAAAAATGAGAAAAAGAAAAGTAGAAAAAAACATACGGACTACCATCCCGTTTCATTTTATGTTTATTTTATGTTTTTGTTATTTTGTTTTTAGCTTAAGTCGAGTCTAGTCTTGGCTTAGCAACGCCATATTGTACATGTAATTAATCAAGATCTTTAACTCGCCACCAGTAAAATATCCCTTATCCAACAAAACCGTGTTTATCATATCCCTACACCTCACGTTATAACCCGTTTAAAAGCCCTCTTTGATAGTTTATCTTAGGTGAGTACGCCTCTTTTATGACACCTGAGGTAATCTATTTGCTATGACAGGTAGTGAGAGATATTATTCATTTTCATTTATGAGATATACTTTTATGACACCTGAGAGATGTGAGTATCTAAACACTACTTGTGAGGTGCTAGTATGTAATCTCCGTGCTTATTATGATTAAAGTGGAACGACTATTTGTTGTAATTACTTTTATATTAGCGTTAAATGACCCCTAACTTGTATTTTGATTAGAATAAAAGCGCATTTGCTTGAGGACAAGCAAATCTCAAGTGTAAGGGTATTTGATGAAGCGAAAAGTGTACCGCTTTTAGGGGGTCATTTAAGCCCTAAATCGTATTTATTTGATCAAATATTGCCCTAAATCGTTCCTTTTGTCATTTTAGGTACTTTGGAGAAGAAATCTGGAAAAGGAAGCATTTTGGACGTTTTTGGAGCATAAAAGTGAAGAAAACGACAAAGTCTCCAAAGCTGCTGGAAAAGTACACGTGACGGCGTCAAGGATTGCTCCTGACGGCGTCACAGCTTGGCAAAAGAGGTGGATATGACAAATACACATGACGCGCCAGAAAGTTTTACAAAGGAAGTCTGACGGCGTCACCCTTTAAGGTGATCAAGGCCGTCACGGTTTAAGTTAAAGAGAGATGGCGTCAAGCACAATTGTGACGGCGTCAACACTTGATGCGCCAGAGTGGATTTTGGAGGATTAAAGAGGGACGGCGTCAGGAAGACCATCCGGGAACCCTAGCCGCGGCGAGGTGACGGCGTCACCTCCTACAACGTGACGCCGTCAGCCCCTAAATTCTATATATAGTTTTGCAATTTTTAGTCATTAGTGTGCAACTTTGTGAGGAGAAACCCTAAGACGAATTTTCTGCCATTTTTAAGGGTTTTATACCCTTGGATCTCCCATGTTTAATTGAAGATAAGTAATCAATTAATCATTCAATATGTCTATGTGTTGTTTGATTATATCTTGTAGCTGTTTTCTGAGCAATTAATGCATCTTGGAACTTGTGTGAAGTGGTGGAGAGTTGATAGACAGCTGGGGAAGACAGGTGGTGGTCAAGTGGTTGAAAACCACCACTGGTTTGTGACTCAGTGGTGTTGGAGGGAAAAAGGGAAAGGAGACGGGTCAAACCAATGTTTGACCCTGGGATATTTTATTAGGGTGAGTGGGTTGGGTTGATGGGTTTAGGGATTGGGCTTGTGTTTTTGTTGGGTTTGGATTTTGGGTTATATATTAAAAAGGATTCGTTTGGTTTTGTAGTGGTATAGCCCAAGGACCAAACTTGTAACTTCTGAAACTTGAGGGACCTGTTGTGACAAGCTTCCAATTTTCCTTCAAGGGACCATACCTGCTAAGTTAGATAAACCAAAGGACCTTTATTGTTTTTATTACAATTTTAAAACACCCGGGGACCTTTTATGACATTTTTCAAAGTTGAGGGGGTGAAATTGTAATTTTCCCAAAAGTTATCAAAAGGTTCCAAATTGTAAGTTATGAATAGTACAAGGGTATATTTTGATAAATTTCATTTTTTAAATACCCAGGCACTAATTTTGCCAATTTTGTAACTTGAGGGGTAAAAATTGCCAATTGTAGAAAACTTTCATCCAGGGACTATTTTGAACAAGTTTGATTATCCAAGGACTAAAGTTGACTTTTCATTCATTTTAAACCTTCAGGGACTAGCTTTGCCAAATTATGAAACTTCAGGGACTGAAAATGACAATTGTGTAAACTTTATGCGTTTTTCACTTGTTTTTCAATCTTTTGTACCTGAATCATATAAAAACACATTTTTGTGATATTTGTACCATTTTGTGAGTCATTTGTGTGTTTTTGGTCGTTTTGTGGGTTTAATCAATACTAAATATATGTGTATTTAGACACATATCAATAAGTAATCAATTAATCATTCAATATGTCTATGTGTTGTTTGATTATATCTTGTTCTTGTCTTTTAATTAACATGCTAGGCTAGATTTATCTTGTGTTTGCTTAGATCTAATGAAACCTAACTATTGATTATTGGTTGTTGGTGTGTTATTAATTGTATTGGATGATTGTTTATCGATGTTAGGCTTAAGAAAACTGGCTAACCTCCTATACGGTAACTTGTTTGAATGTCTTAAGAAACATGAACCAATGCGTACTAAGGTTTTCATGGTTGTATTTAATGCATGAGCGAATTCTAGTGATCCCATGTTAGGAGCTTCTTAGTCGGCTCGACATAGGAGTGAAGTAGGAGCTTATAGAGTTGGGGAAGTACGTATGCCACCCCACGATTGGTATTAAGGAATACACCCGTCATCCACGCAATTAATGCACACTAATCAACCGGTAAAAGATAGTTAGGGAGTAAGGAAATCTAAGTAAACACATTTCTCTCCATATAAGTTCCACAACCTTTTTATTTTCAGTCATTTTATTTTATTTGAAATTGTAGTTATTTGGGTTAGTTGACTAGCAACTAATTCCGCCCACTCCTTCAAACCTGAGATTTTACTTGCTTTCCATAAAAAATATAAAAATACAAAAAGAATCTTCCCTCACCCTTAGACCTATTAGAGTAGTTTTTCAATCCTAACGACACTATTCCCCTAGAGAATGATCAATCCCCCGGTACTTGCCACTACACTATACTACATCGGTCAGGTACACTGCCTGGTGGGGATTGCAAGCCTCTTGAGATCCCTCGAGAGGTAAAACCTATTGTAAGGTCGCAAAACCACGCATCAATTATGAATAATACAATAAAAAAATATTTTGCATTTTTGTGTGTTTTTGTTTTGATGATTATGCAGGTTAGGATGCTTGATCTTGAAATCAAATGAAATCCTCCTATTTCTTATGCTCAGGAAATATCATTTCTCTTATGTTTCATTTCCCTATTTTCATGATTTATCGTTCTTAACATTGAGGACAATGTCAAACTTAAATGTGGGGGGAGGAAATAGGAAATGATCTTGAATTTTTAAATATTTTTTCTATAAATTTGAGCCTATTTTTAAATTTGTTTGCCCCATTGATCTAGTTGTTTTCGCACGTTGAGAATATTGATAAAGAATAACTAGATTTATCCACTAATAAAACATGTAATTTTTGAAAATTTGAGATGTGTCTTGATTGGCATTGCAATCCACTTTTGGATTGATAACATTGATAGCACAACTATAACCCATTCAACTAAATATGTGAGGATTTGAAGCCTATTCTTATATAGCATATATCTTTTATGCTCTAATCTTCTTGCTATGAGTGTGCCAGTGATCTTATTTATTCTAGAACTTGTACTTGCAAATCATTACCAGACCATAGTGAGATCACATTCGTGTGATATAAATGTATTCGCGTGATAAGAGGCTACCTTAGGAATTAAACCAAATGGCCTTCCATTTCACACATATTGATATATTAGCTAGCCACATTGGTTGGTTAACCTCTTCCATGGACCCATTTGTTAGCACTCATTTTAAGTGCTAGATTCCATTAGTACACCCTCCGAGTCAGTCTTTTCATTTTGTTACACCAGAAAAATATAAAAATATTTCTCACCTTTAGCCTTAACCTTACCCTTAGTCAAGTCTTGGTTGGTTACTAGCTACTTGGAAAGATGGTTGTTATGTGGGAATCCTTGAAAATGAGAAAGTTGCGAACTCCATGATAATCTCATGGATTATATATTGTAATGAAAAAAAAAAAAAAAAAAAAAAAAAAAAAAAAAAAAAAAAAAAAAAAAAAGAGAGAAATAGAATAAGTATCCAATGAGCTATGAATGTATGATATCAAGGAAGAATCTCAAGTTCAAAGGAAAGTGGTTGATGTAGCTAGTAGCACTTGGTTGGAGACTTTGGCTATTTGTAAAGTTTTTCAATATTAAAACCAAATATATATATATCCCATGTCTTATCCTTACCCCTTTTGACTTTGTGAAGTTATCAAGTGTAATGACATGTGGTGACCATCCGATTTCTTGAGGAATGAGATAGCGTTGTTAGCGATCTAAGGTTATCCTTAGTGACCATCCGTTATTTGATAATTCGAGACTTCGTTGTTAGCAAGCTATTATGTTTTACATGAGATAGTGACACAATAGTCTTATATCACCCTTGAAACCTTAAACCCGAATAAAAGTCCTCTTAGATGTTTACATTTGGTGCTTACGCCACATCGGTTGAGTTTTGTTTCTTGTACAAGCCTATGGTAATATTTGGATTATATCTGCGCAATGAGTGTGATTATATTATATTTTCCAATCGCTACAAATGAGTGTTGAGTGAATCATACTTCGTATTCCTTTCGTGAGGTGTCTTAATATGTTATCAGGCAAGAGAATCATTAAGGTATTGTCAAACATCTCATCTTTTCATTTATAAGCCTATATAGATGGATCTTATCTTGTACTTGTGCTAGATAGATTTGCATCTCGTTTTTATCATATGGATTTTCTTAAAAGCTAGATTTGCTTGGGGGCAAGCAAAGTGTAAGTGTGGGGGATTTGATAACGCTCATTTTGAACATGTTTTTATAGCATTATTCTTATGATTATGCATGTTATTTGGTTGTATTTATGAACATATTACACTTAAAAGGTGTAAAAGATGTGTTTAGGTTCAGGTACAACTATGTCGAAGGAAATAGAGGAAAAGATGAAGAAAAGTCGACAAAATCAAGTAAATATGCGCGAAGTAAAGTTTTCCGTTCAAGACAAAGATTCATGCTATGATTATGATCAAGTTCAAGAGAAAGATGTGGAAATAAAGTCAAGAATTAGTGCCAAGAAGTGTGTCACAAGTGGGAATTATATGCTAGCTTTGAGTTGAAAGTTATGTGCAAGACTTGGTCTATACCCAAGGTTTCAGTTTCTATACTCGAGGTTTAAAGAAGGGGAGCTCATGCCTGAGGTATTAGAATTCCTACCTGAGGTATAGCCATCCATACCCAGGGTCTACATTTTCATACCTGAGGTATGCAGAAAAATTGATATGAAGAGTTGCATTTATTCTTCATTTTAAGCATCATTAACACCAAGTCCAATCATTAACTTCTAATCACTAAAGTTCCTGCATCATTATGACACTTGGAGCCCAAGTTGTTTTCTTGTTGGCTAAGGGGAAGTCTCCATATATACATGAAGAAAGAAACAAGAGAAGAGACAATAAAGATACAACAAACTACCACAAAAAAATCTGTCACATTTCTCTCTTACAAGTGGGCGACAAGAGGAGGAAAACGCAGGAACAAGGAGGCTAAAATCTCATCAATCATTACTTCAATTACTTACGGATCGTTGTTGATTATTTCACAAGTGTTCTTCATTATTTGTAATCATCATTACAACATTTTGTAAGACTATTCAATCATGTTTACTAGTGATCAATTTCTTATGATTATTACTTTGTTTACCATGAGTGGCTAAGTGCCTTATGCACTTGCCTAGATGATGTTTGAATTATGGTTCACTTGATTGGTTATGACTTATTGGTTCTAATATAAAAGAAAAGTTAACACTAAGAACGAGTTGTGCTATTTTAAGTTTTCTCCACCAAAGAGTTATTAAGTTTGGGTAATTTCTAATGAATGTATTGGGTTGAAAAAGACATTGTTAGTAAGTTAGTTGTAAACATTTGTCTATGAGGGCTTTACCTTATGTATTGACCATTTCATAAGAAACTTAATTTAACTTGGAAAGCTAAATAGTGTGGTTGTCAATTATTTGTGAAACGAAAGTGAATCGGGTAATTGAGTTGTGTTAATCTTGGATTGATCAATTCTTAAATATTGTTTTTATAATCCCTAAATCTTGACGAGGATTGAAAGTATTTGAAACAATATAGTTAGTACACCACTAATCGAATTAGAACACCATCTAATTTGTTGATCATAATCAAATGGAACCAATGTCATAATCATGTCAAAGGAATTGTGCAAACTAGTCTAGGCAAGTGTAGTCTTTAAATTATTGAATTTACATCATCTTTATTTGCTTGCTAATTAGTATTGCTAGTTGGATTGCTATTTATTTGCAAAAATTCACATCACACAAACAAAACAAATCCTAGTGATCGACCTCGGCTTACCTCAATTATCTCTTACTACATACGGACGAGTATACTTGCTCGTATGTGTTTCGTTTGAATCTTTGGTAAATCGTGTTATAAATTTTAAAACTTGGACTCCTAACGGGTATATCCCTTGAAACACATCATCCTCCCCCAAAGGTAACGTATCCTCCATCCATTGGTTGAAAGTCTGAAAGATAGGACATGTTGCATGTCATATGCCTGGAACATCCATTGTCTGCATAACCTTGATCTTCATCATCTTCCTGTGAATGTCCCTGCACATAAAATAAGGAAATTAGTTTCCTTAGGGTACCCAAGCCATTACTGACTTGGGTTTGCCTCGTGCATCAATATAGTCAAATCTTTTCAATACAATTGATGCACCATTGGGTTTGATTGGTCTCCATACCCAATATGCTGAGGCCTTAACAACATTTGCCCTTTGATCCCTAGTAGTGTTTTGAGAGTTACCAGTAATAACTGCTTGGCTAGCAGTATCAACTGCTGGCTTTACAGTTTTGGCCTTTGTTTCCAAAATTATTTTTGTACCACTACTTTTTCTTGAAAAGGCCTTTTAGCAGTTTGTGGTGCATATTTGAAAGTTGGTTTTGCACCTTTAACTGCTGGTCTAGGGTAAACAGTCTTAAATGGTCTGGCAGTATGAACTGCTGGTCTAGCAGTACTAATTAGTTTTGGGCCAGACTTCAATAAAAGTGTTCTGGGTGTCATTTTATCAGCATTGGGGTGAGTGTGAGATCTGTTTAAGTTCACCCTATGGTTTGAGTTCCCAATTACCCTATTGTTACAAAAAGCCTCAAGATGGTCAAAACGTCCACAAGCAAAACAAGCCTTTTTGTACAAGACAAAGTCACTTCCCAGCTGATGTGACTTGATGTCATTCCAGTTCCTCTGGTTATCTCTTGGCTTGTCTGTGGTCCTATACATCTCACAGTACCTAATTGTTTTCCTAACTGGTTTAACATTTAATTTAGGCTTAACAGTTTCATTATTAACCATCCTAGGAACATTGGTTCCTTCTACTTTAACCACATCAGGTTTAACCACAACCTGATCTTCCTCATCATTAGATGTCCAATCCTCAATAGTTGGAGCATCTGAATTCCTATCAGTGGACACCTTATCCTCAGGGAGTGAAGTGTCACTTGCACTCTCAAAAGGTTCACTGATTTCTACAGGTTTATTAGCATTTGTGTTTTCTTTAGGCTTACAACCATACTCTAACTTAGGTTGTTGAAACTCTGGTAAACCTGTATGCTCTAGGTCTATTCCTAGGGGTGCAGGCACTCCTCTGTGAGGAGGTGGACATGTTTTATACCCCAACCCAAACTTAGCTTTGTTAATTAACTGACATTCAATTGTTTTGTTGACACCATTAGAGGCATATTCTAAGGTTTCTACACTTAATTGAATATTTTCATTAGCCTTTTTAATTCTATCCAACTCAGCTTTCAACAGACTGATTTCAGCATTCTTAATTGACAAATCCCTTTTAAGAACTGCTATATCATCAGCAAAAACAGACTCATTGTTCTTATAATGCACTATTTGATCTTCTAGGACTGCTAAACCTCTCTTATGATTTGAAAAATTGTAATTAGTTTTGTTTAGTTCAATCATTTGTTCATCATAGTGTTTCCTTAAAGTTTCTAGTTCTTTAAGAGCAGTGCATGTTTTAAAACAACATTTAGCAGATTGTACCTCAGAGTCAGAGAAGGCCATAAGAGCCATCTCAGAAGGTGCTTCCTCATCATCTGCCATAAAACTCCAATCAAAGCCCAGTCCATCAATAGCTACCATAGCCTTTGAAGTTGGCTTAGCTTCTTCCACAGCCTTGGGCTTGCTCCCATAACCTTTGTTCCTGTCATCCTGTTGCCTAGGTCTCCTGCATTCCCTTTAAAAGTGCCCCAACTTGTGACAGTTGTAGCATTCTACCTTTGATTTGTCAAAACCAACAGTATCATTGCTGCTGATTGTGATCTTCTTTCCTGTTCTTTGGTAGAATTTCTTAGCCCTGATGCTAAGAAGTGAGATTTTCCATTTGAAGTTCATCTCCTCTCATCATCATTAATCTCCTGGAGGTCTTCATGAGTCAGCATTGACCCATCATTCTGGCTTGTCAAGAAGGCACAATAGGTTTTTATCATCCAGAATACCAGTAGTACTGCTTGATGTGCTAGCAGTACTAACAGTTGGGTTAGCAGTACTAACTCCCACAGCAACCTTCACTTCTTCAACTGGACTTGAATTACTAGGAGATGACACAAAGGCCATGTTCCCAGTGTTTGAACTAGTTCCTCCAGCCTTCTTCACATCTTGCTCAACAATCTTGAAGTTGCTGTATAAGTCCATCAGGCTCATAGTATCAATGTCTGGCTTGTTCTTCCAAAACCACCACATGCATAGCCCACTCTGAAGGTAAACTTCTCAAGAACTTGGAGTTCAGATCTTCCTGAGGTATGTCAACACCAAGAACAGCCAGTTGGCTAACAATCTTCTGCAATCTTTAAACATGTGATCCAAGGACTCATTACTGGTTGCAATGAAGTTTTCAAAATTCTGCTTTATGAGAGTCTTTTTTGTCTTCTTGGTGGCTTCATTCCCACCATATCTAGCAATGATTGCCTCAAACAAGGTCTTAGCATCCTTGTACTTGCTGAATTTCAAGAGTTGATCATTTGGAATGGTCATCATCAACAAACTTCTGGCATTGAGGTCATTTCTCTTTTGAAGCCTCTCTTTTGCAGTTACTAGAGAGGTCTGCACACTGTCTCTACCTTACCATCAACTGTTGTTGTAGAAGTTGAAGGCTTGAAAGAGTTTCCTTCTTCAATAATCTCCTAGAGTGCATAGTCCTGCACTTGGAAGTATTGTTCTATCCGCAGCCTCCACATATCAAATTCATTCTGCTTGAGCATTGGCAATTTAGCAGCCATGTTTGTTTGAGTAGTCTCCATGTCCATTACTTTCTCTTCTAAATCAATAGTATCAACCTGTCTCTGATACCACTTGAGAGGATTATAAAACACTTAGGATGTTACTCCTTTATAACGTGTTTGAGATACTTTGAGTGTATGCAGTTAAGTATGCGGAATTTACTTAACCACACTTAGAAGAATAATGGTTTGTTTAATGGAACAGTAATATATGTATGAGCAATGAACACAGTAAGATTAACACCAAATGATTCAATATTATTGCATGAATAATACGAGTGTCTTGCTATCACTAGGGTTACAATGAACTTGAATCTTAACACAATTCTATGACTGATATATATCAAAACGTATAACCTAGGATCTCCTTTTATAGACTTAAGGAGTCCTTTACAAGATAAGTATTCTACCGTATAATTCTAACTAATTAAGTTATACAAAAGATCCATTCCATACTTATCTTCTACAATATCGTATAAGACAGTTATCCATGCAGCAGTACCTTCAATATAGCTAACAGTACTAACTTAGCAGTTTGTACTGTTAGTTGTTTCTTCAGCAGTCTTAAGTTATACACTAACAGTTTGTATTGTTAGTGTAATTCTCCAGCAGTACTAAGTCCTTAGACATTTAATTCCCAACAATGCCAAATAAATAGGCAAAAAATAATTTATGTAACTTATTCTATTAAAAGATTACATGTGAAGATTTGAGACTCTTTTAAAAGTAACAGCTTAGAAAAAGTTTCTTCATATATACTTTTTTAATGTGAAGAAACTATTTTAAATACTGAAATATCCTTTAGGTCACGAATAAATCATGTGAATAACCTCGATAATGTTTATGTCATGCTTACAAAAATTGTGATACCATCACAACTTACAAACATAATGACGAAAATAAGTACCACACATTATACTATGACCAATTGGATAGAGCCCGTGTGCAACGCACGGGTCTTCATGGCTAGTTTATCAAAATTATATCTAGTTTTTTTGAAAGACCTACACTTTGGATTTTTTAGGCTTTTTGTCCATGTGAATAAGAAACTTGAACTATTTATATCTTCAATCTCTACCTCAGCAATATATTTTTGGAAGTCCTTCATATCATTAGAGGAATAATAACTCCAACATGAGTGTTCATTGACTAGTAAGGTCACATTGAAATCACCAACAATAACCCATGGATTACCATTCACTATGTGCTTTTGATCCTTCAAACTACACTATAAATTCTTTCTAATCCCTACTTGAGTTACTAGCATATACCACAGTATAATAAAACTTTTTTTTCCTGTCCACTGTTTCAACTAAAAAAACATGCATTGCTTCGATGTTGCAATTATCCATACTCTTAATGTATTAGTATCCCAGCTAACCATTATTTTGCATCCCTTGTTATTATCTTAACCATTAGAACAATATTCCCGGTTGCTAAATATATTATCACAAACCTTCTTAATTATGTGGTATTTGACATGACTTTCCAGCACTGCTACCAATTGTAATTTTTCTTCACAACTTTTTTTTTTTAATTTTTAATTTTATTTTATAGATCATCAGTATTTAAACCTCTTATATTCCATGTGACAATTTTTAGATCCATCTTTACATCCATTTGCTTTCTCTCAATTCTTTTTCTCATTATACACTATATCTATTTTTACTTTCTATCAATTTATCCTCACTAAAACTCTCTATATGTTTTTTGCTTTCTCTTAATTCTTTTCCTCACAAAACAAACCCTCTATCTATTTTCTTTCTCTCAATTCTTTTACCTCACTAATACTCTCTATATGTTTTTACTCTCTCTCAATTCTTTTTCTCACTAATACTCTCTGCCTTTTTTTGCTTTCTCTCAATTCTTTTCCTCACAAAACATTTCTCACAATCTAATTCTGTTTATTTAATACACCCACAAACCTTTAAACTATTTCAATTCCTTCAAACATATATTATTATGCAAGAATGTAACCCCCTATTCCATCAACTACATTCCTTAGACTACAATTCCCTTTTTCATTCTCATCTGCCACAACATCTTGTTAGAGTTTTGGAAAAATATTAAATCGTGTATGACTAGAATCGAACCCGGGACTGAGGGATTGCACACTTTACGTATGAATGATCAAAGGAATAATTAATATGTATAATTGTTATATATTTTAATTATTTGGACACAAAAGAAAAAAAAGGAGGGGGTTTGAGTGTCGGGTTTTGAAACTTGAGGATGTATTAGACTCAACTTGGATAACAAGTTTGGAGGCTATATATACACCCTCAAACCCTTCAAAAAGTCGACACAGAGAATAACCATAAAGTCTGTCGACACAAAAATAATAACCTAAAGTCAGATGGTTGTTCGACAAGCCATGAACAGGAAAAGATAATATATTCGAAAGTCAATAGACTTTATTATTATTCCATGAATCCCATCATGCATCGTACACTATGCTTTGACATATGATTGATATGTACTGTACACCATGTATATATTAATTATATCTACACTATGCATGATTATGCCATATGAGATATACATATGTATCGTATAGTATGTATATGTATATATATTCTTTACTTCTTCCTTCTTGAATAATAGATTCAAGGTTTATTGAATAAAATAGTTTTGGTTTAATAATTGTGTTCATTCACTAGCATCAACCTTTGATTGCTTATAGTACGTGTGTGTATGAACTCAGATATAACATACTTTTGTTATTCATCTTGGATTGTGGAACAAAAAGGTAAAGGATTCCACGTTAATCCTATTTATTCTTTGTTCTAGAGAAGAAGAATTCAAGTTTGATCCTTGTTCTTGCTAGGATCTAAAAGGTACGTAACTATTTAATATTCGGTAATACTTTTTACATGTTAAGTATGATCCTTGCTTCCGCTATTATACATGCTTTGATGTTTATTTATTTATTTGAATGTCAAGATATTTAAATTCCAACAGTGGCATCACGAGCCAATTTAATATGTAATTGTTATTACCTAAACGCATAATAAAAATCGAATCTTGATTTGGATTTACATGTTAGCGATTTGTGTTTAGTTTAGAACATAAAAATATAAATCGTACATAATTTAGGGGGGTTCGACCCTTCTTTTATTAAAAAGTTAGTTTTGTAACCCTAAATTAGGACATGTTATGTGTTTATTTGAATAAAGGGTTACGTTCCTGGTTAATCCATGATTCTTCATGCAAGGAATTCATGGATTAGGTTTTGGTTTATGTGCTACATGTTTAGATAAATCTAAAATTAGAGAAGACCTAATCTATTAAATTAATGAATCAGTTATGTGCAATGTGGTATTTAATTATTAAAACTTACACGGTCAATTGTTGGCGTCTGTGGTCCATTGGGTACAATGCGCTCGAAAACCAATGGGAGTTTTATTAATTATATACATAATAATTACACATATAGATTATTAATAGGATTTATCAAAAGGTTTGCATGTGGCTATATGATTTAATTGTTAAGATTATATAAGTTATTTGTGTTTATTTAATTTTTGTTAAAATTACTTGTCTTATTTGTTTAAATTGTTCTTGAATTGTAAGCAAAAAGAGGGTGATTTTTGGTATAAAAATTAAATTGACCTAATAACTATGAAACCTTGATGTGGTAAATTATTTATTGCCAAGTCTTATGTGCCGACAGTGGTTCGCTTCGCACGGTAATTTGCTCCCAGGCGAGACTAGCAATTTAATAATTTACAACATAATTTTATAAGACTTAGAATCATAAACTTTTAATTGATTGATGTAACTGTACAAATGGTCGAAGCGGCGGACCTAATGTTGAAAAACTATAAAGTGGGTATAAGGTTGGTTTCGCATTATATTGTGGCCTTAAAAAGACTCCAGTCTGTCTCTCCGCTCGCCTGTGCGTCAAATTAGACTTACCAACTACACCATTATATGTACGAAGCATCTTAAGGCAAAGTTGTAAGTTACTCAACGCCTCAATTAAAACTTTGTTGATTTAACTCTTAGCAAATTAGTAATTAAAATGGTTTTGAAAACTTATGATACAAAGATGAGTGCATGCATCTTTGTACATATTTTGATTATAACATCAAAATAAATACCCTATAAAATTTAAGTCCATACTATCTAATTATAAGAGACACTTGAAGTTAATATCTAACGTAAGTGAGACCTTGAAACAGATATTAATGACAAGGTAAATTACATACTTTTATTGCCAGCAGATCAACTGAGTGTAATAAAACTATGTGAATTTACAAGTTTCTAAATTAGACGACTTAATTAAGTTATAAGTGAGACATTGAGACTTAAAGTATGAGATGGGAAGAAACATGCTTACATTGCAAATTGTTTGGCAAATGTAATTCCCATAAATTTAGGAGTCGGAAATTGTTTCGCGATTATTGTACGACAAGTTACCATCTTTTGTACTTCCACTGCTAGCAGATCAACTGATGTGGTGGAACTATGGAAAGTTGGATCCTAGTTTTCAAGAAAATTAAATGGATATATTGTATTTCCTGGGTAATTTTCTTTTCTTGAAAAATTATTATCGAAAATACTAAAATTGAATTTTGTAAATTCATTCAATGTATTAATGCAACGTTAAAAACTGTAAATGTAGGGCATTCTTTTAGTGGTAAATTGATCTACACCCGTAGGGTTTTTGGTTAGAGTCAACTTTACTAAAAGAATAAACCAAGTCTACTTTTGTTGGGAATTAAATATTCTGAAGACTAAGTATCGGAAAATTCACTTAAGTGGTTAATTCTGGTAGCTTTAGTGTTAAGTCTGGTGAGTTCCAAAGTTAAGTCTGCTGGTTAAGTCTGCTCTTCCATGGTTAAGTCTGGTGGTTAAGTGTAGCGATTAATTCTGGTGACTACCAATTAAGTCTGCTCTTCGAATGTTAAGTCTGCTTGCTGGAGATATTAAGTCTGCTTGACTGGATGGATAAGTATAATAAAGTCAATAATATACGGTAGATAATATCTTACCCCATGTGATCAGTCATTATGTTATATTCTCAGAACAAGTTGTAAACATAGATACATGTTGTATCTTAGTTACTGACTCACATAAGCTAGCAAGTAGTTCGACAAGACTTGACAAGAATTAACAATATTGTAAAGATCTCCTTGTAAAGTTTTATATGTTGAATAAGAACATTTGATAAAACTTTCATATTCATAACTGTCAAGAACAAGAACAATCATAAACATTATCAATAATATTGAATCCTTTGGTATTATACTTTCGGTGTTCATTGTTCAATATACACAAGCATCACTGTTCCATTTCCATAACCAAAATAACCTTCTAAGTGTGATTAAGTAGATTCCGCATACTTGATCATATTAACTCAACATATCACATACACAAAGCAACAAAGGTTTAACCACCTTATAGTGTATCGAATATCCTCTCAATTGGTATCAGAGCCAGGCTGATATAGTTGATTTAGAAGAAGAAGAAGAAGAAGAAATGGACGTTGAATCTATTCAGACCAATGTTGCTGCAAAACTACCCATGCTCAAACAGAATGAGTTTGAGATGTGGAGGCTGAGGATAGAGCAATATTTCCAAGTGCAAGACTATGCACTTTGGGAAATCATTGAAGATGGAAACTCTTACCAGCCTACCACCACTTCATCAACAGTGGACGGCAAAGTGGTGACAACTCTGCAGACTCACCCAACATCTGTAGAAGACAGAATAAAGAAGAAAAATGACTTAAAGGCAAGAAGCATGCTGATGATGACCATTCCCAATGATCAACTTCTAAACTTCAGCAAGTTCAAAGATGCTAAGTCATTATTTGAAGCTATTGTTGCCAGATATGGTGGAAATGATGCCACTAAGAAAACCCACAAGACACTGCTCAAGCAGCAGTTTGAAAACTTCTCCTCTACCAACAATGAATCTCTTGATCATATGTTTAATAGGCTTCAGAATATTGTGAGCCAACTTTCTATTCTTGGTGTTGAAATACCTCAAGAAGATTTGAACTCAAAATTTCTGAGAAGCTTACCAGAAGAGTGGGCTATACATGTTGTTGTCTGGAAGAATAAGCCAGACCTTGATACAATGGAGCTGATAGATTTATATAGCAACTTTAAGATTGTGGAGCAAGATTTGAAGAAGAATGGAGGTACTAGTTCTAATACTGGGAACATGGCATTTATGTCAACTCCTAGTACCTCAAAATCCAGTGAAGAGGTAAAAGTTGTTGATGGTGTTGGTGCTGCTAGTTCATCAAGCAGTACCATGGGTATTTTGGATGAAAAGACTTGTTATGCATTTCTTACAAGTCGAAATGATGGGTCCATGCTCACCTATGAAGACCTCCAAGAGATCAATGATGATGATCTGGAGGAAATGGATCTAAAATGGCAAATTTCTCTTCTTAGCATGAGAGCCAAGAAGTTCTATCAAAGGACGGGGAAGAAGCTCTTAATTAGCAACACTGATACTGCTGGTTTTGACAAGTCAAAGATAGAGTGCTATAACTGCCACATGATGGGGCACTTCTCAAGAGAAGGTAGAAGGCCAAGGCAGCAAGATAGCAAGAACAAAGGTTTTGGAAGCACATCCAAAACAAGGGAGGTTTCTGAGCCAAACTCAAAAGCTATGGTAGCTATTGATGGGCTAGGTTTTGATTGGAGTTTCATGGCTAATGAAGAAGAAGATTCTTTACAGATGGCACTCATGGCTTTTTCTACTACTGAGGTACAATCTCATGAAGCTTGTTCAAATGCTTGTACTGCTCTTAAAGAATTACAAACTTTAATCAAACATTATGGTGAACAAAAGAAAGAGCTAAGCAAAACTCATCAAAACTTTATAAATTATAAGTGTGGTTTAGAATCAGTAGAAAAGCTGATCTTATACTACAAAGAAAATGAACTTGCTTTTTCTGATGACAAAGCTCTTCTTAGACAGGACATATTCTTTAGAGATGCTGAAATTAAGCTTTTAAGAGAGGCTTTTGATAGGGTCAAAAAGGAAAATGAAAACATTCACTTGACTACACAAACACTAGAATATGCTTCTAGAGGTGTAACCAACATGATAGAATGTCAAGTGATCAACAGAGCTAAGTCAGGAGTAGGATATAAGAGTGTCCCACCTCCATACAGAGGTATCCCTAAACCCCCAGGGATTGACCTAGAACACTCAGGCTTACCTGAATTTCAACTACCAAAGTTACAATATGGTGTACAACCAAAGACCAATGTAGTTGTTGATGAGCCTAAGGAGTTAAGTGAGAGTTTATGTAAAACTTCACTTCAAGAAGACAAGGTGTCTTCTATTAGGAAACCAGATGCTATAGTTGTTGAAGACTGGGTATCTGATGATGAAGAAGATGAACAGGTTATGTCTAAACCTGAAGTGGTTAAGAAAGCAGGAACAAGTGTTCCTAAGATAGTCAAACAAAATGCTGTTAGGCCTAAAACCAACATTAAACATGTTAGGCAACCAGTTAGATATTGTGAACAATACAAATCCACAAACAAGCTCAGAGGTGAACATAGAAGTTGGAATAACCTCAAGTCTCACCAAAATAGTGATGACTTTGGATTTTATAATAAAGCTTGTTTCACATGTGAAAGTTTTGACCATCTTACAGCTTTTTGCAACCAATGGGTATCTGGGTATGAAAACAATAGGGTGAATTTCAAAAGGCAAACTTCTCAAACTCACTTTCACTCTAGTTCTAATTTTATTAGATCATCACCAAAAACAGTTTCAATTAAGTCTGGCTTAAAACATGTTAATTCTGCTAGACCATTTAAGTCTGTTTACCCAAAACCAGCAGTTAAAAATGCAAAATCAACTTTCAAATATGCATTAAAAACTGCTAGAAGGCCCATTCAATCAAAAGCAGTGGTCCAAAAGCAAGTTTGGAAAATTAGGGGTGCAACTACAAAGCCAGCAGTTAATTCTGCTAGGCAAGTAGTTAATACTGCTGCTTGGAAAAACAGGGCAAATGCTGTTAAGGCCTCAGCATGTTGGATTCTTAAATCCAATGTTGCATCAACTGTTCTTAAGAGATTAAATTTCATTGATGCAAGAGGCAGATCCAAGTCAGTAATGGCTTGGGTCCCCAAAAGAAACTAATACTTCTCATTTATATGCAGGAACATTCAATTGATAAACAAGAGGATCAAGGATACTCAGATAGTGGATGTTCAAGGTACATGACAGGCAACAAGTCTTATCTCTCAGATTTTCAATCAATAGATGGAGGCTATGTTACCTTTGGAGGAGGTGTTGGTGGCAAAATTTCCGGTAAAGGTACAATTAAAACTGGAAATTTAGATTTTGAAGATGTGTACTATGTGCAAGAGCTAAATTATAATCTTTTTAGTGTCTCACAAATGTGTGACAAAAAGAACAAAGTTCTTTTCTGTGACACTGAATGTCTTGTACTTTCTCCTGATTTTAAGATGCCTGATGAAAGTCAAGTGCTTCTTAAAATTCCTAGAAAGAGCAATATGTACAGTGTAGACATGAAGAACATTGTTCCTAAAAAGGCTTTAACTTGTCTTGTTGCAAAGGCCACATTGGATGAATCAATATTATGACATAGGAGGCTTGGTCATATTAATTTCAAAACCATAAATCAGATTGTTAAGAATGGTTTGGTAGGAGGTTTACCTCAAAACGATTTGAAAATGATCAAACATGCATTGCTTGTCTTAAAGGCAAACAACACAAAGCCACTTGTAAGCCCAAGATTTTTAACTCTATCAATCAATCATTGTTTATGCTTCATATGGACTTATTTGGTCCTACAAATGTTAGAAGTATGCAACATAAGAGATATTGTCTAGTTATTACTGATGACTATAGTAGATTTACATGGGTTTTCTTTTAAGATCTAAGGATGAGACACCTAGCATCCTTAAGACTTTCATTACAGAGATAGAAAACCTAGTAGACAAGAAAGTAAAAGTCATTAGATGTGATAATGGGACAGAGTTCAAAAATAAAGTTATGGATGAATTCTGCAAAGAAAAAGGTATTAGGAGAGAATTTAGTGTTGCTAGAACTCCACAACAGAATGGAGTTGCTGAAAGGAAAAATAGAACACTAATAGAAGCTGCTAGAACTATGTTAGCTGACTCTAAGCTACCTATAACTTTTTGGTCTGAAGCAGTCAACACTGCTTGTTATGTCCAGAATAGAGTTTTAGCTGTCAAGCCTCACAATAAGACATCATATGAACTTTTTAGAGGTAGAACTCCTGCAATGGGATTTCTTAGACCTTTTGGATGTCATGTGACAATTCTGAATACCTTAGACCATCTTGGAAAGTTTGATGGAAAAGCAGATGAAGGATTCTTAGTTGGATATTCTCTCAATAGTAAAGCATTTAGAGTATACAACTTAAGAACCAAGAAAGTAGAGGAAAACCTACATGTGGAATTTTTAGAGCATAAATCCAATGTAGAAGGTCAAGGACCGAAATGGCTATTTGATCTTGAGACTCTAACCCATTCAATGAATTATGTGCCTATTGCTGTAGAAACTAATGAATTTTCAGGTTCAAAAGTTGATGAAGCATCAGATGAGGCAAGGTTAGAAAAGGAGACAAATCAAGATTATGTGATGATGCCAATATGGTCAAGTACAAGTGTGGATTCAACTTCAACAAATGGTGAATCTTCTTCTGGTAAAGCTAAAGAAGATGTTGAAGATGAATACAAGGAAGATGGAACAAATGATCAAGAAAATAGTTCTGCTGTTGATAATGCTGGTGAAACAGACTTAACTGAAGAACCAGAATTAACTGCTGAAACAGACTTAACTGAAGCAGAATTAACAAAAGAAGCAAAATTAACAAAAGATGAGGTGGATTTGAGCAATATCCCACCTGATTATCCAGTTCCTTCTACACCACACACAAGGATTCACAAAGTCCACTCCCTGGAAAATGTTATAGGAGATATACAATCAGGGGTGAAGACAAGGCAACAACTGATGTCTTCAGACCAACAAGGGCTTCTTGATGCCCTTTATGCTTCAAAACAGCATGAGTTTTCAAACTCTTGCTTGTATGTATGTTTTCTCTCACAAGATGAACCAAAGAACATTCTGAAAGCCTTAGATAATTCAAGCTGAATATGTAGCTGCTGCAAGTTGCTATGCTCAAGTCCTATGGCTTCAAAACCAACTTCTTGACTATGGGTACAATTTTATGAACACTGTCATTCATATTGATAATAGTAGTACAATTTGCATTATTAAAAATCCAGTACAACATTCTAAAACAAAACACATTGAAATTAGACATCACTTTCAAAGAGAATGCAATGAGAAAAGATTAATTCAAGTTCTTAAAATTGCTTCAGAACACAACTTTGCGGATCTGCTAACAAAAGCTTTTGATGTTGGAAGGTTTCAGTACTTGGTAGCAAGTATTGGAATGCTTAATCTTTAAATTTTTCAATCTAATGTGTTTTTGTATATAAATTTTTGGTTGTACTGCTAACTTTATAAGTTAATGCTGCTATTACAAAAGTTTGTGCTGCTAGTACAAATTTAAATTGTGTTATTCATACAGTTAATCCTATGATTATTCTAATTCAAGACAAGTACTTTGTACATTGTTCTTTTGGTTTTAGACTAACAATTTCAGGTATGAACATGTGAACACAAAGGATGTTTCAAGTGAAATGGAAGCAGCAGAATGATAATATCAGTTGCTGACATAATAGGTTCATGATAGAAAGAGTTTGGGAATTTCAAACCTCCTTAAAACTTCTTTCTTGAAGCTTGATTATGATGTTTCACATTGATTTGATGACTTAGTTGATCAGAAAGTAACTGATACAACTCACTTTCTATCATTTTATACTTTTAAGTATAATGAGCAAGTCTAAGGACATCTGATAGAAAGAACAGCTAGTAAAAGTGAATCTAACACTTGTGTTAGAGGCAACAATTGCTATGAGCTGGAAACCCTGTCAAGAAAGCCTTTTGAATAGGTTTATCTTTACACAGGCAGTTATTTATAACTGAAAACATTGGTTCTCACACAACCAGAGGTTGCTTTAAACCGAAATCTTGATTAAGTGTCTGTTACACACTTAATCCCTTCAAAATGGTTGGAAGCAGTATGGTTTTTCATAATAAAATCAAGTACATACTGCTAAGGCAAAAGTTTCTTAAAAAGGATTTTCAAAGTGACTCAAAAAAAAAAAAAAAAAAAAAAAAAAAAAACATCAAATGATGGACCATGAGTCAAATGCCCCATGAATCACCTCTCATAGGAGTTAACACACCTAGAAGTGATGAGGGCAGCAAATTAAACTCTTAAGGAATTGATGGCTACATGTACAACATTGTCTGATAACAAGTTCTAATTGATAGCTCAGATGATGGGGAGAGAAATATTTTGGTACATTGTGAGAGATCTTCCAAACAGGGGAGGAAATGTTATTTGCATATCAGGGGAGGAAATAAACCCAAAGAAGGAAGATTAACCAATGAAAGGGAGGAAAAGACAAGAGCATACAAGATGATGACATAGAGGTTGAAAATGACAAGAACAGAGCTGATTCTGGAGTATTATATATATTCAGAAGGGATGAAGCATTCCAAAGGAGAAAGTTCTATCTAGGTCAAACGAAGAAAAGTTTCAATTTCAGTTCACCACGTTTGTTCATCACTTGCAAAGGCATGCTGATAGATGATTTCACTTGTTGAAACAAGCATCCAAGATACACAGCACCATTGCCTCTTATAATTCCTCCATCCAAGGAAATTGCACCATCTTTTAGGACTATGCTTGAAGCCTGAATATGTGTATTGATATTTTTAAAGTCAAAGAAAAAAAAGCAGATGAGTTAATGAGAAAGATATTCTATATCTCACAGATCAGAAGAAAGTTCAGATCAAGGGTCTGACTATGAAGTATTTGCAAGATCCTCACAATCAGAAATTCAATTCAGAAGAAACATGTTGAAATGGGTTCACATGTTTAGGGGAGGATTGTTGGGAATTAAATATTCTGAAGACTAAGTATCGGGAAATTCACTTAAGTGCTTAATTCTGGTAGCTTTAGTGTTAAGTCTGGTGAGTTCCAAAGTTAAGTCTGCTGGTTAAGTCTGCTCTTCCAAGGTTAAGTCTGGTGGTTAAGTGTAGCGATTAATTCTGGTGAGTACCAGAATTAAGTCTGCTCTTCGAATGTTAAGTCTGCTTGCTGGAGATATTAAGTCTGGTTGACTGGATGGATAAGTATAATAAAGTCAATAATATACGGTAGATAATATATTTCCCCATGTGATCAGTCATTATGTTATATTCTCAGAACAAGTTGTAAACATAGATACATGTTGTATCTTAGTTACTGACTCACATAAGCTAGCAAGTAGTTCAACAAGACTTGACAAGAATTAATAATATTGTAAAGATCTCCTTGGAATATAAAAGGAGATCTTAGCTTAGTCATCTGTATGTGACTAAGAGTGTATGTTTTCAAGTGATTAAGTTTTATATGTTGAATAAGAACATTTGATAAAAACTTTCATATTCATAACTGTCAAGAACAAGAACAATCATAAACATTATCAATAATATTGAATCCTTTGGTATTATACTTTCGGTGTTCGTTGTTCAATATACACAAGCATCACTGTTCCATTTCCATAACCAAAATAACCTTCTAAGTGTGATTAAGTAGATTCCGCATACTTGATCATATTAACTCAACTTATCATATACACAAAACAACGAAGGTTTAACCACCTTACAGTGTATCGAATTTCCTCTCAACTTTCTTTGAGAAGAGTGAGACTTAAACCATATACCTTTTCATGAATGAGAAGGGTATTAGAATTGTCTAAATTCTAAGAAATAACTCATAACAAATTTTAATAGTTAAGAAAATTGCACATTTTATGAGTTATTAAATTAGAAGCTAGACTAGTTACCGCAAAATTGGTAAAAGGCAAACTAGCACACTTTCTCTAGTTGTTGTGCTTTGACCACTTTTAGATGCTACATACCATTGTGGGGATGGTAGTCATATTAAGGAAGAAATTGCATACCCAATTATTTCCAAGTTAATTGAATTGATGGATAGTCCATCATTTACAAAGTAGAATACATTCTTTAGTACCTAAGTAATTGTTACGTTTGAGATTACTCAAAGGTGTAGAAAAGTAAATAGCACACTATTTTCTTTTACTGGTTATGAAACACTTATAATGTTGTCAAATCCAGTGGGAGCATAGTGTTGTAATTACTGAATAACATATATTAATGTAATGATATGTAATTCAGTGGGAGCTACAAGCTTGTTATCTTGGTAGTAACCCATATTATCTCTAGAATGTCTTGAGATAATTACTTTCCAATTGTAGACACTTGTGGGTTTAAGGATAGTCATGTGCGTTTCCTTACTAGACAAGGTGGTTCTATATCTACTAATATCTATGACACAATCATATTGATCACATTAAACAAACGCGTGACGAGTTGTTTATCTGATACATGATGTTGTTCCATGCACAAGTGGGAGAAATCTTAATTATGTGCAAGCAATAACACAAAGGAATATGATTTAAAGGATTCTCTTGACTGCAAGGTAAGAGAATTAATGTTCTAATGTGATTTATTCACATCTAATAAATAGAACACTTGGAATTAATATCTAGCGTAAGTGAGACCTTGACATAGATATTAATGACAAGGTAAATTACATACTTTCATTACTAGCAGATCAACTGATGTAATAAAACTATGTTAATTTGCAAGTTCTAAATTAGATTCTTATTAGAACAAGTGTCAATATGATAATGCGATTACTTCAAACTAAATATTTATGTATTATTGAAATGACATAAATAAATGAAGTAATCTAATACTACTTCAAATTTAATGTTTATGTATTCTTGGAATGTCATAAATATATGAAGTAAATAAATTAACTTGAAATACTATTGAAACCAAATTGTGGTGTTCATGATTACTTTAGTTATGTATATTTATATTTTATTGTAAAGATATAAATATGAAGTCTTTTAATTGTTACAAGACTTATAATAAAGTAAGACGTTAACTTGTTATGTTTTCATTAAAACATATACAAGAAGTCATTGAGTTGATCAATGATTTATAACGTATATTGGGAATATAACAGTTATGTCTTCTTGTTAAGACATGGACATGAAGTGACTTGGTTAAAAGTACTTATGTTATATAGCATGCAATTGGCTTGGAAATTCTATTATACCATTAAGCTGATTTAGTTGGTAAATAGATAAACCAAATAAAATATACTTATCTTACATATTGTAAGATTGTCTTACAATATAATCCTAATGAAATACATAATGTTTATGGTACGTTCAGTTAGGAAAATCAAACTCTTGTTATATTGTTTGATTAAAGATAACTATATCTTCCTTTCTTCCAAATTGTTATCAAGGTTAGGAAATTGAGTATGCATTGTATATACTCAATTAGACTCCAACCTAGAAGATTAATAAGACACCATTTATTATGGAATGTGATGAATCACATGAAGTCTTAAAATTGAAGTTCTGAATTTGTTAAACTACTTATGAGTAGGTTATTAACAAATTTAATGTAAGGAACTATCAATATGTATTTGTAATGTCCCAAAAGAGAACAATTCTGTGTTGCTCTACTTGCTGAGTATTTATAGATAGTCTATAAATTGCAAAAGGCAAGTGGGAGTTTTATCTTGAAAGGTAAAATTACAAGATACATGATCTTCTAAAATACACTAACAAATGTCATGCTGAGGATTAAACATGTTAATGTTAAATCTCAAGATGAAGGAATTCTCATTCATAGATCCGCAAGGATATCTCAAATATTTGTATAATATGTTGAGTATTATGAGTTACAGGATTATGGTAAACCTGTTGAAGAATTGCAAATATTGAATTTGACAAGTTACTCATACTATGAATGATTAGATGCAGTCCATAAAGATAATTAGTTTTGAAAACTTAATTAATCTTAAACTCTATAGTTATACTATAGAATAATGATGAGTTTCTCAAAAGGAATAAAAATCCTAGAGATTTAAATTCCTGTGTAGAAATCATAATGGACAATTATGTATACATATTTAATGTATGAAAAGATTATCAAACACACTTAAGCAATTAACTGTCATTGAAATTCTTTCTAGGCACATTAAATGTATAAAGATTATGATTGTCATTCTTAGTTTCATTTATATGAAATTAACAATGGAATATCAAAACTCTTTCTTGAGTAATTACTTGTGCGAGGACGATAAGTAATTGAAAGGAGTATTTGAATTAAAATAATCTTTGAAAGTATACAAAGTGCAAATCATTTATGAATGGATTAGTGCATGCATCTGAATATACTTATGTTTAATTATTAAATCCTAGTTTTGATTTATAATTAAAATAAGATGTTCTCTTAATATTCCTGAAAGCTAGTGGGAGTGTTAAATTTATTTTCTTATTTCATATATGTTGTATAACATATAGGAAGTAACGTTCCATTAAGCATTAAATGTTAAGTCTTAGTTTGGAATGAAACTTCACGTGAAGATTTAGAAAATAAACATACAGCCTTGGAATATATGTTATAAAATAAGCGGTAAAATTATTGATTCTAATAAACATGATTATACTATTAGAAAGTCTAGATAGATACATATCTTTGAAAAGATATGACATGAATAAATCTAAGTTTGACGCAAGGATTTTTCATGTACATCATGTTGTATGTTGTATCATGCTTGATGAAAGATGATTTGACAACATTAATATCTAATTGAAAGTTATTAGATAACTAAGTGTAATGGATATGGTTAGATTTAGAATTAACATCCTCATCCTGGAATAGCTCCTAAATTCTAAATATGAACCATATGGCAAATTGTTGCGTAATTGTCATAGCCAACAAATCTGGAAAGATTTGAAGGTATCAAAGATTACACAATTGGATATTAAAGTTTACGGGATTTTAAAGAGCATATTGTTGTTTGCATACAATGATGCTAATAAGATTGAGATGACACTCAATACTAGTCATGGTAGGATTTCATCCTAGTTTATAGCCATGTGTACTAGTTATGCTTAACTGTAAGCATAGTTGCATTTTACATTAAAGAATTAGAATACTTTAAACTATAAAAGGTTTGATAGTTTGCTTGTCATAAATTCGTAGTTGAGGATGTCACGTATTTTATGAAATATTATGTGGCATTATCAAGATAATTGATAGCACACATACAAGAACTTCATTAATTGAATTCTTGAAATAAGTATTCTCAAAATTCCCATAGATCAAAATTAGTTGATTTATGCCTTGTTAACAAGTATGTTTGACATGACTTGAGGTATAATTCATTAATTAGAATTATCATACATTGATCTATTTTAGTGTTTGGATAATGGTATGTTATTGAACAGTTATTATTTTAATGAAATAAAATAATGGTTATGTTTGTTTATCATTTTTTTAAATAATATATCATATATTTGCATGTTTATATCCTTGAATATATTTATATATTCTAAACTGTCCGTTGCCAGTTAATGATGAGGGAATATCATTAAATTAAGGTAAATCTGAGTATTGGTATAATATACTTGAAAGTATATTGATGCGTTGTCATACCAATTTCACATGATATTCAAAATGTTTGGATATAGGACTTAATCCCGCGACATGAGTTTACTTTATGGATCTCGTCATCAAGTAAATCATGAGTATATAGTTATCCTCAGACTTGAGATGCAAGATAACTGTCATGCATGTAGTGCATTTCTTTGATTCAATTTAACGCTATACGTAACTGGTAGCTATACGGATTATTTTGGGAAGCGTTGCGAAGTGCATGAGTTATGCTCGTAGTCAAGATAGAATTTGTTCCTTCAAATTATTTGGAGTTTAATACTGTTGGGCCCCTCGTAGGGTTGACAAGATGTTTGTGCGGCCGCACCCAAGATCTCCCTGAATGGTTCAGATGATTTGGTAATCTTGCTCAATCGAAAACAACGAGAAACAGAATTATTAATAAAGAATGACTTAGATCCATATCTTTATTAATGTAGTATTAGAAACAAAAGGATAAGTATGATGATTAATCATCAAGTGGTTTTCCAGGAGACCACCACCCGAGTTGTACTAGGGGCATTGGCGTGTTGCTAGACGCTAACCAATGTCATTACCCTTTTAATAGATTTCCAAGTGGGAGCTGTTAGAGTTTTGGAAAAATATATAAATCGTGTATTACTAGAATCGAACCGGGACTGAGGGATTGCACACTTTACGTATGAATGATCAAAGGAATAATTAATATGTATAATTGTTATATATTTTAATTATTTGGACACAAAAGAAAAAAAAATGAGGGGGTTGAGTGTCAGGTTTTGAAACTTGAGGATGTATTAGACTCAAACTTGGAGAACAAGTTTGGATGCTATATATACACCCTCAAACCCTTCAAAAAGTCGACACAGAGAATAACCATAAAGTCTGTCGACACAAAAATAATAACCTAAAGTCAGATGGTTGTTCGACAAGCCATGAACATGAAAAGATATATATATTCGAAAGTCAATAGACTTTATTATTATTCCATGAATCCCATCATGCATCGTACACTATGCTTTGACATATGATTGATATGTACTATACACCATGTATATATTAATTATATTTATACTATGCATGATTATGCCATATGAGATATACATATGTATCGTATAGCAGGTATATGTATATATATTCTTTACTTCTTCCTTCTTGAATAATAGATTCAAGGTTTATTGAACAAAATAGTTTTGGTTTAATAATTGTGTTCATTCACTAGCATCAACCTTTGATTGCTTATAGTACGTGTGTGTATGAACTCAGATATAACATACTTTTGTTATTCATCTTGGATTGTGGAACAAAAAGGTAAAGGATTCCACGTTAATCCTATTTATTCTTTGCTCTAGAGAAGAAGAATTCAAGTTTGATCCTTGTTCTTGCTAGGATCTAAAAGGTACGTAACTATTTAATATTCGGTAATACATTATACATGTTAAATATGATCCTTGCTTCCGCTATTATACATGCTTTAATGTTTATTTATTTATTTGAACATCAAGATATTTAAATTCCAACACATCTTCTGATTCCATTTCAATGAGTTCCTTTTGGGTGGAGATATACTGACCCTCCCTTAGGAAGGGTGTGTTGACTTGACCAAGCGGCCGTCGCTATACTGTCTGCTTTAAAACTTTACATTTTGACTAAAATAGACGGACCTCATATGATAGGGAGGGTCCGGTTAGTGTGACCCGTTCCTTTTTATCCTTATAGTATCTTTTCATATGATTATTCCACTTCTCCTTATCTGTATCATAAGGAATAATCATATTATTTACAAACTTATCCACTACTTCCCTTTCTTCTTTAGAAGGAACTAACTCAACTTCATCCACCAAAGCATTCAGTAAAGTAAATCTATTTGAGTCCCTCATATTCTCCTTCCTCTTTTTAGTTCCAACACTACTATTTTTATCTTTCCCATTCTGCATTTTTTTTTTTTTTTTTGTCAATATCATTAGACTTCTGTTTTGAATTTTTTTCCTTTATTTGTATCATTCTCTCTACCCTTTCCTAACACATTTCCATCAGATTTCCTTTCATCCAGTATAAGTGTGAACTTTTTATTTATTATAAGTGTGAAAAATGTTATGATTTTTTATATATTTTTAACGCTTATAAATGTAACAAACTCCTACACACTTATAAGTGCGAAAAACTTTAAAAAGATTTACTCGCTTTCTAAAAGTGTGTGTACAAATGAAGTTTTATTGTCCGTAAAAATGACTCACATGATTCACATATTAAGTTGGATGGACACAAATTTTGTTGGTTGGTTGGGTGTTCAAATATATAGTTTAATTATTTTACGAGTTAATTTATTATTTGCTAAACTTCAAAGATGCTAAAATATAAAGTCAAATGAGTTTAGGGGTTTTAAAATTGCTACTCCGTGCGGGTATCATCTACTTTAGTATAAACATGTATATTTTAGACCTGCCGCAATGCGCGAGAGATTTCGTTCTCGTTATTCTCATACAACAAGTGATATACGACATCTTACGCTACTTTGGAGTCTCAATAACTACTGTAAAATTTATGGCATTTCAAATGATACATGAACCGATATTTCAAATTAAATTGGTACTCTCTATGTGATAAGAAACAAATGTATATATCTCTCTCGATGAACATAAGGCTGGACATATTAGGGGGGATTGAACCCCATTTTATCCGTCACGTCAGCTTTCTCTTTCCGGCGACCTATAGTCAATATGTTGCCACAGTAAAGGCGACCTTCATTTTATTTTATTTTTCAAAAAAAACCCTATATTTTAATTTTTTTCAAAACAAACCCTGTCCTTTTTCCCTATATATATTCACTACATTTTCATCAAAAAAACACATCTCACACACATAACTTCTCTAAAAAAACACATCACACACACACAACTTCTCTCAAAAATGTCACAAGAAAACAGCCCTGGAAATTATCCCCCCCCCCCCCCCCCCCCAAAAAAAAAAAAAAAAAAACTCCCCCCCCCCCCAACACCTGAAGAAAACACTCCACCCTCAGATATAATTCTGTTTCTGCTTACTGAGGAACCGGTTGACAAACCAGAAGACAATCCGTTTCAGCTTACTGAGGAAGAGCAACGACTACTTCTTCAGGATAAAGAGGCATTGAGAGAAATGGAAGAAGAAGAAGCACGAGAGGAAGAAGAGCGTTGGGAGCAGGAAGCAAGGGAAGAACAAGAGCATAAGGAGCAGGAAGCAAGGGAAGAACAAGAGCGTAAGGACAACTTGTTTGACATTTTGGAGCGAGAGTGGGAAGAAAGCAAGTTTGCGGAGGGGTATTCTCCTTACGAAAAGGGTTATAATACAGATTAATATGTATTTTCATTTCCGTATCGTAATTTGTATTTTCATTTTCATTTCTGTATCGTAGTTTGTATTAATCTGTAATTTGTATTTTCAATTCAATGTTTAATGTATTTTCACTTCCGTATCAAATATGATTTAAATATTTTAACATTACAATACCAAAGTTGCTTCTATTGAAACTGAAGTCTCATTGGATGAGATTAAAGCCGCTGTGTGGAGTTGTGGTGGTGATAAAGCCCCAGGTCCGGACGGGTTTTCCTTCGCGCTTTTAAAAAAGAAATGGAATATTATGAAAAATGACATATGCAATGCGGTAAAGGATTTCTTTCATAATGAGGAATTTCCCACTGGCTGCAATTCCTCGTTTATTACTTTGATTCCTAAAGTAAGTAATCCTAATATGGTGGTGGATTTCCGTCCTATTAGTTTGATTGGTATACAGTACAAGATTATTGCCAAGATCCTAGCAAATCGGTTGGCTACTGTAATTGGAGACATTGTCAGTCCGGAGCAATCGGCTTTCGTCAAAGGTAGACAGATTTTGGATGGCCCCTTCCTTTTACATGAGGTCATTAGTTGGTATAAAAGAAAAAAGAAGAGCCTGCTTCTGTTCAAGATTGATTTTAGCAAAGCTTATGATTCCCTTTCTTGGGATTATCTATTTTCTATTCTTAAGGCGATGGGTTTTGGTGCTAAATGGATAGCCTGGATCAAGGCTTGTTTATCTTCTACCAGATCCTCTGTGCTTATTAATGGCAGCCCCACCGATGAGTTCTTGATTGAAAGGGGTCTTCGTCAAGGCGATCCAATGGCTCCGCTGTTGTTTATTCTTTCTATGGAGGGTCTCCACGTGGCGATTGATAATCTGGTAAAAGGAGGTATTTTTCAAGCTGCTAAAATTAATAATATATCTTTGTCTCATCTTTTTTATGCAGATGATGTTATGGTGGTTGGTCAGTGGAACGAACAAAATCTGTATCATATTATTAATGCTTTTAGATACTTCCATTGCATCTCCGGATTGAAAATTAATTTGGAGAAATCTTCTGTTATTGGAATTGGTGTTGATGAGATGGAGGTGAGACGGATGGCTAGTATTACTGGTTGCAAATCTGAGTCGATTCCTTTTAATTACCTTGGTATTCCTATTGGTGCGAGTCCGGCGAGATTAAAAACTTGGGACCCCATCATTACCAAGTTTCATAAAAGACTTTCTAACTGGAAAGCCAACCTTCTTTCTATTGGCGGGAGGTCTACCCTTGTCTCTTCTGTTCTTGGGTCGATTGGTACTTATTTCCTATCTTTGTTTCGATTGCCTAAGAAGGTTAGTAGGATTCTTGAATCTCTTAGATCCAAATTTTTTTTGGGGTGGCTCGGGTGAGAAAAGGAAAATATCTTGGGTAAAATGGGATAATGTTATTGCTTCAAAGGACTACGGTGGGGTGGGATTTGGTAGCTTGGAGTCGATGAATCATGCTCTTTTGTACAAATGGAGGTGGAGGGCTTTACAAAATCCTAATTACACGTGGGTGAGAGTGCTATCGGCCATCCATGGGGAAGCTTGTTTTGCTAAGCTTTCTGCTAAGTCTCGGGGTCTTTGGTATTCTATTGTTGAGACCGTGAAGTGTATGAATAAAGTGTCCAGTGATTTTAATAGTTGCATACATCGTAAAGTTGGTAATGGTTGTCATACTAGATTTTGGAAAGACAATTGGTGTGGCGATTTGACTTTAGAGCAAAGGTTCCCGAGATTATTTGCCTTGGAGGAAAACAAAGACTGCTCGATTAACTCTTGCTGGTCTAATACGGGCTGGAGTTTGCACTGGCGTCGCCCTCTTAGGTCAACTCGTGAGGTCCTATCATTGAGTGATTTAACTTCTATTCTGCCTTCTCAATTGGATCAGGATGCCGAAGACAAATGGGTGTGGAATTTCAAAGGTAGTAATTATTTTTCGGTTGCGGATTTAAGGAAATGTCTTGATCATCATAGGTTGCCGAGTGCGAGTAATAGGAAGATGAATTGGAACAAGTTAATTCCGAAGAAAGTTAACCTTTTTATTTGGAGACTTAAATGGGATGCTCTTCCCAATCTTATTAACTTATTTGCTAAAGGTATCGACATTACCAGTTGCACTTGTGTCAACTGTTTTGGGGGGCGGAATTTATCGATCATACGTTTTAGAAGTGCAAGTTTACAGGTGCTTTGCGGAAGCATATCAGCAAATGGGTGAGACATGATATTCCTAATACTCATCCGAATGATGTATTGGATTGGTGTGAAACTTTGAAAGTTCCTACTAAGGCTCGTAAAAGACTTGGTGCTATTCTTTTCACGTGGTGGTGGTATGTTTGGAAAATCCGGAATAACAAATTCCATAATGGTTCGAATGAGGATGTTGAGGGCACGTTTTATTCTATCATCTCTACTACCTATCTTTGGATTAGTCAACGGGAACCCAAATGCACTTTGACTTGGGAAATGTGGAACATGAACCCTCTTTGTATTGTGTAGTCTTTGTATTGTTTTTCTTTTTCCTTGGAGCTTGTTTGGGGGTGCATCAAAAACACCGTGGAGTGAAAACCGGTGGCTCGGCCTCCATTGGTGGGGTTTTTTCTTATGTCTTGGCTTGCTGTAATTGGCATAAGTTTTTTTTCAACTCTTCTGCACCCTTAGCAGTAAAAGTTCCAAGTAAGATCTAGTTTGTGATTAGCGTGTATTTCTAGATCATGTACATTTATTCATTAGCGCTTTGCTAGTGTTTTGTTTTTATATAGTTATATCTTCTTTGCCGTTCAAAAAAAAAAACAATACCAAAATTTAAAAAGCATTAGAAGGTTTATAGTGTATGAATTATGTTTATTGAAAAAAAAAAGAAAAAAAAAAGGTAGTAAACTAAATTTACGTTTGATACAAACGTTCACCTGCAAATTGTACACAAAACAAAGACGCAAAACTTGGACGGTTGTAGATCGCAGGGACGATCGAAATGGCAAAAAAAAAGGGAATCGATTGCTAGGCGATCGACACCCACAGAAGGGACGATAGTCGATCGATCAATCGATCTCCCTTCCTACTGCGTGCAACCTAAGTATGTGTACATGCGGGTGATATGCAAAATTATTTAAGGTGCTGTTTGGTAAGTGGGTATCACACTGTTGGAGTAGATTGATACTTTAAAAGCGACATTTAGTATAAATTTTTTGTAGGAATTTAATGGACTTGGATTAAAAACTCATTCCACTATGAGTTGAGTGGTTTGGGTGATAGATCTCATAAGGTCCCACACATTCTTAAATTTCAGCCACAAACTTTGTATGTTTTCTTTAAAAAATACCAGTATGCTTTTTCTTTTCTTTTTTTATTCAACAAATAATATTTTTTAACTATACTAACTTATTATTTTATATATATTATTATATATATATTTATTTTCTCCCTCCTCCTTTTCTTTCAAACGTTTCTTAAATTCAAATCCAATTCTAACCCCACCTACAAACCAAACGGGCCTAAAGGAATGACACACTGTTGCGTTAGAAATGGTCCACAACATAATCATTTTTGATATAAAAATACACTTTATGTATTCTAAGCCTTTCCGTGTCCTTTATCAGTTTATCTAGAATCATGGTGTTCTATTGTTGAATGTTCGTTGATATCATCCATGAAACTTGAAGTCACTATCGATGTGTTCAAGCCAAGCTTAGTTTGCAACTGAAAATAAATGAAATTTATAAAAATATCTAGATTACGTTATAGATTGACTTCTCTTAATTGTGTTACAATGTTGAATTATACCTCGAGTATTTTTATTGAACATGTCACCATATCGCAAGTTTATAGCTCAAACAATAATTAAAAGGAAGACAACGACTAATAGAAGACAAGTGTTGGAAGTTGGAACATTGTGAAGGTACACAATGAATAATGGTAGGACATTTTTATTTTTTTTTTTGGATAATCATAGATAAACAACCAATCAATGAGGTTTCAAAGTTTTTTTTTAATCGTCTGTATATATGTATAGATGCTGGTGGGGAACTCGCGTGTTGCAGTGACGGATACCCGTCTAACCGAATATATCATAATAGTATACAATTGAAGCATCACAATCATCTTTATACATTATAGTAGTACATGCGCAATGCATCAAAACCAAAAAAAGAGAAATGAACAATGGTTGCGTTTTGGTACACGGTAATAATGATGACACATCGTAGTTAGTGATAATGTGAAGACAAAAACAATATCAATTATTAATATTGCAAAAACGTCGTGGTCGACTTCACCATCTCAAGCCAACATATCTTTTTTGAGTTTTTCATCACATTAACAAATTGTACCCAATCACTTTCAAAAATGAATCTATCATCTTTTTATGGTCTTTTTTATATAAAACAAATAACCTATAATTTAACATGAATTTAAATTTGTGTAAGTGGAAGTTAATAATAGTTATTTACTTAATTATATTTTAAATGTTTTCGGTTACAATAATTTATATTATTAATTACATAAATTAATTTTATTTTAAACAACATATCGGTTAATAATATTAGTATTTGACCAAGTCTTTTTATAATAGTTAAGCCTCTTATTATAAACAAGTGTCAAATGTATTATAAAGTAACTAGCAGGGTACCCGCACAATGTGGCGGCGGGTATCCTGTGACTATATTTTGCGGCGAGCAAATATTATTCGGTTACACATTTTTCTAACAACAACTGTACAAATTAATAATAATTTAAATTAAAAATAACTTTAAGCAATAACAATACAAAGTATTTCATATCCAAATAAACATAAAGTCCAAACGAAAGAAATGAACATAAGTAACATCTTTGAAACATAAGTTAAAATAAACGGGTACCCGCGCGTTGCTGAATTTATTGTGTGCGAAGTATAATTACTTTGTGTCATAGCTTTTTTGAGTCTTTCATAAACCATGAGTTCTTTTTATATTAAGATTTCATAACTTACATTTTAATGTATATTAATACTCTTTTTTTTTTTTCAGTTTTATATGTTATAAGTATTGATATGGTGGTTACACATTTTTTTTCCCATTAAATCATTTATTGATCATTAATATGACGGTTACAAGTTTTGTGTTTACAAATATTGATCAAGTTTTAAAATCCTTCTATAACAAACAAGTTTAGTAGTCTGAATTTTTAAGACTTGCTAATTATAAAATAGTCCCAAATGATTTATATATTAAGCAGGGTACCCGCACAATGCGGCGGCGGGTACTCTGTGACAACTGGTAATTTTCGGGTTATTATATATAATTATATCTATATATTTTTATTCGTACTTCGTTGAGTATTTGTCGTAGTCTAGAATGTAGCACTCGCGGAATGGCCCAATATCGAGTAAAGCGTGAATTTTAATTGATTTGGATATCATGGGATAAAAATATATGTATTTATAGTCGATTTTATTGGAAAAATACTTTTAAGACTAATGGAATTAATAAAAATGTCACGGGAAGTAGTTTCGACACCTAAATTAGCCCTGAGAACAATTTGCTAAAAGATTAGTAAATATACATTTCCCAGCCCAAACTAATATTTACAATTTTAGTCCCTATGGGCGCATTAGGGTTTCATCCCACATCCTTGGAAGCCCCTATATAAACACCCTTTATTTCATTTTAGGGTTTACATACCCTTTCTTCTCCACATATAGCCGCCACCCTCACCACCATTTCCGGTCACATTTTCCGGCCGTCGAGCTCTCAACACCGACAAACATAACACACCGCCACCACCACCACCACACCCTATGTGATCTCTCCATCAAGTTCATATACCACACGCACCTTGTATCACAATCAATCACCTCGAAAACAACCACCACCGTCGCGTAACACCACCAAATCCACCAATATAATCATCTTTTCATTTCTCGAAGCTCAAGAAGGTAGGTTACACCGAAATACTCCACCAAGTGTGGAATCGGTGTGAGTCGACTCACTCCAAGTCGTACTCCTCGTCTTTATTTCAATTAGGTTCGGTTTTGGGTTTAATAAAAACGAAGTTTAACAAAAATAAAACTTAAATAATCGGTTTTGGTATCATTGGTTATTGTTGTTGTCGAGTTGAGCCGAGGTCGTGGGTTCAAACCCACGGCCAAAGTTTATTTGGGTCTTGGTCGAGTCGTGATGGTGATGTCGAGTTGTTTATGGGTCGAGTCGTGGTATCGAGTCGAGTATTTTTGGCTTTGTGGTGCTCGGATTTGGTTTCGGAGGGAAAAGCATGCATATATTGGTCTTATGCTTTGTGTTTCATTCTTGTATTGGTGTATAGGTTTGTAACTCATATATATGATTGTGAGTCAATAGTAGATTTTGTCACAAGTGGGCTGTTACAACGATTGTGTGTGAAAGATATGAAATGGTTTGTGTAGATTTATATGGTGAATGCGGTTACATATTTTTAATAATCATTATTGATAGTAATGATTTTTAGCGGTTACTCGTTTTTTATAATTACGAGAATTTAAGACATTTATGGGTTGTTAAAAGCTTTTTAATAGGCTGTTACAAGATGCAACTTTTATTTTTATGTGCAGACTATTAAAACTTCTATAATAAGTAAGTTAAAAAGTCTGAATTTTAACCTTGCTATTTAGAGAATGTCCTAAATGTATTATAAGGTAGTAAAGATATAGATAGATATGCATTAATTGGGACAGTTTAATAGGAAATATTAATATACCACTAGTAAACATAAACAACAATCTCATGATTTTGGATAAGAAGATTTCTGTATCTTTGGCTTTAAAGGAACATGAAAATCAACCTAAACTTGTTTAAAACAAATTAGGGATTGTTTAACGAGTGCTTTTAAGGCATCTGCTAGAGCGCATTAATTCATTTTGAATTTTTCTTTTCAATTTAAAATGCATTTAATACGCATTAATCAACCTTATATTATACCTTAATTACTTGTGATTTTTAATTTAGTGAACTTAAATATTTCTTATTTAATCATTTAAACTGTTGTAAGCATTATCCTATCTTATTTTTGAAAATGAGTGGAGTTTCACATGATTTTACTTATACATAGTAATTATCATTTCTTGATTAATTAAATAAGTAATACGAGTAAATACTAGGTCATGCTATACTTTATTATGTTTTCATTTCAACTCGCAAATTTATTTGCGATAGTTTTATTTAAAAAAAAAATCATAATATTTTACAAGATTTTCAAAGATTGTTTGATAACAAAGTTAAACATTGCATGCTACCTACAATAAGGGTGTCGACTGACTCGCTCGTGAAGGTCGCTGAGAGTCGTCATTGTTGTGAAATATCGGTCGGTCTCAGTCGGCGAAGGCTATTTGGACGAACGGGGTCGTGAACTCGACCGAGGTCGAGTGGTTATTTACCAAACAAAAAAAAAATGCACTATCCTTTTTCTCTCTCTCTCTCTCTTTCTTTTTGTCTTTTTTTTATTTTTATAATTTGATTCGTTTAATTAATAAAAAAAAAAATGTATATGTTTGAGATTTGTAGGTACACACACAAAGAAGATGAAAAAGATATTTTTGTTTTGCAAAATATACAGTATTGGTTCATGACGTTTGTGTGTTTGGGTATTTTGATTTATTTTGTTTATGAACTAGAAGTTTTATATCAATTGTAACTTTTTTTTCTTTATTTTTTATTTTATTTTATTTATTTTTTTTTGTATATTTTTGTATTTTGATACAACTATTTAATTATGTAATCATGTAATGGTTTTTATTATTAATGAAATTTAAATTTTTGGTTAAAAAAAAGTTGAAAAAGAAGATGTCTTTCGTCTTACTGTGCCTAAAAGATCATCTTTAGGTTGCATGAGAGAAAAAACTGATGTGGCAGAAAAATTGAGGGTCAATGAGGCATTGGTGCGGGTAGCCTAACAATATGCCATATAGAAATTGGACACATTAGTTTTTGCTTTTTCTTTTACGCCACAAATACCAAAAACCGTTGACATCTAATTAATTCCATCAAAATAACAAATTACAATACACAACTATCAATCGTCACAACTTTGCACGAATAACATCACATAGTCAAAATAAGAGAAGCGGCTATCCCCATCCCCAAACCCGATTATCAAACTACTCCCCAAACCCGCCCAGATCCCCATCGGGGATCTAATCGGGGAGCCCCGTCAGGGCGCGATGCTCCCCCAAACTCGCCCCGTATTAATCGAGGATCTTATCGGGGTGTCCTCTTTGGGTGCAATTCTCGACCAAAGCCGCACTATTTCACATTTATTATTATTTTTAGACTGTTAGCAATAACATGAGGAATTAAGAACCTATTAATAATCATTTACGAACAAACTTTATTAAGTTTTTAATGATAGTATTATATATAAATAATGATAAATTACATCGCCGAAAATTAAGACTTAAAAATATGAAACTAAATGAGTTTCTATAATCAAAATTTTGCAATCTTACAAAGATAAAAAAAAACTAACAATATTAAAGTAACATATTTTTATTACGTAAATACTAAGAAAATACTATATAAATCTACCTCCTATATAAGACAAGGTTTTGCCCTACTATTTCTCCCCCCAAAATTGTTAATCAACTGACACGTGGAAAATACCATGATCTAATGGTCTATAATGCATTCTGTATTCTAAGCATTCAATGGGAGAAACTTTGGGCGGGATCACTAAAAACTTTGTCATTTGCTACAACCCATCTAAAAAAACACACACACCATTCTCTCCCTAGATCCCCTTTCTAAACCCCTAAACGACTATCAAAACCAACCTCCATTAAAATTAACCTTTAATCAATATCCATTAAAATTAACCTTTAATTCATGATTAGAACAATAGATCCTTTTAGGGCAACATTCAATTCCGGATCAAGCTTTTATATTTTCGATTTCTTCCAGATAGTGAACGAACAAGATTAGGGTATACTCTCAATTTCACCATTTTTTTACTTGCGTTAATTTATAAAATCGATTTAGTTTTTGTTGTTTTTTTGAATAATAGCCCTAAAAAAACCTTGAAAAACCACACACCACAAACCCTAAAAATATTTTAATTGATTCAAAAGTTGTTTTGATGATCAAAGATCATTCTGTTTCATTAATTCTTTGATTTGCAGTTTGTTTGATTGATTAGTTTATGGAAATGATGAAGCGAAAAAGGCAGATGCTCGACTTGAATGCTCTTCAATGATAGAACATCAAACAGATTCTGATGGTGCACACGCTAGTTGCAAGTTTAAGGTATGCTCTTATGGCTATTTGTCATATAAGGGGTGTTTGGGTAAGCTTATTTTAAGTTCTTAATAGCTTATTGTATTTTGGAAAATCTATTAAGCACTTTGAAGGTGTTTGGTTAAGCTTATGTCAAAAGGCTTATCTCATTTTCGGCAAGGAAATAAGCATAATCTGTTAGATTGGGGATTTTTAGATACACATAAGCTTACCCATATACCCCCATAGTATAGCCTTGAAAAAATTAAGAGCATTATTACTTATATCGTTTATTTCTTTATCCCTTTAACTACTGCTATTGCAAGGATATTTGAGCGCTGCATATGTTTATATATTCTTCTGAAACATAAGGTGTGAAGATATTTTAAAGATCGAGGATGAACTAACTGTACTTGAAGTTGCTGAATATGAAGGGAACCAAATTAGGCTGTCTTTGCGAACATATATTCCCGGAACTGAATCGCCTGAGCAGAATCATGAGTTGGCTATAGAACTTTTGGATCGCAAATTGGAACTGAAGAATGCTGAGGTATTTTCGTTTATGAGTTCTTAATAAACAAATTTGTCTTCTTTCTTTTTTTTTTCTGCTTTACCTATACCATTTTATGTTTTTGACTTTTGATGCTCGCTTTTTCAGAATTTTCCAAATGATGTGTATATTGGTGGAATTATAGACGATGCCAAGTCATTTGTGTAAGTTACTTCAGCACCTGTGATTTTGATCGTACTTATATCTGATACTCTACTTATGAAGATTTTTTTTTATTTAACGTATCGAAAATGCTTAAAAAAGTTACTCATCCAACAAACATTGCCACACAAGGAAGAATAGTAGAATAGTCACAGTACCATGTCACTTTACATATGATGGACCCAACCACGTGTATTATTTCTATAAAAAAAATGCATTTGCGCTCTGCATTGTTGCTTTCATTTACTTGAAATTTCGATTCGTTATTCTTGCAGACACCAGTATTCTTTTCTTCCAATGCCTGAGAACAAGTCTTTGGTTAAGGCTGCAAGCAAGTCAAGGTGAGATTTTGGTGCAGTTTTTATTTTATATCATCGTATCTGCTCAACCATATATCTTTTGCTCCCTTAGACTGAGATATAACTGAGACGTTCACGTTCACGCCACCTTACCACTAGGCCACCTTGAGATTTTTAGCGTATTTCAAAGGGTGTTTGGGCATAGTGAGTTTGATTCTGGTTGATGATATAATCAGTGAGGGCTTAAACATTTAGTTTTGTATGATTGATTTTAGTGGTCTTTAGGATTGCTTACTAAAACTGGGTATTAGTTTTGAATTTTTGATCCATAGATAAACAGTTTTCAAGGTGTTCGGGAATGTTTCTCCAGATTGATTATCTGAAGATTTGTGAATGAGACAAGTTGTTTTAAACAAGCAGCTTGATACCACTTATTCCAATCAGCTTATGTCAAGAAGCGATAGTAGAGAAGCAGGTTTTATAAGCAATCCCGAGCACCCAATTAGGACTAATTTCAACAAAACTGATTCAGATTATCTGATTAGTTATGGGTCATTTTACATGTAATTTCTTAATTATCATAATCTGCACAAAACTTAAAAAATGAAATTTGATCATCACGAATTCAACCAGAAGAAACACAATCACACATTCAAACACTATCTTCTATCAGACTCTGATTATTTGTATCCCATTATCACTCTCAAAATGCATTTCCAAACACCCCTTTACTCAATATGATATGTTGTGTGTTATATGGTGTTGTTTGTTACATGCAAGGTTAAAGATCTTGAGCTAAAGAGCATACCAATAGTGTAGATAAGCCCATTGAGAAGTCCATACAGTGGCCCAGTAAGGTCTTTTGGACGGTCCAAAACATCGGTCAAAAGTATAAATCTTTATTTTCCACAACTTCCATCGACATTGTATACTTTTAAATTGTGCATTTACAGTTAAACATATGCTTATTGATTTGTTTTCTATGTTTGCTTTTGAAGGAGAGGGCAAATTAGTCAGCTGGCATCTTCTCCTGAATTCACTGATCGGGTTATCAGAAGTGCCGATAGAATGAAACTTGCTGCAGAAGATTGTTCAGATGACTTGGATGAAAATGGAACAGATTCTATATAGGCAAATATGTGCAAGAAACTGGAAAAAGGCGAGGATTGCTAGATGTGCAGTGAATCAAATACATGTCTGCTTATTCATCAAAAGTATATTTCCAGAATTGAACACATATACAGTTACAGTGAGTTATCCCAAACACCCCTGTAGCCATAGATTGAGCATACTATGTTTCAAAACATGATGGATAATGTTCCGTTAAGGTTTTAAATATCAGATACATAAAACAATTTTAGTTTTTCATTTTTGTCACAGTTTCTTCCAAATCCGCAACTCACTGAATCAGAAAGTAGGATTCGGGATCCATTTGACCAGGAAGCGTGTATGTGCCAACACAAAAAATAAGGTAAAATGGGTATGAATTATACAAAGTATGCATCTAACATAGCGAATGACATGTATTCATAATGAATATTCAAATTCCAGATTTTCATGAAAATAGTGTCATTGCACTTAATAAAGGTTATAAATACTTCAAAATCAAAATTGCGAATCCCACAAATTTCAATAACGATGGTCATCGAGATATAATGAATGACATATGTATTTCTTTTTTTTTAAGCTATTTTAGAGATAAGACATAAGTTGAATCGACCAACTTTCAGTATAAATGGAAGTATTGCAGTTTCTATGAGACATTAGTTTATCTGTAAAGGGTACGGGTCAAATGGTTTGAAAATGGACGAACAGTTTTCTTAATGCCCACAACCTTCAAATTCATTTTTATTGTTTTTATAGTACTTTAAATATGGTACCGTATTGAATGCATTAAGTTCTTTTTTTACATTGCTAATAATAACTTTCAAGTTGGCACACTCCCCAGCCTCACAAATCTTCGCACCTGGGTATATAATGAGAACGGCCGAGTGAATATGTTTCTGGGTGCGCTACATTTACTTTGGGATTGAGTGAGTTATGCATATCATTGTTCCTATATAATGACAAATGAAAATGATCTCTTATGTTCAACAAGAGATAGGTGATCCAATAATAACTATTTCTTGAACTTGCATACGTCTTAGGCTAAACTTATATGATGTTGTATTATTTTTGTTTCGTACCAGCCTTAAAAAATAAATAATGCATTTGGGATATTTATAATATGGTTTATAGTAATGGTATAAAGAAAATAATTACTAATGTGTCCATGTATTCTTTTCTTGAAAGTTCCGTACTGTATTGGTTATAAAGTTGCTTAGTGTGGTATGACTATTCATGTTGTAGGATATGATTCCTTTGAAAAAAGCACATTTCAAGCATGGTGTGATCGAGTCTTATGTCACGATAATCTTTTTGGATATGTTTGGATAGCGGTTATATGACGACAGCGGTTATATGACAACAGGCATGGAGATTGGTCTCTGAAATAAGGATTGAGATTCTCTCAAGTTTCATTTAAACATGATATGTCATCTTAGTGTTATTTTAAGTGAAAATTTGAATTTAAATAAAATAAAAGTGACACATTAAAGAGCCCACATATTTTCCCTTCTCACAATAGACATCAACATAACTTATCATGTTCATATTAAAACTTTAGAGGATTTTAATCCCTGAAATAAACACAGGTTATAATATATTGATTGATTTTTTATGCAATTTGAAATTCTACTTAATTGGCTACAAGGGACATCATGGAAAATAAAGAATCTGAAATGAGAGCTTATTCACAAACTGAGGTTCTAAAAAAAGCTTTTGATGAACACGGTTTAGAATTGAGGATAAAAGTTGCTAACGAAACCGAGGCTGCATGCCAACAGCAATTGGCAGATGCTGAAGCTGAAATTGCTTATTCAAGGCCAAAATTCGACGTGTCAGACAGGTTTTACTTTTATACTTTCTATATTGCATGTATGCTTGAAACTGTATCAATAAACTATGTAGTTTATTTAACCAGGTTATTTGGAATAAAAGAGTTTTGGCTAAATTTAACCCAACATGAAAACAGTACTTTAACCATATGGTTCCACCCGCCCCTATATACATTGTAATTGCAAAACATGTATTCTAAGTAAGTTGACAATTTTTTACCATTTTTTTACAAATGGTTTGATTCGGTTTGTATACTATGTAAAAAGTATAAAAACTGAGAAAATATAGGGAACATGTATTTCTGATGCATAAAATTCCAGTTTATCGATAATTGCATTGATCTTGAAATTGTACTTGACATTTTCAATAATAAAGTTTCAGTTGTACTATTCGTGCAATGGTAGTGCTGGAATGAGCATTGGCAATACATACACGTTTATCAAGTTTCATCACCCAAATCACCAAATGGTATGTTTTTCACCCACCTTCTTTATAGTTTCTAAAATGGTAACAAGGTACTTTGTATAGCATATACAATCATTGTTTTCTTAAGTAACAGATTTTGAATTTGTGTTTGTAGTAAATGATGGTAAAGAGTCTTTGGAGGGAGTTGAAGCTGATGAAACTCGATTCATTAAGACCTAAATAGGTGGTGAGTAACTGATAAACAATGAGGAATTTAAGAAGTATTTGTTTATATATTTTGATGGTTTATAAGTGATTGGTTTATAAGGATGACACACACAAATTGATAAATGGTCCAGAAAAAGAAAAAAAAAAAAAAAAAAAAAAAAACTACGAATCTAATGGTTGTATTGTGGTATCATCAACAATTATATTCTTTTTACAGGTTAGTCTGAACAAGCTCAATGGGAAACATGCGTTGATAGAGAGAGCAAAAAAAGTAGATCAGGTAATCTTCTTACCAACATTTTGCTAAGAGTTTGTGGTTGCATTTCATCAGGCATGAACCATTTGTATGGGGTTAATACAAATATCTTCCTAAAAACGTTATTTATATTTTATGATCTTTACTTAGTTTTGTTAATGACAATTACAAAGTATATCCTTTAGCGAATTATAAATGCTAGCTAAAGTCTCTTTAAAACACATTTTACATTTCACAAGTTTACTTAGAATTACATTTTACACAGCTACTAGTTTATTTCCTTAAAAGGAAACTTTATTTTTTAAATGATACAATGACATCATGGCATGCATCATACATAATATCTTGGCTAGATCTTCAAGCAAGATAGTTGACTTTGGAAGATTTTGATATGACATGACAAAGGTGTGGAGGATACAGCTGGATTTGGAAAGATTTCCAAAAACTCTTAGCTGTCATTTTGCTGTCAAGTTGGCGGAACCAAACGATATAAAGGACGGATCCCTTTTATGGGATCCGCCGGCTGTTCACCAGCTTGCCTATAAATAGCAAGCTGATCATTTGGACACACCATCACTCATAGAGCCTAACATTCATACTCATTCATTTACATATCATCTAACATTTATCATTCATTCATTTCATTGATCTTTCCTTTTGTAGCAAAGGAGATTAAGCATCAAGGTTCAACAAAGACGTGTAAAACCTTTAGCATAAGTTACTGTGTGATATAGTTGTAGTTCTGATAACGCTCATTTTGAACATGTTTTTATAGCATTATTCTTATGATTATGCATGTTATTTGGTTGTATTTATGAAAATATTACACTTAAAAGTTGCAAAAGATGTGTTTAGGTTCAGGTACAACTATGTCGAAGGAATTATAGGAAAAGATGAAGAAAAGTCGACAAAATCAAGTAAATATGCGCGAAGTAAAGTTTTTCGTTCAAGACAAAGATTCATGCTATGATTATGTTCAAGTTCAAGAGAAAGATGTGGAAATGAAGTCAAGAATTAGTGCCAAGAAGTGTGTCACAAGTGGGAATTATATGCTAGCTTTGAGTTGAAAGTTATGTGCAAGACTTGGTCTATACCCAAGGTTTCAGTTTCTATACCCGAGGTTTCAAGAAGGGGAGCTCATACCTGAGGTATTAGAACTCCTGCCTGAGGTATAGCCATCCATACCCAGGGTCTACATTTTCATACCTGAGGTATGCAGAAAAAATGATATGAAGAGTTGCATTTATTCTTCATTTTAAGCATCATTAACACCAAGGCCAATCATTAACTTCTAATCACTAAAGTTCCTGCATCATTATGACACTTGGAGCCCAAGTTGTTTTCTTGTTGGCTAAGGGGAAGTCTCAATATATACATGAAGAAAGAAACATAGAAGAGAAAAATCAAGATACAACAAACTACCACAAAAAAATCTGTCACATTTATCTCATATAAGTGGGCGACAAGAGGAGGAAAACGCAGGAACAAGAAGGCTAAAATCTCATCAATCATTACTTCAATTACTTACGGATCGTTGTTGATTATGTCACAAGTGTTCTTCATTATTTGTAATCATCATTACAACATTATGTAAGACTATTCAATCATGTTTATTAGTGATCAATTTCTTATGATTATTACTTTGTTTACCATGAGTGGCTAAGTGCCTTATGCACTTGCCTAGATGATGTTTGAATTATGGTTCACTTGATTGGTTATGACTTATTGGTTCTAATATAAAAGAAAAGTTAACACTAAGAACGAATTATGCTATCTTAAGTTTTCTCCACCAAAGAGTTATTAAGTTTGGGTAATTTCTAATGATGTATTGGGTTGAAAAAGACATTGTTAGTAAGTTAGTTGTAAACCTTTGTCTATGAGGGTTTTACCTTATGTATTGACCATTTCATAAGAAACTTAATTTAACTTGGAAAGCTAAATAGTGTGGTTGTTAATTATTTGTGAAACGAAAGTGAATCGGGTAATTGAGTTGTGTTAATCTTGGATTGATCAATTTTGAAATATTGTTTTTTATAATCTCTAAATCTTGACGAGGATTGAAAGTGTGGGAAACAATATAATTAGTACACCACTAATCGAATTAGAACACCATCTAATTTGTTGGTCATAATCAAATGGAACCAATGTCATAATCATGTCAAAGGAATTGTGCAAACTAGTCTAGGCAAGTGTAGTCTTTAAATTATTGAATTTACATCATCTTTATTTGCTTGCTAATTAGTATTGCTAGTTGGATTGCTATTTATTTGCAAAAATTCACATCACACAAACAAAACAAATCCTAGTGAACGACCTCGGCTTACCTCAATTATCTCTTACTACATACGGACGAGTATACTTGCTCGTATGTGTTTCGTTTGAATCTTTGGTAAATCGTGTTATAAATTTTAAAACTTGGACTCCTAACGGGTATATCCCTTGAAACACATCAAGTTTTTGGCGCCGCTGCCGGGGATTTGAATCTCGTTTGAGTGAGTTTTGCTTATAATAATTCATTAGTTTTAATCTTGCTAGTATTGTTACTTTTCAGCGTATTCTTTAGGTTCTCTCTAAAAAAAAATAAAAAATAAAAAAAATCCTACATTCTTCTTCCATACCGCCGGTATAAATCAAAACCGGGCGGTATAATCTTACTGTTCGTCCATACCGCCGGCCAGAAAAATCAAACCGCCGGTATCTCGATAAAATTAAAAAAAAAATTCTCTAAGTCCAAAACCGCCGGTATAAATCAAAACCGGGCGGTATAATCTTTCTGTCTCAAATTTCCTTTCCGAACTTATCCATACCGTCGGCCAGTAATCCCATACCGCCGGCCCGTCCATAAAAAAAAAAAAAAAAAGTTTTTAAATCCTTTTCGATAGGCTCGTTTTTCTCGTGTATGACCACTCGTTCTTCTAACGAAGAATTAAGTTCACCATTGTCTAATCCCGAACGTTTATTTCGTAAAAAGAAAAATCCATTCATTCCACCCGATCAAAGAATTCCAAAAACCAAAAATCCACCATTTGAAAACCTTTCCGAAGTTCATCCAATCGTTAATCTTTTTCAAGAAATACCATTTCCAATGGCTGATGATCAACCCATGTGGGGTACCAATAGGGTAGTAGCTCCTACGCCCGAAGCCGCAATTATTCCCGTGAATCTAGGAGAAAATTTTACTATCAAAGGTCATCATCTCTCTATGATTAAAGACAACCAATTTGATGGTAGAGTTAAATCTGATCCACATAAACATATTGCCGATTTCCTTGAAATTTGTGACATGTTTCGTTATGGAACTACTGATCCAAATTCAATCCGACTTAAACTTTTTCCATCGTCTCTCACTGGGGAAGCGAAAATTTGGTATAATGAATTAAGCCCCGGAGTGATCACAACTTGGGACCAAATGAGAAGAGCGTTTGTTGGACGTTTCTTTCCTCCAACCATGTTTGATCGACTCCTGGGTGCAATTCGTAGTTTTACTAAAAAAGAAGGAGAAAATCTTGTTGAAGCTTGGCTTCGAATGAAAAACATGCTCCGAAGTTGTCATGGGCATGGATTGTCTCGTGGTAATATTATCCAAATCTTTTACCATGGTCTAGATGACGCAACTCAAGGCATACTTGATGCCGGAGGAATTTTCCTTTATAAGACTCCTAATGAAGCTTACAATTTACTAGAAGACCGTGTACTTCTTAAGCTTGATTGGTCTAAAGATGCCAAAACTAAACCTCAACGAAAAACGGTTGCATTTGCCGGAGCAACAAATAAAAATTCTAAAATCTTGGATATGATGAAAGATTTTACCTCTAAAACTGATTCCAAATTCGAAAGTGTCCAAAAAGAAATCAAAGAAATTCGTGAGGGATGTACTCATTGTGGTGGAAATCACTCCTCATCCGAGTGTGATGATAAACCTGTGGGAGGTCCCGAAGCAGAAGCTAATTATGTTTCTGGAGGATATCGAGGAGGAGGATATCGTGAAAACTATTACGGTATGAATTCTAGAGATTGGCAAGATCGTCCATCAAGGGATGATAACCGTTCCCAAACTCGTGATGAAAACCGTCAAACATCTTTTCATGATGAAAATCGTTCTCGTGAAACAAAAAACGAAGAATCTGAATTCAAAAAAACCATGCGTGAATTTGTGCATGCTCAAAAACAAATGAACGAATTTATGAAAAATCAATTCTTTATGCTCAAAAGCAAGGTTGAACAAGGTCAAAAGAATCATCAAGCTTCTATCCAAGATCTTGAGACCAAATTTGGTCGTCTTTCTGATCAATTCGCTGCAAGACCATCTGGTACTTTGCCAAGTAATACTCAAACCAATCCAAAACCATCATCATTTGGAAATTATCGTCCACCTCAAACAAGAAATGAGCATGTGAATGCTATATATACTCGTAGTGGTCTATCTTATGATCCACCACCCAACCCAACCCAAACAACTCCTGTTGTCCAAAATGATAGTGAGGATGAGGTAGAAAAAGAATCTGAAGAAAATGAACCAAAATCTACACCAGTTGATAAACCTACTCCAATACTCAAACCATATAAACCAAGAATTCCATATCCTCAACGTTTGAGGAAGGAAAAAAATGGAAGAACAATATGGAAAATTCATTGACTTACTAAAAGAAGTTAGAATCAACATTCCTCTTGTTGATGTTCTAGCTGGAATGCCCAATTACGGGAAGTTTTTGAAAGAACTTGTTAATAATAAAAGTAAAATGGAAAACATTTCCGCTACTTTCTTAAATGAAGATTGTTCTGCAATAATTGAGAATAAATTACCAAAGAAACTCGGTGATCCAGGAAGTTTTCTTATTCCATGTACCTTGGGAAATTCAATCACTTGTGATGCTTTAGCCGATCTTGGTGCAAGTATCAATCTTATGCCATACTCGTTGTATGCGAAACTTTCAATCAAAACATTGAAACCAACAAGAATGAGTATACGATTAGCCAACCATACTATCCAGTATCCTGTTGGAGTAGCTGAAAATATGCTTGTTCAAGTTGGGAAATTTGTTTTTCCTGTTGATTTTGTGATCCTTGAGATGGAGGAAGATAGCAAAGTTCCATTAATTCTAGGAAGACCTTTCCTAAATACAGCAGATGCTATCATTCGAGTAAAAAATATAGAACTCAACCTTGGAGTTGGGGATGAAAGAATTTCTTTTTCGATTAATCAGGCAATGAAGTATTCTCATGCAAATGATGACACTTGTTATAGCATTGATGTTATCGATGATATAACAGAAGAAACATTCGATGAGTTGCTTGATGAAAGAATTCAGACTCATCAAACATCTGGTCAAATCAGTGATGAAGATCTCGATAGAGAATTTGCTGAATTTATGCAGATTGACACCGAAGAAATTTCGGAGGAAGAAAATACTAACTTTGAAGAGTTAGAATTCAATAATGATATGAGAATCACAACCTCAATTGAAGAACCGCCGGTAGATCTAGTTTTGAAACCTCTTCCTGATCATTTGGAATATGCATTTTTGGAAGAGAATTCTTTTCTTCCAGTCGTCATATCTTCAAAACTTAAACCTGATGAAAAGGAGTGACTAGTTTCTATACTCAAAAAGCATAAAGAAGCTTTTGCTTGAAAAACTTCTGATATTCCTGGAATAAGTCCAAACTTTTGCAAACACAAAATAAATCTCGAAACTGATTCTAAACCAGTTGTTCAAAGACAACGAAGACTCAATCTAAATATGAAGGAAGTAGTTAAGAAAGAAATAATCAAACTTCTTGACGCAGGAATTATTTATCCTATTGAGGATAGCTCATGGGTGAGTCCTGTTCACTGTGTTCCTAAGAAAGGAGGAACAACTTTTGTAACTAATGAACGTAATGAACTTGTTCCTACAAGAACTGTCACTGGTTGGTGGGTATGCATTGATTATAGAAAATTAATTGATGCCACCAGAAAAGATCATTTTCCATTACCGTTCATGGATCAAATGTTGGAAAGACTTGCGGGGAACAAATACTTTTGTTTTCTCGATGGATTTTCCGGTTACTTTCAAATTCCTATTGATCCAGCTAATCAAGAAAAAACCACATTCACGTGTCCGTTCGGCACATATGCTTATAGGCGTATGCCTTTTGGTCTTTGTAACGCACCAGCAACATTTCAAAGATGCATGATTGCTATTTTTCAAGATATGCTTGAAACCTCTATGGAAGTATTCATGGATGATTTTTCAGTATTTGGAGAATCATTTGAGTCGTGCCTTAACAATCTTGATAAAATGCTTGAAAGATGCAAAACTTCTCATCTCGTACTTAATTGGGAAAAATGTCATTTTATGGTGACAGAAGGAATTGTCCTTGGTCACAAGATTTCGAGCAAAGGAATCGAAGTTGACAAAGCGAAAATTGATGCTATTGCTAAGTTACCACCCCCAACTAACGTTAAAGGCGTTAGAAGTTTTTTAGGACACGCGGGATTTTACCGTCGATTCATTAAAGATTTTTCAAAAATATCTCGTCCAATGACGAAATTGCTTGAAAAAGATTCAGTCTTTGACTTCAATGAAGAGTGCATCAAGGCATTCGAAACGTTAAAAAACAAGCTAACAAAAGCACCAATCATGGTTTCACCAGATTGGTCGTTGCCGTTTGAACTCATGTGCGATGCAAGTGATTATGCTGTTGGAGCAGTATTAGGAAAGCGAGATGGTAAACATTTTCGTCCTATATATTTTGCTAGCAAAACCTTGAATAATGCCCAACAAAACTACACAGTGACTGAAAAAGAACTGTTGGCTGTAGTTTTTGCATTCGACAAGTTTCGTTCCTATCTTGTTTTATCAAAAATAATTGTATTCACCGATCATTCAGCTCTGAAATATCTGTTTGCTAAACAAGATGCAAAACCACGTCTTATCTGACGTATTTTATTGCTTCAAGAGTTTGACATTGAAATCCAGAATAAGAAGGGTGCAGAAAATGTGGCGGCAGATCATTTATCTAGATTAGAAAATCCTAATTTAGAGGAATTCGGTGCAAACGAGATTGATGATTACTTTCCCAACGAAACTCTTATGGAAATTGAAGATGAAGAAATTCCATGGTTTGCTGATTATGCAAATTATTTAGCTGGAGGAATATTACAAAAAGGTCTATCTCATGCTGAGCGTAGTAAATTCTTTGCAAACTTAAAATATTATTTTTGGGATGAACCGTATCTATTCAAAATGTGCCCCGATGGTATAATAAGAAGATGCGTGTATGGTTCCGAAACTCGAAAAATTCTTGATGAATGTCATCATGGCCCAACCGGAGGACATTATGGACCATCCACCACCGCTAAAAAAGTTTTTGATGCGGGATTTTATTGGCCAACGATTTTTAAAGAAGCACATACACTTGTGCAGAATTGTGATGCATGCCAAAAATCTGGTAATCTTTCTCGTAGAGACGAAATGCCACAGAAAAGCATCCAAGTCTCTGAAATATTTGATATTTGGGGAATTGACTTCATGGGACCTTTTCCTAAATCTCATAAATTCGAATACATTCTCATTGCAATAGATTATGTTTCCAAATGGGCGGAAGCAGAAGCCTTACCAACTAACGATGCACGAGTAGTTGTAAATTTTCTGAAAAAGCTTTTCTCTCGATTCGGAATTCCAAAAGCTTTGATAAGCGATAGAGGAACTCATTTCTGCAACCATCAAATGGAAAAAGCTATGAAAAGATATGGGGTCCACCACCGTTTCTCAACAGCATACCATCCTCAGACTAGTGGTCAAGTCGAAAACACCAATAGAGCTTTAAAAAAAAAACTTGAAAAAACAGTTAAGGATAATCCTTCTGTTTGGTCAAGGAAACTCGATGATGCTCTATGGGTGTTTAGAACCGCATATAAAACTCCAATTGGTACAACTCCGTACAGACTTATATATGGAAAAAATTGTCATTTACCATTTGAAATTGAACATCGTGCTTACTGGGCATTGAGGCAATGTAATCCTGATTTAAAAATCGCTGGAGAAAAACGATTTTTACAATTACATGAACTCGATGAATTGAGACTCCAAGCATATGAAAACTCAAAATTATACAAAGCTCGAACAAAAGCCTATCATGATAGGAAGCTAAGAATCCGTAAAAAATTCAAGGCTGGAGACAAAGTTCTTTTGTTCAATTCAAAGTATAAATTCAAAGCTCCTAAACTTAGAACCAAATGATTTGGTCCATTCGTGGTAAAACATGATTTTCCATCCGGATATGTTGAACTATATGATAAGAAGGGTGGAACTTTCATTGTTAATGGACATCGAATTAAACTATACCATGATGAGGAGCAATTAAATAAAATGTCAAGTGAGGAAATTCCACTTGAAATGCTTGATGAAAAGAAATACACTGCTATTCCTTTCATGGCACCTTTTCCAGCCGATTATAAAAAAGTAATACAATGGGCTGCGGAAACTGGTTACATCTGGGATGTTCTTCCTAGAACTTGCAACACCGCGACATTACATGATATTGATAAAACTGGAAAAGGAATAGTAAAAGGAAATGTGGTATATATTCCAAAGAAATTAGGAAAGAATCCTAAACACAATCCACCAAAGTAAGAAAGATTGAGTCAGGCTGATGACTCATTAATAAATTTAGCGCTTCTCGGGAGGCAACCCGTGTGTTTGTTTTTTTTGCCCCGATGGTTTTACCATAAGTGTGGGGGCCTTAATATTATGAATAATAAAATAAAAATATATATATATTATATTGCATTTTTGTGTGTTTTTGTTTTGATGATTATGCAGGTTAGGATGCTTGATCTTGAAATCAAATGAAATCCTCCTATTTCTTATGCTCAGGCAATATCATTTCTCTTATGTTACATTTCCCTATTTTCATGATTTATCGTTCTTAACATTGAGGACAATGTCAAACTTAAGTGTGGGGGGAGGAAATAGGAAATGATCTTGAATTTTTAAATTTTTTCTATAAATTTGAGCCTATTTTTAAATTTGTTTGCCCCATTGATCTAGTTGTTTTTGAAAGAATAACTAGATTTATCCACTAATAAAACATGTAATTTTTTTTTTTTTTTTTTTTTTTTTTTTGAAACTTTGAGATGTGTCCTGATTGGCATTGCAATCCATTTTTGGATTGATAACATTGATAGCACAACTATAACCCATTCAACTAAATATGTGAGGATTTGAAGCCTATTCTTTTATAGCATATATCTTTTATGCTCTAATCTTCTTGCTATGAGTGTGCCAGTGATCTTATTTATTCTAGAACTTGTACTTGCAAATCATTACCAGACCGTAGTGAGATCACATTCGTGTGATATAAATGTATCCGTGTGATAAGAGGCTACCTTAGGAATTAAACCAAATGGCCTTCCATTTCACACATATTGATATATTAGCTAGCCACATTGGTTGGTTAACCTCTTCCATGGACCCATTTGTTAGCACTCATTTTAAGTGCTAGATTCCATTAGTACACCCTCCGAGCCAGTCTTTTCGTTTTGTTACACCAGAAAAATATAAAAATATTTCTCACCTTTTAGCCTTAACCTTACCCTTAGTCAAGTCTTGGTTGGTTGCTAGCTACTTGGAAAGATGGTTGTTATGTGGGAATCTTTGAAAATGAGAAAGTTGCGAACTTCATGATAATCTCATGGATTATATATTCTTATGATAGAATAAAATTAAAAAATAATAATAAAAAAAAAATAGAATAAGTAGCCAATGAGCTATGAATGTATGATATCAAGGAAGAATCTCAAGTTCAAAGGAAAGTGGTTGATGTAGCTAGTAGCACTTGGTTGGAGACTTTGGCTATTTGTAAAGTTTTCAATATTAAAACCAAATATATATATATATATCCCATGTCTTATCCTTACCCCTTTTGACTTTGTGAAGTTATCAAGTGTAATGACAGGAGGTGACCATCCGATTTCTTGAGGAATGAGATAGCGTTGTTAGCGATCTAAGGTTATCCTTAGTGACCATCCGTTATTTGATAATTCAAGACTTCGTTGTTAGCGAGCTATTATGTTTTACATGAGATAGTGACACAATAGTCTTATATCACCCTTGAAACCTTAAACCCGAATAAAAGTCCTCTTAGATGTTTACATTTGGTGCTTACGCCACGTCGGTTGAGTTTTGTTTCTTGTACAAGCCTATGGTAATATTTGGATTATATCTGCGCAATGAGTGTGATTATATTATATTTTCCAATCGCTACAAATGAGTGTTGAGTGAATCATACTTCATATTCCTTTCGTGAGGTGTCTTAATATGTTATCAGGCAAGAGAATCATTAAGGTATTGTCAAACATCTCATCTTTTCATTTATAAGCCTATATAGATGGATCTTATCTTGTACTTGTGCTAGATAGATTTGCATCTCGTTTTTATCATATGGATTTTCTTAAAAGCTAGATTTGCTTGGGGGCAAGCAAAGTGTAAGTGTGGGGGATTTGATAACGCTTATTTTGAACATGTTTTTATAGCATTATTCTTATGATTATGCATGTTATTTGGATGTATTTATGAACATATTACACTTAAAAGGTGCAAAAGATGTGTTTAGGTTCAGGTACAACTATGTCGAAGGAAATAGAGGAAAAGATGAAGAAAAGTCGACAAAATCAAGTAAATATGCGCGAAGTAAAGTTTTCCGTTCAAGACAAAGATTCATGCTATGATTATGTTCAAGTTCAAGAGAAAGATGTGGAAATGAAGTCAAGAATTAGTGCCAAGAAGTGTGTCACAAGTGGGAATTATATGCTAGCTTTGAGTTGAAAGTTATGTGCAAGACTTGGTCTATACCCAAGGTTTCAGTTTCTATACCCGAGGTTTCAAGAAGGGGAGCTCATACCTGAGGTATTAGAACTCTTGCCTGAGGTATAGCCATCCATACCCAGGGTCTACATTTTCATACCTGAGGTATGCAGAAAAAATGATATGAAGAGTTGCATTTATTCTTCATTTTAAGCATCATTAACACCAAGGCCAATCATTAACTTCTAATCACTAAAGTTCCTGCATCATTATGACACTTGGAGCCCAAGTTGTTTTCTTGTTGGCTAAGGGGAAGTCTCAATATATACATGAAGAAAGAAACATAGAAGAGAAAAATCAAGATACAACAAACTACCACAAAAAAATCTGTCACATTTATCTCTTATAAGTGGGCGACAAGAGGAGGAAAACGCAGGAACAAGAAGGCTAAAATCTCATCAATCATTACTTCAATTACTTACGGATCGTTGTTGATTATTTCACAAGTGTTCTTCATTATTTGTAATCATCATTACAACATTATGTAAGACTATTCAATCATGTTTACTAGTGATCAATTTCTTATGATTATTACTTTGTTTACCATGAGTGGCTAAGTGCCTTATGCACTTGCCTAGATGATGTTTGAATTATGGTTCACTTGATTGGTTATGACTTATTGGTTCTAATATAAAAGAAAAGTTAACACTAAGAACGAATTGTGCTATCTTAAGTTTTCTCCACCAAAGAGTTATTAAGTTTGGGTAATTTCTAATGATGTATTGGGTTGAAAAAGACGTTGTTAGTAAGTTAGTTGTAAACCTTTGTCTATGAGGGTTTTACCTTATGTATTGACCATTTCATAAGAAACTTAATTTAACTTGGAAAGCTAAATAGTGTGGTTGTTAATTATTTGTGAAACGAAAGTGAATCGGGTAATTGAGTTGTGTTAATCTTGGATTGATCAATTTTGAAATATTGTTTTTTATAATCTCTAAATCTTGACGAGGATTGAAAGTGTGGGAAACAATATAATTAGTACACCACTAATCGAATTAGAACACCATCTAATTTGTTGGTCATAATCAAATGGAACCAATGTCATAATCATGTCAAAGGAATTGTGCAAACTAGTCTAGGCAAGTGTAGTCTTTAAATTATTGAATTTACATCATCTTTATTTGTTTGCTAATTAGTATTGCTAGTTGGATTGCTATTTATTTTCAAAAATTCACATCACACAAACAAAACAAATCCTAGTGAACGACCTCGGCTTACCTCAACTATCTCTTACTACATACGGACGAGTATACTTGCTCGTATGTGTTTCGTTTGAATCTTTGGTAAATCATGTTATAAATTTTAAAACTTGGACTCCTAACGGGTATATCCCTTGAAACACATCAAGTTCACACATCATTATTTGTATCATTTATCTCAGTGAGTGTGGTTAGTGTTTTAGTCCTCAAAACACAAAGAGTGTAGGGAGTGGTTGTACCCTTGTGAAAGAACCAAACGGGAGTGGTTGTACCCTTGTAAAGAACTCGACATCTAGCTTAGTGTCGGTAATTGTATAGGCGACGTTAGGTTGGTTCTACCTTGAAATAGAACCCGGTGTTTAGCTTAGTACCGAAAAAGGAAGTAAACGACATGTAAAGGTTTTCTCCACCTAGAAGAGAGTTTGTTTCTTAGTGAAGGTTAACTCTCGAGTTAGAGGCTTGAGGAGTGGAGTATGGCAAGGAAGAGAGTCCTTATAGCCGAACCACTATAAACATCCATGTTGTGTGGTTTGATCTTTCCTCTCTTTACTTTTCATTTATATATTGTGTGAATATTTATTTGTGCTTGTTTCCTTTGAAATAACATAGAGTAACAAAGTGAATTAATTTTAAAACGGTAAAACTATTCAACCCCCCTTCTAGTTTTCCACAATTGGCATCAAGAGCTACGTTACTTAAGATTCTTAAAATATATTGTATTTTAAAACTTAAAATGATCCATGGATTTTGAAAACTTTAAAGAAGGGAAATCTATGCAAAGACCACCTCTATTCGAACCTAATTGTTTTATTTATTGGAAAAGTCGCTTTGAGACTTATGTGAAGTCAAAGGATATAGATCTATGGTTTATAATTGTTGAGGGTGATTACAAGGCCATAAGTAATGATATTTCGGGTGGTCGGGATGTAGAAACTTCTCTTACTCGTCACAGTGATGAGCAAAAGAAGTTGATTTCCAAAAATAATGAAGCCAAAATGATGCTTTACAATGCTTTACCTAAGAAAGAATATGAAAGAGTTTTTATGTGTAAAACGGCTAAAGATATTTGGCAATCTCTAATTGTCACTCATCAAGGAAACTCACAAGTCAAAGATAACAAAATTGATCTTCTTGTTCAACAATATGAACAATTTGTTATCTCTGAAGATGAGACCATTGATAGTGCGTTTGCTAGGTTTAATACTATTATTACATCACTTAAAGCACTTGACGAATCTTTTTCTAGTAAGAATTTTGTCAGGAAATTTCTAAGAGCACTCCACCCAAAGTGGAGAGAAAAAGTGACAGCTATTGAAGAATCCAAGGATCTTTCAAGCATGACACTAGATGAGCTCATAGGAAATCTCAAAGTTCACGAAATGGTGATGAAAAAAGATTCAGAAATAGTTAAAGGCAAGAAGGAGAAAATGAAGTCCATTGCTTTGAAAGCTAAAGCTGAGTCAAGTGATGATGAAGAGTCTTGTTCTAGTAGCGAGGACGAAGAATATGCCATGGCCGTAAGAGATTTCAAGAAATTCTTCAGGAGACGAGGAAAGTTCGTAAGACCACCTTGTGAAGAAAAGAAATCCCTCCGTAAAGACCGTGATGATAGAAAAGACAAGTTAGAAAGGAAGTGCTATTGGTGTGGAGATTCTGGTCACTTTATAGGTGATTGTCCAAAGCCTCCAAAGAACAAGTCTCAAAAAGCATTTGTTAGTGGAGCTTGGAGCGAGAGTGAAGGAGATGACGATGAGCATAAGAACAACGAAGTTGCCCTTATGGCTCATGACACAGAAGAGGTACATTCTGACTCATACTCCTCTATAGATGATGAAACCTTAGAAGTAGAATATAACAAACTATGTGATATAACTTTAAAAATCATCAACAAAAACAAATTCTTGAAAACTAAAACAACACTTTTAGAAAATGAAGTGTATTGGCTTAAAGAAAAAGAGATACGAATGGAAAAAGGCAAAGATAGTAAAGATACATATGTCTCTTGTCAAGAACTAAAATTAGAATTAGATGCACTAAAAACCACACAGGAAGATCTCATTAAGCAAAACTCTAAGTTTAAAAAGTTTGATAAAAACATAAGTTGTGCAGATGAGATAATGAAGATGCAAAAACTTCCTCATGATAAAACCGGACTAGGTTTTATGAAACAAGGAACCTTAGGTGACTTTAAGAAACAAACTGTGAATGAAAAAGAAACTGTTTCAACTATGTCAGAAGCCCACGGATCCGACGGATCCAAAATTTTGGATCCGCCAGTTGTACCCAAGGGATCCGCGGGTACAGAAGTTGAACAGAAGGATCTTAAAATGAACCGTACCGAATTTGTTAAGGTCACTAGAAAACCTAGCACTAGTATAACTAACAACAAGCTAAAACCAGCTGTTTCTGTATGAAGAGGTCAAGCTAGGAATGAGTATAGAGTTAAAACAACTCAACAGAGACCTCAAACTAGGTTTCCCAAACACCCCTTTCCTAAGAGTAATGTTAACTCACAACATCATTATCAAAATAATTGGAACCAAAATATGCCTAGAAACTTCCAAGGTCCCAATTACATGCCATGGAACAACTATCCTCCATTTGGTTACATAAACCATGATAATGTTATGTTTAACCCAAACGGACCCATGAGATATTGGGGACCAAACGCTTGAGTCTTTCTTGAACTTAGGTATGCTTAAAGGTTGATCTAGAACCTGATGAGTGGATCAAAGATAGTGGGTGTTCAAGACATATGACGGGAAACTAAAGCCTTTTCTCAACTTACCAAGTGTACGACGGAGGTAATGTCACATTCGGTAGCAAACTTAAAAGCAAAATCATTAGAAAAGGTACGATCTCTCATGACTCTCTCTCTATTGACGATGTTACTCATGTAGATAATTTAGGATTTAACTTGCTTAGTATAAGTCAATTATGTCGCAAAAAGTATAACGTCCTTTTCAGTGAAAATGGAAGTAAAATACTTAAAGATGGCATAACCGTAGGAAAAGGTGTTTTAAAGAATAACGTATATGTTATGAAATTAGATAAAACACCTAAAGACAAGCTTTGTCTTACCTCTTTGGACGAAAACTCAACTCTATGGCATCGACGTTTAGGTCATGCCAATATGAGGCTAATTCAATCCTTATCATCTAAGGAACTCGTTAGGAACCTACCCAAGTTGAGATATGACCAACACTTTTGTGATGCTTTCAAAATTGGGAAACAAGTGCATAATAGCCATAAGGCTAAAAACATGGTATCTACATCTAGGTGTCTAGAATTGTTGCATATGGATTTGTTTGGCCCGTCGGCTATACAAAGTTATGGAGGAAATTTTTACACATTAGTTACAGTAGATGATTACTCTAGATATACGTGGACTAAATTTTTGAAATCCAAAAATGAGGCCTTTGATAAATTTGAAATTTTAAGCAAGAAAATTCAAAATCAAATAGGAAGTAACATAGTATCTATTAGAACCGACCATGGTTGAAAATTTGACAATGAAATCCAATTCGGAACTTTTTGTGATAATAATGGAATAACACATAATTTCTCGGCTCCTCGAACTCCACAGTCTAATGGTGTCGTAGAACGGAAAAATAGGACAATTCAAGAAATGAGTAAAACTATATTAAATGAACAAAACATACCTCAAAAGTTTTGGTGTCACGCTGTAGATACATCTACATATATTCTAAATCGAGTTCTAATTAGACCATTCTTGGGAAAAAATCCATATGAGTTATATAGAGGCAAAAAGCCTACTTTAGGGTATTTTAAAGTGTTTGAAAGCAAGTGCTTCATTTTAAACACAAATGACTATCTCACCAAATTCGACCCAAAGTCGTATGAAGGTGTATTTCTAGGATATTCACAAACTAGTAAAGCATACATAGTTTTGAACAAGGAAACCTCAATAGTCGAGGAATCATTGAATGTAACATTCGATGAAAGTCCACCTCCCTCTAAGACATCACCTTTGGTAGATGATGACTTAGTTGAAAACCAAATGGTTGATAATCAGGAAAATGTTGATAATGATAAAGAAGATGAACCAGTAAAAAGAGATTTAGTCAACATCAAAGAAGCTAAAAGTCATCCATTAGAAAACGTCATAGGAAAACTCAACGAAAGAACATTAAGGTCTAAAGCTCAAAATGAAAGTAATTTCTTTTGTTTTGTTTCAACCATAGTTCTTAAAAATATTAATGAAGCAATAAAAGATGAATCTTGGGTCATTGCAATGCAAGAAGAATTAAATCAATTTGTTAGGAATGACGTTTGGACATTAGTTCCACAACCTAATAATCAAACCATAATAGGTACAAAATGGGTTTTTAGAAATAAAATGGATGAAAATGGCATTGTATCTAGAAACAAAGCTAGGTTAGTAGCCCAAGGCTATAATCAACAAGAGGGTATACATTATGATGAGACTTTTGCACCCGTAGCTAGACTTAAGTCTATTAGAATACTACTTGCATATGCATGTGCACATGATTTTAAATTGTTTCAAATGGATGTCAAAAGTGCATTCTTAAACAGGTTTATAACTGAAGAAGTGTATGTTGCACAACCTCCCGGCTTCGCCGATTTTGAAAAACCAAATCATGTTTACAAACTAAAGAAAGCTTTATACGGACTTAAGCAAGCACCAAAAGCTTGGTATGATCAACTTAAGACCTTCTTAGTTGACCATAAGTACACCCATGGGCCTAGTAGACAACACTCTCTTTACCAAGAAAAAGGGATCACATATCATCATCGTCCAGATATATGTGGATGACATTATATTCGGCTCAACTTGTCAAGAGTTATGTGACGATTTCTCAAAAATCATGCATGACGAGTTTGAAATGAGTATGATGGGGGAACTAAACTTTTTCTTAGGTCTCCAAATAAAACAATTAGAAGATGTGATATTCTTCAACCAATCAAAGTATATCAAAGATATGCTTAAGAAGTTTGGTCTTGAAGACTCAAAACCAATGAAAACACCCATGTCCTCCGAAACCAAACTCACAAAGGATGAAGAAAATGAATCTGTAAATAGCACTAAATATAGGGGAATGATTGGTAGTTTACTCTATCTTACGGCTAGTAGGCCTGACATTATGTTTAGTGTTTGTCTATGTGCACGTTTTCAAGAAGATCCCAAAATATCCCATCTTGAAGCCGTTAAACGGATATTTAGATATATTAAAGGTACTACACATTTAGGATTATGGTATCCCAAAGGAACGGGTATAGAAACCATAGTGTATGCCGATTCAGATCATGCTGGTGACTATGTTGATAGGAAAAGTACTAGCGGTATTTGTACTTTTGTAGGACATTGTCTTACCTCATGGTTCGCTAAGAAACAAACGGCCCTTGCAATTTCAACAACCGAAGCAGAGTATGTGTCTGCAGGAAAGGCGTGTCAACAAGCACTGTGGATGAAACAAGCTCTCGTAGACTATGGAATTGAACTCAACGACATCCCCATTCTTTGTGACAACAAAGGAGCAATCGACCTCAGCAAAAATACGGTCCAACACGCTAGAACCAAACACATTGAAATACGTCATCATTTCTTACGCGACAATGTTCAGAAAGGAAACATCTTAATTGAGAAAGTTTCCTCAGAGGACAACATTGCCGACATCCTCACAAAACCTCTCAAAAGAGAACCTTTCAACTACCTTAGACTTGGATTAGGATTAATGGAACATAGTGATTAAATAAAACAGTAGCGTAAACCTTAGTTTAACCAAACTCAACACTAAACCAAAAATTGTGTTCTGATCCCGCGGATCCAAACGATAACAAAGGCGGAACCTTTGTTTTGGATCCGCCGGATCCGTCACATGCACAGGTTGTTTTATTATATAATAAACAACACCAAGTACTATTCATCACTCTCCTAAAACTTATCACATATTGAATTCGTTTCATACTTCACCACAATCATAATTTAGGCTATTTTCTTCCACAAATTTGTGCTCCAAACATCACTGTAAGTATCCTTATCATGTTTATACTCCTTATCTGCGTCTAGGATTTCTATTTCATGCACAAAATCAAAACTTGGGGAATATGCATAATTCTTGAAAAATCATGAAACATAGTTACTGAATTGCACTTCAAATAATGTTTTTCTTAGTTAGGAATTGTATCTTGTAGTACATTATCATCATTAATCAAAAACCCCATGAAATTTTTTTTTTGATAAAATCTTCTCATGACTAGGAAAAATGGTTTTTGAACATTGTTCATACAAATATAAAAACGTTAGTTTTCTTTTGTTTAACATCACTTGCATAATGTCTCTTGAATGCTAAAGGGAATACATAACTAATATGTATTTTCGGGTACATTCAAATGTAGCTACATTGAAGTAGGAACGTTTGGGTTATCTCTTGTTTTATCATAAAACTTGCATAAACAAAATTTTCATGCATCTAAATGAGTCGAGATAACCGCACCTCCACATAGTCCCCATATAGGCACACACTAGACCTATACACGTATTTTCGATAATTTCAACTAAAACTATATAATTTTTTGTGTTTAGGAAAATCATGCCTCCCGCGACCAACTATTTTCACAAACACACCGTAAATTACCTACCTAAACACCATAAAACCAAAGGACTCACTGAACAACAAGTTGAAATTTTCAAAGCTCTAGAAAAACACTACGTACATGAGGGTAGGTTTGTAGAGCCCTCATTCTATAAAGGAACCTATCTTAGGGAACAACTAGCGGCTATTCACTTTGATTCCCTCCTAGATATCGATGAACCATTAATTCCTCGATTCATTTTAGAATTCTATGCTAGTGTCAAACTAGAGTCAAACGATCAAGGTTACATGAACATTCGCTTTAGCCTCAATGAAAATCAATTCAATATCCCATTAAATCAATTTGGAGAAGTCATAGGAGTTCCAAGTCATGGAACAAGTGTCTATTCTGATAAATGGTCATTGACCATTCTTGAGTCAAATCTTGAACGAACGGCACCATATGCCACTCCCTTAACTTCAAAAGAAATCATTTGTCAGTATCTCTTCATACCTAGAAACAACCCAACAAGGTTGTATCGAGGGAAATATGTTCCTAGAGATCCATTTGCGATGGAGCTAAATGAACTAAAGCCCGAATTTAGGAAAATAGAAGAAGTCTTAAGGGCCAATGTCATGTGCACGGTAGGAAACCGCGATCACATCAATGCTTGTCTTTGCCACATGATGTACAATGTGTCAACCCATCAACCCTTCAACCTTGCTTACTATATCGCCAAGAGAATGGCCGATATTCCAATTCAAGGAAAAATGGCATTGCCTTATGGAATGCTCTTGACCCGTCTCTTTAGAGCTTTTGCACCCATTCCTAGAAATGCCTTAGGATTTGTTCCTGAATATGATGAGATAGAACGCACCTTCGTTCCCTTGAGCGACTTTAGGGTAGCGGTTGACAAGGGCAAACGTTCTCGTGGTCAAACACCATCATCATCATCGTCTATGAGTGACGATGATGGGATGCCAAACTATAGGATTCCCCCTCCAGAGTACTTGACCCAACTTCCACCAATCCCTAATGAATCAGCCGAGTATCGCAACATCAAAGGAATGGTGAAGAATTTAGGACGTTGGATGATGAAGCTTCATAAGGGCATGAAGAAATTGAAGAAGAAGTTGAGTTAAAGGAATGTTTGGCTCGAAACATTATTAGACAATGTAGTATTAATAATGGTTGTTTCTTAACTTGTTATGATGATACTTGATGTGTATATGAACTAACTAAGAATTGCAGGTCGATAACACTTGATGTTATCAATTTTCCGGGTTTAAGCCTATGTTTGGCTTAACTCCTCATAAGGTAAGTTCCCATGAACGGATTAATCTATGATTAAACATGTGTTAGCATTATCATATTTGATTATTTTGCATTACATATTTGATGATAGATATGCTCCAGGAGAATTTTTGGGTTTTGGTCAAAAAACAAAAAATATGCACATCTCTCTGTTTAATTTTAGTAGTTTTGATCCACGGATCTGGCGGATCCCTCATTTTGGATCCGCCATGTGTTAGCGTTGGCTCCGCCATTCTTTAACCTGCGGATCAGGCGGATCCAAAAATTTGGATCCGCACGCCTTGTCGATTGGATCCGCAGGTATAACAGTAAACTTCTTAAAACTTTTCGACTCATCTCGATTCTTAGATTTTAGATTCTAGTATTCTTTAGAATAGGTTCACTAATCATTATACATCTTAGAATGATTTAGAAACTCTTAGAAACTTAAGAACAACATTTCCCACCAAAATTTGAATTTTTAAATTTAAGGAGTGAGTTACCTTTCCTATACAAACAAGGAACCCTTTTTAGGGATCCTTCAAATCCGTGGGTACATCACATCACAGGATTTTCCACTATCCCTTTGCATTTACTACATATCTTCATCATATTACTCAACATAAGTTCTATGGATTGACTTATGTGATGTGATTTGCACAAATTTTTGTTCCAAATCATTAGGAACCAACATTCTCTATTGGATTTACATCAAATCCAAACACTAGTTTCTATAAACCATCTGCCTATATATTAAGATCATAACTTAGAGCAAAACTCACTCATTCACCCTCTTCACAACATACAACCTGTACATCTTAGTTCTCTTAGCTCACCATGACCAAATCAACCAACTCCTCCACCTCTAGACCTCCAAAACGCACTGCCCGCATTAGTGTTAAGCCCTGTTGCTTCATAAATCTTGCTAACTCATCATCAGAGGAATCATCTCCTCTTAATATCTCATCTCCTATAGCAAGTGAAAATTTCCTTACTTTATCCACACCTACACCATCCAATGTTGTCATACAAACTCCACCTCCATCCATAACTCCAATAGCAACCACACCACCACCCGCTCCATCACAGACTGTCAAATCTCAATCACAACCAAACTCACCCAAACTCCAACCTATAGAGCTATTTAGGACTCCACCTACATCACCTCATCCATACCTTGATGACTTGGACGATCTCCCACCAAGATCAACCAATCCTACACCCATGACCTTTGAAGGTCAAGAGCCTATGCTTTTTCATCCGATTTTCTCGGATATCCATGGTCCTTTATACCATGATGCACCATCATCTCAACCTCAAATACCACCTCTCTCACCCACATCAACTCTCATTGCCATAGACGAGGCAATGTGGATCAATTTGCCTCAAACCCAAGAGGAGATTAGTGAAGAGCTCAACCGTCTCTACACTCTCTCGGGTATGGTAGATCACCGCCTCAATGAAGCCATGGACCTCCAAAACATCCTCATGAACTCCCTCCAAACACCACCACCAACCAATGAACAAGCACAACCACCACCAACCAACAACCAATCATCACCACCACCACCACAACCAAATGAGTCTACTCTTCCGCCCGGTTTTGCTCGCCATGATTGCAACATGTGTGAAAGAACCGCTCACATAGCTCAAAGGACAAACATTTTGGTGCACGAGCTCCAAAATCAAATGAGGTTAATTTTGAACCACATTCTTTAGCGTCTAAACGCCATCTCTCATCCTCCTCAATAGGAGAATTTTAGTCTCATTATATAGGACCTTTTAGATGTTGTTGTGGGACTTTTTATTTTTTAGGATGTATTTTTCATTTTCATGTAACATCATATTATGTTTGTGACTTTTGTCACATAATTTTCAATGAATGAATGTGATGTTTTTATGCTTATGAGTGATCAACATAAAGCATATTATCATTAGTTAGGTAACTAACATCATTATATAGCTATTTGGAATCTACATTCTAGTTTGATCACTTGTACTTTAGGTACAAAATTTTGATCAGACACTACATTTTGACTTTTTAAAGTCAACTAGATTATCATTCTTATTTGAATGACCATATCATATGCATTATGCTTCTCCATTGAGGCTATTCACAACTAACATTTCTTTTGCAGCATCTCATACCCTTCTAATGTATACGTTGGGACTCTTGTAATGGGGAGTATACATCGAGGGGGAGCATTTCATTTTTCTAACCATTTGTTTTGTAGGATCATGCATCATTACCTTGTTACTCCATTTAGGGGGAGTATCAAACAAGGGGGAGCTCTTAAAGTTCTCAAAATCGCATTCCGCTACGCAACTCTTCTTTTTGTTTCGACAAAAAGGGGGAGAAAGGATTAAGTTTGCATAACTGTGAATCATCACAGTACATACACTTTTGCATAAAAAGAGTTTTTAAACTCAAATAAAACAAACTTAATCTATATTTTAAAGAACTCATGCTATATTTATTCCTTTGCTCAAAAATATACTTTATGTTTTGTCATCAACAAAAAGGGGGAGATTGTTAATACAAATATCGTCCTAAAAACGTTATTTATATTTTACGATCTTTACTTAGTTTTGTTAATGACAATTACAAAGTATATCCTTTAGCAAATTATAAATGCTAGCTAAAGTCTCTTTAAAACACATTTTACATTTCACAAGTTTACTTAGAATTACATTTTACACATCTACTAGTTTATTTCCTTAAAAGGAAACTTTATTTTTAAAATGATACAATGACATCATGGCATGCATCATACATAATATCTTGGCTAGATCTTCAAGCAAGATAGTTGACTTTGGAAGATTTTGATATGACATGACAAAGGTGTGGAGGATACAGCTGGATTTGGAAAGATTTCCAAAAACTCTTAGCTGTCATTTTGCTGTCAAGTTGGCGGAACCAAACGATATAAAGGACGGATCCCTTTTATGGGATCCGCCGGATCCGCCGGCTATTCACCAGCTTGCCTATAAATAGCAAGCTGATCATTTGGATACACCATCACTCATAGAGCCTAACATTCATACTCATTCATTTACATATCATCTAACATTTATCATTCATTCATTTCATTGATCTTTCCTTTTGTAGCAAAGGAGATTAAGCATCAAGGTTCAACACAGACGTGTAAAACCTTTAGCATAAGTTACTGTGTGATATAGTTGTAGTTTACACATCATTATTTGTATCATTTATCTCAGTGAGTGTGGTTAGTGTTTTAGTCCTCAAAACACAAAGAGTGTAGGGAGTGGTTGTACCCTTATGAAAGAACCAAACGGGAGTGTTTGTACCCTTGTAAAGAACTCGACATCTAGCTTAGTGTCGGTAATTGTATAGGCGACGTTAGGTTGGTTCTACCTTCAAATAGAACCCGGTGTTTAGCTTAGTACCGAAAAAGAAAGTAAGCGACGTGTAAAGGTTTTCTCCACCTAGAAGAGAGTTTGTTTCTTAGTGAAGGATAACTCTCGAGTTAGAGGCTCGAGGAGTGGAGTAGGGCAAGGAAGAGAGTCCTTGTAGCCGAACGACTATAAACATCCGTGTTGTGTGGTTTGATCTTTCCTCTCTTTACTTTTCATTTATACATTGTGTGAATATTTATTTGTGCTTGTTTCCTTTGAAATAACATAGAGTAACAAAGTGAATTAATTTTAAAATGGTAAAACTATTCAACCCCCTTCTAGTTTTCCACAATTTGTATGGGATTTTAAAAAATGGAGTGTTTGGTTGCTGATTTTTCTGTCAAAATTCTATTCATTTTTTGGAACTTCATTTCCTATCAGTAACTTGAATTTGAGTTCAATAATTGTCTGATAAAATGCATAAGGTAAAGATGAACAAAAGTTAAATTACTGTGTCATATTTAGACGACCATGGTGTAGTAGTACTGATGAAAAAAATCAAATATCGTATGTGTTTTACAGCAGATCCTGTCAATCCATTAAACCTCAAAATCTAGGCATTTGGTTTCATATACGATGGTTGTCTCAGTTTTGCGGTCTATAATCAGGTATTGATACAATGGATTAAATTGTTCATTTTATTAAATTTTGTCATAATCAGAATGGATTAAATTGATATATATATATATATATATATATATATATATATATATATATATATATATATATATATATATATATATATATATATATATATATATATATATATATATATATATATTTGTATCAAAGGTATGTTTTTTTGTTTTTAATCATACCCAGTTATTGTTAATATTCAAAATACATTAATTTTATATACCACTCATAAAAATCCTATTTCCCAAAATTATAAATCAACTATTAAACTTTGATTTCATATTCAAAGTTTCCTTAACAATTGACTAAGCGAGTTAATTTCATTGATGAAATTTTTAGTGTGTTGATATTATTTTTAATTTTCAATTTCAGATTTGTATTTATAGGTATTAGTGGAATTTTTTGTTACCAACCATTGAATTGCTTTTGTGCTTGATAAATGTGACCAAATTGTAAGTTTTACTTGATAGGAATTGAGAATATATTTTATGAACAACATGTGTTAGATGAATATATTTTTTCAGTTAAGGCTGTGTAGATGGACTGAAATACGTAAAAACACAAGGAGATGTTTCGGTGTATAGAGCACGGAAATTAAGTTTTCGCCGCTCCTGATGTAGACTGAAACAAACCTCGAAACTGAGCCAACATAACATCAGGTACAACTCCTTGGATTAAATTTTGATTCACTTAATTTGTCATAATTTTAGACAAAAATTCATCCGTTGTCATGGTATAACTAATGTTGTTTTTCTGCTGGTAGAAACGTAGGGAGATTAAATCTGAAAAAGACCATGTTTATAACTAAATAATGCTCTATACTTCAGGTTATTCGGGATGTAGAGAAAGCGAAGAATCTGAAAAAGAACGCATTACAATAGCTTGGGGGCGCCTGATACTATCAATTACCTTCACTTCCAGGTTAACTTTTTCATGGGTTCATTTTCAGAAAATTAAGAAAAAGTTGGGATTAGAAGTTTTCGCGGGTCCTATTTGAGCATATAAACAATAACTTTTCACATGATCTATTACCCTTCAAAAACAAAGATGGACACCCAAACAGATTGTAGTAAGCATGTCCATATTAAGTATCATTTAAGTGAATTTTGAGCCCTTACGAATAAATTCGACAATAAAAGAAAGTTGTTGCGTGAAGCTTTAGATACCTTGTTTCCCCATACTTACATTTGAATTTTGGTGTGCAATTGGTTTTCTCATCTTCTGCTAACATCTATGGGCAGCCTAAGAAAATTACATGTGTTGAGAACTTTGAACTGAAGGCAATGAATCCTTATGGGCGCGCCAAGGTATTGTATTACTGCCCTTAAAGATGCTCTATCTGTCAAGTGTTATGCCTTTTTTCTAACTATAGTAACGTTTGCTTTAGTTGTAGACAAATTGAGCTTCTTGAAAACCGATAAATAACATTTCATAAGATTGATTTTAGGAGAAAGGTACTTAAAAAACGATAAGCACACCTGCTTATTATTAAAATTCCAAACACCTTCTAAATAGGGTATTTTGAAAGTCTACTAGAACAAATATTCTATAAAGCGTCGGGCTACACGGTATATTGAAAATGCATTTTAGAATGTTTTTGAAATTGGAGTTGTGAAATATTATGACATGTTTTGCAGTGCATGTGATTATGTGTATTTTAAGGATGTATTTGGTGTTACGAATTGAAAGTGTTTGTTTGTGTACATAGTGTTTGGATGTAGTGAAACTTATTTAGATTATATGATTATACAGGTGTTAAATTATCTATAATATAAGTAATAGGTTAGGAGTGGCTGCAATGAACTTATCCTAAAAGATGGTGTTTATCATTACGCTTTGAAAATGATTATATGACTAAGATCATTTAAGGGTGAGAGATACTTTGTAAATTAGTTAATGAAAAGATGCAACAGAACATTGAATATTCGTTCGTATGTGTTTTTTTGCAAGCTAAAGAGAGGCAATTAGTAATTTTGTAATTGCGATAATTTATAGGGAGTCACCTATTGGGCTATCGATGCAATTAGGAATTACAAATTCCTTCCTATTAGGAGTCACCTATCGGGCTATCAAAAAAATTTTTTTTTTGTTTTGTTAATTGCAGGTGACAGCAGTCGGAGTTGCATTGTCATCAGGTGCTCAAAATTAAAAGCTAGAATCAGCCATGGGAAAATATCGCTAATACAAATACACCATGACATACGTAAGAATATAAACATAAATCTTTTTCAGTCCACATGTCATTATGTTTTATAAAGTGTATTCCCATTCCCTATTATGTGCTGCATATAAGATTGTCACAAAGGTGCAAGGCTACAAAATTGTTTCTGAAAATGACGTTTTCCAGTTCGACTCTAAGTTTGCTGATAAGATGATGAGTATCAGGGTATGTATATCTATGTATCTTCTCATTTCACCCTTCTTTTTTTCCTTTTTATTGTGTGACTATATATTTTATATGCGACGGATTTGCGATATTAACATAGACCATGTTCATACTTTTTATTTCTGTTGTGGCTTGGGAGGGTATAGTGATCTTGAAAACACTTATATAAGTGTTACATGCAAATATATTGGAAGTAGATATGGTGATTACTGATTAAGGGCTATGTGACTCTTAACTACAATAGTTGGTTTATATTAACAAATTATGCTAATGATAAATATAAAGAAAGACTACACTTCATGTTCAAAGTTGCTGCAACACTGATGATGGGTTAATTTTTTTGGGACATTAATTTAGTCGTTATTTCTTTTGCATTTCATTATGATGTTTGCATTACTGCTTATCAAAAATGTATATTAGATTTATTCTTTTATATTATTGTACTCCTAATCTGATTATATTATTCATTATAAAAAATAAAAAAGTGAGCGTAAATGACTGAATGTGAAGTGCTGGTAATCAAGTTCTTGAATCAATAATAGCTTTGTAGTTTATAACTGAGTACCATTTTGACTAATTTTGTTTGGGTGCCGGAAAATAAGATCACACATGATTTAAAGTTTGGCATAACTTTTGCTCCAAACAATGGCTATACACATCAGTCTTTAAAAGACTTTTTGGAAATATCATACTAACAAGATATATTTCAGCCAACAAAGGTTAGGAGTCATGGTAAGTGTTTTGAACCAGCATACTTGGTAGGCATATTATTTCATCTTTGATTCGTCTACTGGTCTTGAGTGTTTCTATTGGAATCCAAATGCTCATTCCTTGATGATAGTGACTAAACTTTTCTGTTTGCAAGATTTATTTGTCATGATATTGAAAATAAATACTCGGAGTAACATAGCTTTGTATAAACATCGATTCCTTGGTAACGTTAACAATGTAGTGGCTGCTCGGACAATATACTGTTTTTTTTTTTTTTTTACTTCATGAACTGCCATGTTGACTTGGAATGTAAGTCAATACATCTTTTTATAGTTTAAATGTATGAATCGAATTTTATGTGATAAAATACTATTCGATCCAATAGTGGCATGTTGCTTTTAGAAGTCAAAGTGTACATTCGCATAATAAAACGCGTGTTTTTGTGTGTTGTTCAGGTTATCTACATAGTTGTAATAGATTACTTAACAAAAATGGAGAAAATGAAGTTTGAAAATAAGAGGCATAGAAAGCAAAGAAAGGCAGCAAGAAAAATGTTAAAAGGGAGAGCAGGGCCAAAAGGATTTGGACAAAAGATCTACGACGAGGATGACAATTTGTAGATGTAGAAATTTTGAACGGTTCTTAATTCCTATGTTCAAGTATAACAACAACCATTGTAATTTATTAAGAGCACTAGGTATCGTTGAGACGAATAACACGTTATTGGTATGCTACCTCAGCGCCACATCATCCCCTCCTAATAACACATCAATCACTCAAACACCCCTCCCTCATAACACACCTTAACACGTTATTGGGTCCCACTTTTTTTCATTTTATTTTATTTAAAAACAAACACATTTATTTGTTTTTCACTTGATTTTAAAACAAATACATTTCATTTTATACATTTATACCAAATTTTATATATTTAAAATATTAAAAATATAAGAAAAATAACATAAGGACTAAAATTGCAAACATATTAAGGACTAACGGTGTAAAAAAATTGTTAAATGGACTTAAAATGCAAACATACAAAACAATAAGCTGTAAAATGAAAAAGTAAACAAAATATACACTATTCATCTTCTTCCTTGCTTTCCTTCTCCATCGCTAACCTGCAAAAAAAAAAAAAAAAAAAAAACCACAAAAAAAAAAAAAAAAAAAAAAAAAACTGCAGACACAAAATCAAAAAGAAAAAAAAGATGCACAAATATACGAATAGCGTGAGCCAGTCTAGCAACTCAATTCCTTTTGGCGTGTTCTTGGCGTGATGCTCGGTACAACGAATGGCGCGCCATTCGTCCAAATTTATGTGTTTGACGTGTTTTTTCCAACGATACCGAGTGCTATATTCACATGAATATCTGTTTGCCAGACTATTTTTTAATGAGTTGAAAAGATTTGACTAAACGTCAATCTTCATATTTCTTATCTCTTTTTTTTAGCAGGCACATGTTTAGAATTTTTTTTTTCTACATAAACAATTTTATGTAGCCGTTTCAAGAATTTTTTTTCTTCTGTGGAATCATTGCACTGTTCTTAAACTTACCGAGAATATGAGGCTTCGTGTTGGTGCAACCCTGGAGATGCAGAACAAATTAAGGATTTTGTTGAATGGATTTTGAGTATTGGTGATGGGACAATAGGTGGTACTAAAGATAGTACTGCTGAGGTTGAATTCCCAGAAGAAATGCTAATACATGATTCTGATGATGTTAAACCCTAGACCTTGATAGATCTTGGAGCGCTCGTGGATCGTTAGTAATGTCTATGTAATCACAAACACACTAATAGAAAGTCTCTATTACTTGTATTCTAAAGCAGAAATCAAACACAAGTAAGAACACAGATTACTAAGAACACTTGATCCTCTATGGATCTTTGATTAAAACTAAAACTGGTTTTTCAAAAAAAAAACACGTGCATAATACATAATAATGTATTCCTTTTATAGACAAGAAACCCTAAACCGTTTCACAAGAAACGTATATTCTAAAAACTAAAAGAAGATATGCATTATAATTTCCTAATAAAACTCATGCATATCCTAACTAATAACAAAATACGCGGAATATCTATATCCGCAGAAACAAACTACGCGGTTTTACTACTTTTGCAGAATCACTTCTTCAGCAGAATCCAGCTCTTCAGCAGATTCTGTCAGCAGTATTCCTCAGCAGAATTCTTACTCAGCAGAATTCCCAACAATCCTCCCCTAATCTTGAATTTGACATGGTTAAGTTCAAGATTCTTGATAGATCTTTAATACTTCAGAAAAAGAGGATTGACTTCGAACATCAACAGCAAAGAATCAAATCAGCCACATCTCCAGGAAGGGCAAAACTTTAAACTTCAGGTCTTTGCAGCAACAAATGACAAAGTGTACATCAAAACAGATTAGTTTCATACTATTCTCATCGCATCCAGGTGTGTTAACTCCTGTGAGAGGTGAATCATTGAAAATAATGGATTTGATGTCTCTTTACCAATAGCCATTACTACTGGAGTAGCCAAATGGTTAAGTCCGAAAACTATGGTACACTGAGAACCATCTGATTTTTAGCAAATCATCAGCTATAAACGGATTTGATTTGTCTTTACCTGTAGCCGTTTGCTCAAGACTAGTCAATTCTTAGGTTGGATGAACCACCTTTGGTGAATTGATTACCAAATATGGTATTCCACTGCCTTTACCACAAGCCATATACTTGTGGGCTAGCCAATTCTTGGGAATCCAAAAAGGATTAATCCATGGTGAATTTGATGACCATACAACCCTCAGCAATGAAGCATGGGTGAGTTGCATACCCTATGGTTTTTAGCAAACCATTACAGCTATCAACAGATTTGATGTGTCTTTACCAAAGCTGTACCCTTTGGACTAGCCAACTCTTTGATGGACACAAGTCACATCTGGTGAGTTGATAACCATCAACAGAGTGATATACAACAAACCTGCAGAAAAGTAAGTACAAATATACAAGATTTTTTTTTTTATTTTTTTTTTTTTACTAAAATGAAATAAATAAAAAAATAAAATAAAATACACAACAATAAGACAAGATACCAGACTCAAGTAGAAGCTTTGTGTTGCAGAAGCTTGGACTTGATTAAACCAATCAGCTGTTCAGCATTGGTCATATCATTTGCCACTGGATTAGGAGGAACTTCCAATTTCCTTCTTAGCAGTCGTTTCATCAGCTTAATGGACAAAGGATAATGCTGATCAGAAAACAGACACACCCTAATCCCAGACTTTGTGTCAACCACATGCACATTTGGAATAGGATAAAATCTCCAAGTATCAACCTTCCACTTATGAGAATTCTTCCAAATTGAGTACCCTTTTCCATTTGGAGACTGAGAATCAAAAAGAACTTGAAGATCTCCCAATAAGTACAAACCAGCACCCTGTGGTGTATGAGTGGCATAATATTCTGTGACAAGTCTATTGAGAGTAATCAAATCTTGCTTATCCACCAAGTGAAGTATTTCTTGCAAGAAAGTAAACTGCATATAAGAATTATCAATCCTATATATGGTGTTAAGCTGTCCATCAGTCAATGTCCATTGTACCAACATATTATAAGAACCCTCAGGAAAGGTTTTAGAAGAACCCACTTTGATAAATGTTGTATCAGCAGCCTGTAGGTCCAAATGCTTAGATGAACTACCCTTGTGTGACTTATGTACTCTAGAGACCTGCTTCCTAGCTAATCTCACTGATCTCCGAATGACAATGTGTCTCCTGTGTGCCATCCTTTTCCTCCTCCTGCCAGGTATATAAATTCCCATAGAGAGAGGAGAAGGAGAAGTGACCTTCTCAGATGCACCAGAGGCATCTTCAATAGAAAAAGAAGATGTAGGAACAGAGGTAATTGGAACAGAAACACCCAATTCATGTAATTTATCAATCTCATCTCTGACCTGCCTAGCTATAACAGCTTCTTGTTCAGCTCTTCTAACCATGTCTGCACTATAGTTGGAAAGATGAGATCCTTCTTGTTCAGCAGATGCAGAAGAAGGAATAGTATCAGGCTCAATAGATGTATAAGCAACACTGGGTGTAGCTCCAGGAGAAACAAGAATAGAAGGATTATCAGCTCTCATTGTGGATTGTCTCTCAGATGCTTCCTCAGTGGGAATGGAAGGTGCAGCAATAGGTTCAGCAGATTGTATCCCTTCAGGAGTTGTCTCAGTAGAAACAACATGAGTGCTCAGCTGTTCTCTATCACCAGAAAATGAAGTAACAATCTCAACTGTCTTGAGTCTTTTAGCTTCTGGAGCATTCACACTTGCAGCATTCCTCTTCAATTGATTAGAAGCTGATTTAATACTCTTTATAATCCTATTATATAGACTTGTCAATTCAGATTCAGGTAAAGCCCAGACTTGCTTCTTGGTCAAACCAAAGTTATAGATAGAAGTATATTGGTTATAGACCACATTTCTCATATAAGTCTTCATTTGGGCCTCAGTCTGTGGTTTCTCTCTCTTTGCTTTGGCCTTCTGTGCAACAATAGTCTTTCTCTTTTCAGCTGCAGTTGTCTTCTTTTGTTGACCAATAGCCATCATTAGTGCAGGAAAGTTTTTACTATCAAAATTAGCTCCCAAAATTCTTTGAGCAAGAGTAGGATTGGAAGCAGCTTGAGAAGTGTAAGAATCCCACTACTCATCAGTGAAATGAACTGATTGTTCATCCAGTTCTCTTTGCCTATCAGGAGGCAAATTTGTAGTAAACTGATCTGCAAGCATTTGTGCCAATGCCTTGCTCTTCATCAAATCTTCATAATCTTTTAGCATTCTTGCTTGCTCATTCCTCACTTTGTCAGTCACAATATCTGTACCAAGATCTACATCGACCATAACTCCTTTCTCATTGCCAGAGATAACCATAGCAGGAACATGGGTAGCAGGCTCATCAGAAGAATCATCATGAGAGATATCAACAATAGGAACTATGTCAATATTCTCAGAAGGAACACCAAGAGAAGCATCAATAGAAACATGTTGAGAAGTATCTTCAACATGTGTAGGAGAGACAGCAGCATCAGGATCCAGAAAAAAAGTTTTCCCAGCAACAAATACTGCAGGAGGAACCTCTGAAGGTGTAACACAAGTTTGTGCTGGAATTGAAGATAAATGGCCAACATTAGAAGCAACATCAACCATTGGTTCATCAGCCTTAAGATGATCACCAGCAACTGTATCATGAACTGATGCGTGGTTTTGCGACCTTACAACAGGTTTTACCTCTCGAGGGATCTCAAGAGGCTTGCAATCCCCACCAGGCAGTGTACCTGACCGATGTAGTATAGTGTAGTGGCAAGTACCGGGGGATTGATCGTTCTCTAGGGGAATAGTGTCGTTAGGATTGAAAAACTACTCTAATAGGTCTAAGGGTGAGGGAAGATTCTTTTTGTATTTTTATATTTTTATAAAAGCAAGTAAAATCTCGGGTTTGAAGGAGTGGGCGGAATTAGTTGCTAGTCAACTAACCCAAATAACTACAATTGCAAATAAAATAAAATAACTGAAAATAAAAAGGTTGTGGAACCTATATGGAGAGAAATGTGTTTACTTAGATTTCCTTACTCCCTAACTATCTTTTACCGGTTGATTAGTGTGTATTAATTGCGTGGATGACGGGTGTATTCCTTAATACCAATCGTGGGGTGGCGTACGTACTTCCCCAACTCTATAAGCTCCTACTTCACTCCTATGTCGAGCCGGCTAAGAAGCTCCTAACATGGGATCACTAGAATTCGCTCATGCATTAAATACAACCATAATAACCTTAGTACGCATTGGTTCATGTTTCTTAAGACGTTCAAGCAAGTTACCGTATAGGAGGTTAGCCAGTTTTCTTAAGCCTAACATCGATAAACAATCATCCAATACAATTAATAACACACCAACAACCAATAATCAATAGTTAGGTTTCATTAGATCTAAGCAAACACAAGATAAATCTAGCCTAGCATGTTAAATAAAAGACAAGAACAAGATATAATCAAACAACACATAGACATATTGAATGATTAATTGATTACTTATCTTCAATTGAACATGGGAGATCCAAGGGTATAAAACCCTTAAAAATGGCAGAAAAATCGTCTTAGGGTTTCTCCTCACAAAGTTGCACACTATGAATAAAAATTGTAAAACTATATATAGGGAAACAGATCTGACGGCGTCACGTTATAGAGCGTGACGCCGTCACCTCGCCGCGGTTAGGGTTTCTTGATGGCCTTCTTGACGCCGTCCCTTTTAATCCTCCAAAATCCTCTCTGGCGCGTCAAGGGTTGATGCCGTCAAGGTTAAGGGTGACGCCGTCACTCTTTAATCCTGATGGCCATCTCTCTTTGTCTTAGCACGAGACGGCCTTGATCACCTTAAAGGGTGACGCCGTCAGACTTTCTTTGTAAAACTTTCTGGCGCGTCACGTGTATTTGTCATATCCACCTCTTTTGCCAAGTCGTGACGCCGTCAGGAGCAATCCTTGACGCCGTCACGTGTACTTTTCCAGCAGCTTTAGCATTTTGTCGAATTCTTCACTTTTATGCTCCAAAAACGTCCAAAATGCTTCCTTTTCCAGATTTCTTCTCCAAAGTACCTAAAATGACAAAAGGAATGATTTAGGGCAATATTTGATCAAATAAATACGATTTAGGGCTTAAATGACCCCCTAAAAGCGGTACACTTTTCGCTTCATCAAATACCCTTACACTTGAGATTTGCTTGTCCTCAAGCAAATGCGCTTTTATTCTAATCAAAATACAAGTTAGGGGTCATTTAACGCTAATATAAAAGTAATTACAACAAATAGTCGTTCCACTTTAATCATAATAAGCACGGAGATTACCGACTAGCACCTCACAAGTAGTGTTTAGATACTCACATCTCTCAGGTGTCATAAAAGTATATCTCATAAATGAAAACGGATAATATCTCTCACTACCTGTCATAGCAAATAGATTACCATAGGCTTGGGAAATGATCAAAAACCTCCTCCACTAGGCGTAAGGACCTAAGATAAACTATCAAAGAGGGCTTTTAAACGGGTTATAACATTAGGTGTAGGGATATGATAAACACGGTTTTGTTGGATAAAGGATATTTTACTGGTGGCGAGTTAAAGATCTTGATTAATAACATGTACAATATGGCGTTGCTAAGCCAAGACTAGACTCGACTTAAGCTAATGAAAGAAAATAACAAAAAGATAAAATAAACATAAAATGAAACGGGATGGTAGTCCGTATGTTTTTTCTACTTTTCTTTTTCTCATTTTTTTGTATTTTTCTTGATTTATTTATTTATTTATTTTTTCATACACTCTTGCCCTACCATCCAAAATAATACATCATAGGGGCGTTGCATTCCCCTTACACTTGAACTTTTACATAACTTTACAATTAACTATTCTAATGACTCGAATTAAGATAATCGAAACACTTGGAGTACTTTTAAAATATTTAACACATATGGGGGTAATAATGTTGTTCTTCCCCATTACTCCATTACACTAGTACTTTACCCATGAGTCCCAATCGTCCCAAAACAATATGTACAAGGATATGACTCGACTTAGCAACCATGTAATCAATTAGATAATTAACTAAGGGTTTAAACAAATGTTGTCACAATAATGCACTAAAGATGAGTGCATACAAGGTAGGCTAAGGCGATTTGGGTGTACATTTAAGTGGGGTGTAAACAAATTCTTACTTTAAGTAAAATGCTTAAAGTTAGAAACGAAAAGATAGGCTCTGAGGGGTGTACTAGGGGTATCGTGTACTAAAAATGAGTACAACGCAAAGGGTGTGGGAGAATTACTTGACCAATGTAGCCAATGTAATTATGACAAAAACACAGGTGTAAAACAATGGGTTAATCCTAATGCCTCTTATCATGTAGTAAATCTAACTACACGAATGTAGTCTCACTTGTGGCCTCGGAATGGTCCTAACGCAAGTTCTAGAATCTAAGTGCTACCGGTACATACATCATAGCATAAATGCTTTTCCTACCAATTCTAGAGGCGAACCTCACATATTTGGGGGTGGAAAATTTTTTAGTGGTACGGTTTTGTGCTAGTCATATAATTCCTATCCATGAGACGCTCATTAAGACCAAAGTTTCACTCCTATATGTTGTAAAAAATTTTAAATTTGGCACTAAAATTGCCTTAACAGGTATTTCTCTCAGTTTTATTACACATCTACCATCAAACAAACGAAAAATCAAGCGTAAAAGCATTCTCTAAAGTATCGTACTTTACCCCCCCCCCCCTTACACTTAAGATGAACATTGTCCCCAATGTTCAAATAACAAGATGTAAAAGTAAATAAGGTAAAAGAATGAAATCAAATACTCCCCTGATTCGTTCGGTGGATAAAGAGGTAACATGGTTAGATCTTCTTCCAAAGTAATGTTGAAACTTCAAGATTAAAGCAGCGCCAAAAGCTAGATTCCACATACATCTCCTTGTCCAAAATAACCTGTTAAACCTGAGAAAACAAACACGAAAACCTGCATAACATCGGCGGGATAAATCTGTATAAGGATATAATGCTTGTGGAATGATTATTTTGCAGATTCCTGGAGTTTATAAGTTAGAGATTTAATAAAGCATTTTATGATTCCGGAAGAAAAACAAAACTTTCAAAAAAAAAAAAAAAAAATCCAGAAAACTGTTCCTGACGCCGTCAGACTGGGGTCTGACGCCGTCAGAAGTGATCTGACAGATTTTTCATGTTAAGTTTTCGGAAAATTTCTGGAAAAACTCAATCCTTATTTCCTGGAAATCCTGCAAAATATCATTATGACTCGATACAAGCATTTGACTCAAACAATTACTAATATGTATGTTAATTTAATATTGTTATGATTCATGTTCATCTGTTCTAATAAACCGATTTGGATTTCCCTTACACTTATCTTTTGCAAAATACCTTTATATGTAGTTAAGACGAAGTTAAAAACAAGATAAAGCATTTTCACAATTTAGTTTCGAACATGAATCAATAATAATAAAAATTAAACATACATACGGAAGCAAATAAAATCAAACAAACAAATAAATAAACACACAAAGCAAATAAAGCTTGGGTTGCCTCCCAAGAAGCGCTTGTTTTTGTTCGAGTCACGAGCCTGACTCTACCCTTATTTAACGGATAAAGGAGAGGTTTTTCCTACACTTAGGATTAAGTGCGGGTGATAGTAGCGATACACACCATCTTGGTGGAAGTATGCCGCGTGAGGAAATAGTGGTGGATGAATTATATACTCAAAGGGGAGTGCTCCTTTCATCATAACCTTACCTAGTTCACTTTGGTCAATGGGTGAATTAAAGTTTTCTCCTAAAAAGGGATCATCTTCTATCAACTTCGAGAAATTCCTAGTTGGGAATCCATCTTGACCTAATAAACCCGGTTTAAACCCATAATATTTCTTGTGATCAATCATGAATGGGTGATGTAAGTATGTAAGGTCATGGTTCACTCCTATATTGTCTTCCTCACTACAAGGCTTAATGTCTACTACCTTAAACTTAATACTACCCGGACTATATGTTTTGATGGGTGGATCGGGACCTAATTCAATTCCTAAATTTTCATCCAAGGATGGAAGATTAGGTAACGGTTTTGGTTGAGGCTCCGGCTCATCAAAACTAGGAACTTCCATAGGACTAAAAGAAAGGTTGTGATCACTAAAAGCATTCAAACCTATTTCTTCTAGTTGTATTTGGTCCAAGGGCTCTACCTCTATTGGGGTTCCTATAGTCTCCTCAACTTCTTCCGGGTAAGTCACGGGCGGTGTGTGTGCCTCAAATGATGGTAGGACTTGTGGGGTACTTGGTGGTCTTGCATTTCTAACCTCATTCTCCATAGTATCTAAATCACCTATATGTTCATCATGTGTTTTGGTAGGATCTAACCCAAACACATTCCTAAGTATCTCAAATCCTTCTCTAGCCATTTGAAATTCTAAGTCCGATTCATAGTAATATTCAACTTGATTACTATGTTCCAATTGCCTAAAGGATTCCTCATGCGTGTCATATGTTTTGGTGAAATCTATCCCACTCATGCAACTTGGTAGTTCAACACTAACCATCTCACAATCTTGGTCCAATTCAAGGTCCATGTTCTTAAAAACTAGGTCTTCTTGCTCATGGTACCTATAGTCGGATAAATCCTCCTCATTTGTTTCCTCAAGTTGTGATGTATATAAACCCATCAATTCATTCAACTTATGGTTCACGGTTAGGAAGCTTTCCTCAAATTTTTTCCAAAGGGTTTCACTAAAAGGAGTTGATCCTAACAATGATTGTTTAATAGAAGCCGCACATGCACATAATTCATCAAACCTATCAAACTTTACACCCATCTCCTCTTGTATATATCTAAGATCACTTAAAAATTCATTGGAACAACAGGAAGCAAATCTATCCGTGTAAAGTAATTGTTCCTCTATTGTTAATGATCTAAATGGAATTTCATCCGCCATGGTGACAAATGAAAATGGTTTTACAAACAAAGGGCACAAAGAAAAAGATAGACTACAAGAAATCCTAGAAAAATAAAATAAAAATCTCACTAGAAAGGAATCTAGTGAGTAGACCTAATAAAATAAAAATTCAACCTAAACAATAACTATTCCCCGGCAACGGCGCCAAAAACTTGATGCGTGGTTTTGCGACCTTACAACAGGTTTTACCTCTCGAGGGATCTCAAGAGGCTTGCAATCCCCACCAGGCAGTGTACCTGACCGATGTAGTATAGTGTAGTGGCAAGTACCGGGGGATTGATCGTTCTCTAGGGGAATAGTGTCGTTAGGATTGAAAAACTACTCTAATAGGTCTAAGGGTGAGGGAAGATTCTTTTTGTATTTTTATATTTTTATAAAAGCAAGTAAAATCTCGGGTTTGAAGGAGTGGGCGGAATTAGTTGCTAGTCAACTAACCCAAATAACTACAATTGCAAATAAAATAAAATAACTGAAAATAAAAAGGTTGTGGAACCTATATGGAGAGAAATGTGTTTACTTAGATTTCCTTACTCCCTAACTATCTTTTACCGGTTGATTAGTGTGTATTAATTGCGTGGATGACGGGTGTATTCCTTAATACCAATCGTGGGGTGGCGTACGTACTTCCCCAACTCTATAAGCTCCTACTTCACTCCTATGTCGAGCCGGCTAAGAAGCTCCTAACATGGGATCACTAGAATTCGCTCATGCATTAAATACAACCATAATAACCTTAGTACGCATTGGTTCATGTTTCTTAAGACGTTCAAGCAAGTTACCGTATAGGAGGTTAGCCAGTTTTTTTAAGCCTAACATCGATAAACAATCATCCAATACAATTAATAACACACCAACAACCAATAATCAATAGTTAGGTTTCATTAGATCTAAGCAAACACAAGATAAATCTAGCCTAGCATGTTAAATAAAAGACAAGAACAAGATATAATCAAACAACACATAGACATATTGAATGATTAATTGATTACTTATCTTCAATTGAACATGGGAGATCCAAGGGTATAAAACCCTTAAAAATGGCAGAAAAATCGTCTTAGGGTTTCTCCTCACAAAGTTGCACACTATGAATAAAAATTGCAAAACTATATATAGGGAAACAGATCTGACGGCGTCACGTTATAGAGCGTGACGCCGTCACCTCGCCGCGGTTAGGGTTTCTTGATGGCCTTCTTGACGCCGTCCCCTTTTAATCCTCCAAAATCCTCTCTGGCGCGTCAAGGGTTGACGCCGTCAAGGTTAAGGGTGACGCCGTCACTCTTTAATCCTGATGGTCATCTCTCTTTGTCTTAGCACGAGACGGCCTTGATCACCTTAAAAGGTGACGCTGTCAGACTTTCTTTGTAAAACTTTCTGGCGCGTCACGTGTATTTGTCATATCCACCTCTTTTGCCAAGCCGTGACGCCGTCAGGAGCAATCCTTGACGCCGTCACGTGTACTTTTCCAGCAGCTTTGGCATTTTGTCGAATTCTTCACTTTTATGCTCCAAAAACGTCCAAAATGCTTCCTTTTCCAGATTTCTTCTCCAAAGTACCTAAAATGACAAAAGGAACGATTTAGGGCAATATTTGATCAAATAAATACGATTTAGGGCTTAAATGACCCCCTAAAAGCGGTACACTTTTCGCTTCATCATGAACATCATCAACACTTGGCACCTTAGAAATCTCAGTGGAATCCTTGCTCAAATACTGTCTTCTCTTCTTTCTAGAAAACATGATAGTCTCTTTTGATTTTGATGATTTAGCAGCATTGGGAGAAGAAGCACGAGTCTGTTGAGCAGCTTCAGCCAATAACTCAGGAGGATCCAAATGTATATCCTCCTGATCTACATCAGAATCAATCACAAACTTCCTTTTCCTGTTCTGTCCAATTTGAGCTTCTAAATCCTGAACCCTCTTAGTCAACAACACAATCTTACCACCAAGTGAGGATTTGGTATCTGCAAGCTCCTTTCTTAACTTAACAACTTCTTGAACATTCCTGTTGAGCAATTCATATACAAATGTGAGAGTAATAGGGTCCTCAGCTCCACCAGCAGATTGCTCAGTGGTAATGGGAGCTTCATTGGGCCTTTCAGGAGAAACATGTATATGCTCAAAAATAGGAGAGCTTTCATCAAATGGCTCTCTAACTGGACTAGGTATGGACAGTCTAGTCATCTCAGGTTCAAGAGGTGAAGGTACTTGGGTACCAAGAGACTGAATTGTCTCCTCAACCTCAGGAACAAGCTCATCAGGAGCAACACGAGTAGGTGATGGAGTAGGACTAGGTGACATAGGTAAAGGTGAAGGTGTAGGTTGTTCAGGAGAAACATTGGATGCTTCAGCAGTTATGGAAGGACCCTCATCACTGTCAACTGATGGATTACCATCAGCAGCAACACTAGGAGATGATGGAGTACCATCATCAGCAGCATTTGGAGAGCGTGGAGTACCAGCAGCATTACCCTCACCAACATCATCATTGCCATGTGGCAACATAGCTGGTAGCAGAGAGTGATGTGCCCCAACATAATGAGTTTTCATAGAAGCAAACAATTTAGCACTAAGAGCTCCTATGGGACAATAGACTCTGTCTTGGGTTGTTATGCCTAAAATCATTTGAAGAAACCTAGGGTACATAAGGAACTTATGCTTTTTCTTCTGAATATTTTCAACCATATTATCAAAAATAAACTTAGAAAAATTATAAGTCAAACCCTGTGAAAGACATACAATACCACAACCCAATTGGGTAGAGAATTGATCCCATCCTCCAGACTTGTTGCTGATACACTGAAGTAATGTGTGCACCAAAAACCTCCACATGGGGTAAAACTTATTCTTGTGCCACATATCTGTGTCAGTACTTTGATAACCAGCAGCTCTTAACCCAGCAAGTATCTCTACAGTGTTGGTGTGATAGACACCACCTTCATCATTCAGTTGCAATCTTGTCCTAATCAATGATTCAGTCACCACATACTCTGCTCCATCAATCGTAGCTACAATCTCTGTGTCAGATCGTTTGGCAGCAGATGCCCAAAATTGCTTAACCAAAGATTCATATATCACATTTGGAGAATGTGTTAGGGCATAATAAATCTTGGAATGCTTCAAGAACTCCACTGTTGACATAAATAAATGCCTAAAAACATTATCAATATTTATTCATATCTCTATGTTTTGATGATCACAAAATGTAAACTCATTAAAACATAAACTTATAAATTAAACAAGTACTTAGTTGTAAATATTCACTTCTACAACTAAAATCACTTAAGGTATGAATGAACTAATGCTTAATGCATTATATGATCAAAGGAACATTTTCTTAATAACTAGATTTTTTATAAAACATCAAAAACATTTTATATATTTTTGAAAAACATTTTTGGTATTAAATAAAAATGTTTAATCTTTTATAAAAATATGAATTCAAATTTTTAACCAAAATCAGTTAAAATGTTCCAGAAAAACCTTCCCCACAAAAAGACAAAATTGGCCAACGTTCAGTAGGGGCGGCCCCCTTAATTTTGCTAGGCGGCCCCCTTAATAATTAAGGGGACCGCCCTCGCTCCAGTAGGCTCCAGCTGTCCAGATTTTTCCCTATAAATACAAGCCTTCTCCTGGATTTTTTCTCAACCCTTTTGCACTAAAACTTTCTGTTGTAGATCTCATTTCATATCTTAAATAAACCTTTGATCATGTAATCTTAAGCATTGGTTTCCAAGTGATCCAAGCTTCCTCCATCCAAGTGCAAAAGAAGAATACTTCTATCAATCAAGATTAGAAGTATTACAACTTAGTATCATTTTGTTACTTAAGTTGTGTGTTTAACAAAGTTTGTAAATCATTCATTCATTTGTATGTAAGGTGTGTGTTGTAGATTAGTGTTGTGTGTAAGTAGTGAAGATGTTGTATAAGTAGTTGTGGTATAGAAGTGGTGAGGTCAAAATGTAGAAGTCGTGAAGCCGTGGTGTAGAAGTTGTGAAGCCGTAGCTTAGAAGACATGAAGTCCTAGTGTTGAAGTCGTGAAGCCGTAGCATAGAAGTTGTGTAGCGGTCGTGTTGAAGCCGTGAAGTCCTAGTCGTGAAGTCCTAGTGTTGAAGTCGTGAAGCCGTAGCATAGAGGTTGTGTAGCGGACATGTTGAAGTCGTGAAGTCTTAGTCATGAAGACATAGTGTTGAAGTCGTGAAGCCGCATCATAGAGGTTGTGTAGCGGTCGTGTTGAAGTCGTGAAGAAGTCGTGAAGCAGTCGTGAAGCCGTTGTGAAGTAGTCGTGAATAAGTTGTGAAGAAGTTGTGTTGTGAAGTTGTGAGATTGGTTCTAGCTACGATTAGAACTCGACATTTAGCTTTGTGTCGTTAAACCCGTGTAAGCCAAAGTTGTGTACGATTAGAACTCGAATTCTTGAAACTGTTGTTTCAGCATTGATTTCCTCATCCTCTTTGACTCATCGTTCCCACCAAACCTAGCCTTGATGGCCATCCAGATGTCCTTTGCATCCTCCATGTAGTGAAAGTTACCAATGTGATCATCTGGAATAGCCTGAAGGAGAATAGTTCTAACTTTATTCTCTCTCTGTACAACAAGAATCTCTTCAGCAGTTTTAGTATCAACAATGGTAACTCTACCATCAGCATCTTTGATGTGCTTCTTCAAACTATTTCTCTTTTTGACAATTTCTCAAAGATTCCAATCAATATTAGTGATCCAGTTCTGCATCTTCATAGCCCACAATTCATACTCTTCCTTCTTGAGGTATGGGAACTTTGCATTGCTGTTGGTGAGAGTGAGTTGTTGCATAGATGTGGTGTTTTGGTTGTTGTTAACTTCTGATCCATCGTCTGATCCAGGCATTGTTTTGGTTGTTTTGTTTGAGAGGGTGTAAAAGAAAAGATGTTCTTAGTATCACAGAGACTCTCCCGAGGCTCTGATACCACTTGTTAAACCCTAGACCTTGATAGATCTTGGAGCGCTCGTGGATCGTTAGTAATGTCTATGTAATCACAAACACACTAATAGAAAGTCTCTATTACTTGTATTCTAAAGCGGAAATCAAACACAAGTAAGAACACAGATTACTAAGAACACTTGATCCTCTATGGATCTTTGATTAAAACTAAAACTTGTTTTTCAAAAAAAAAACACGTACATAATACATAATAATGTATTCCTTTTATAGACAAGAAACCCTAAACCGTTTCACAAGAAACGTATATTCTAAAAACTAAAAGAAGATATGCATTATAATTTCCTAATAAAACTCATGCATATCCTAACTAATAACAAAATACGCGGAATATCTATATCCGCAGAAACAAACTACGCGGTTTTACTACTTCCGCAGAATCACTTCTTCATCAGAATCCAACTCTTCAGCAGATTCCGTCAGCAGTATTCCTCAGCAGAATTCTTACTCAGCAGAATTCCCAACATGATTCTGATGATCATGTACAAGCTGTGATACAAGAAACTTACGATAATTGGGAGCAAAATCTTTGGGATCCATCTTATTTCCAAGATTGAGCCATTCTTGCACCAACACATGAGCAAGTTGACAAAGTTAATGACCGAATGATTTCCCAACTTAGTGGCAGAGAGAAAGTATATTATAGTTCGGATACAGTCTCAGATTTAGATGTGGATTTTAATCATACCGAGGATATGTACACTATAGATTTTTTGAATACAATCAAAATGTCTGGATTTCCACACCATAAGTTAGTTTTGAGGGTTGGCACTCCGTTTATGTGTTTGCACAACATTGATCATTGAGGCAAAAATTATATCAGGTGGTAAAGTGGGTGAGGTTCGCTCTATACCTAGAATGATTATAAGCCCATCCGACAAGAAGATGCCTTTTCAACTTAATAGGAGACAATTCCCTATTTCCGTTTGTTTTGCCATGACTATAAACAAAAGTCAAGGCCAAACATTGTCTAAGGTTGGGCTATATTTGGAAAGATCTGTTTTTTCCACGGACAACTTTATGTAACCGTCTCAAGAGTAAAAAGCAAGAGAGATCTAAAAGCGTTGTGTTGTGACAAAGACGACAACTACACCAACTCTACAACCAACGTTGTATATAGAGAGGTTCTTCATAGATTATAAACTATATGTAATTCGATTATTTTGAACGTTAGGTTTTGTTTGACATGTTTATTTTATTCATTTTCGTCTAATGGACGTGACTACACGTTCTTACTTATTTTACTATTAATTTTATCATATAATCAAATTTTTAAAACTAGCCGCTCCATCGAGGCGGGCCTTTGATCTAGTATAGATATATTTGTATATGTGTATATATTATTCGAGTGTGGCGGGCCGGGGCGAGAATTCCCCGCTCCCGCCCCGTAGCCCGATTAGCATGACCCGCCCGTCCCAATTAATTTGGGTCCTTTTTACGACCGGTCTAAACACGTTTCCAAACGGCCGACCAATCCTATAAAAAAGACTTTGTATTTTAACCATAAACACAAAATCTCTGTCTCTGCCTACTTTTCAACGTCATCAAAATCAAACCCAAACTCATCTTCTTCTTTCATACCCAACAATTTTTATAAATCAAGATTCCTTATTCTTTTTATAAGTTTCAGGAAAGATTAAAAAAAAGATGCAGAGCCAAATAGTATGTAATGGATGTAGAAGCATATTGTTGTACCCAAGAGGTGCTTCTAATGTTTGTTGTGCCTTATGTAATGCTGTTACTTCTGTTCCTCCACCTGGTAATCCTTTTATCCTAAACTTTTTATTATGTTGTATTTGCTATTTAGAAATTTAGGTGATTTGGTTGTTTATGGAAAAAGTCAAGGTTTTTTAGATTAGTCTAGATGGATAAGAAACGCGGAATAAACACTGTTTTTGACTTGATTAATGTTAAGGTTGTTGACTTGTCTTAGAAACTAGAAATTATGCTATGCTATAATAAATCTTAAGAATGTAAGTACGTAACCTTGGACTTGCTTTATCTAGAGACATAAACTCGTTTTTTTGTTAAATATTAAACCATCAGAGAAGTGTTTACTATACTGGCACATCGTAATCTTATCTCTTTCGTAAGGTTTTTTGTGCTGAGCTATTTTCTTTCTCCGTCTTCCTGTGTGTGGATGGAGGTGGGAGGTGGTTCTTAACCTGAGCTGCTTGTGTTTGATACAGAAAATATATGAACTTGACTCGTGTTTGAAGCGAATCCTAGCTATATTTCGATTTTGAATTTAAATACAAGTCAAAGGAATTTTATATAGCACTAGTTTTCTGATAGATATGTATGCCAATTTGCCAATTGCGAACACTGGATGGAAAGAAAGAAAGTTACAGAACTTGAGAGTTGATTTGTTCTGAAAAGCCTTCTCAAATAGGTTTATGAATTCTTGACTTTTGCCTTATATCATTCAGGCAGTTAACTTCTTTCTAAAGGCGAGCTAAAGCTTGAATATAAAAATTCGTTTTAGCAGGAGCTTAATCAGAGTAATATTAGCTGAGTGAGTCGATTAGCTTAGTCGAAACTTGTGTACACGGTACACTTTACACTCTTCTCCAATCTAGAGCCTCGGAATCTTGCAAACTAATTCGTGGGCCTTACCTTTTTCAAGTCTGGTACTTGATAAATATAATATAAGAGTTTCTATCTGCCAATGTGTATCTATGTGCTGATTTGCGCCTCTTTTTATTCTAGAACCTTAAGTTATGCCAATATATATAGGTTGTTTTCTTGATACGAGAACCTATATTTATTTAAGTTTGGCACTTGATATTGCAATGATTGTCGTTCTTGATAGGAGAACCTATTTTATTTAAGTTTGGCACTTGTGTTGGTCCTTGAGTCTTTTCTCATTATCTCTGTTGAAACCTTTTAGGCATGGAAATGGATCAGCTAATCTGTGGAGGTTGCAGGACACTGCTAATGTATACACGTGGTGCTACGAGTGTGAGATGCTCATGTTGTCATACGGTGAATCTTGCACCAGGTATGATAATTTAATTTGTTCTATATATATGCGTAGTTCAATGCATATCAGAATCTTTAAGGTTATATCATTGTTATGATGAAGCTGCAATGTAGCTATTACCACTCATATGGTTAATTATAGCATAACTTAACATTGGTACTTAGATGACTCCCAAAGATAAGGTAGAATTTACCACCATTAATGAGTGATCACATTACTTTTTCACATATACACACACAGAGTATTCTCAATAGAATTACCTTTATGAACATCCATGTAAAGCAAAGTGGTTTGAGGGAAATTGCACATCAAAGATTGACGTGTTGTTAATGTTAATCGAATGTTTTAGTTACTGACTTCATGTGGTTTATGTTATGTTAATCTAACCAAAGTGATTAGAAAGATTCTGTAATCAATGTGATTCCCCCTGTGGACACACTATTAATTATGTTGATGTATTTTAGTAAATTCAACACTTTTTGATATAGAGGCACAACCCTTGAAATGGTTCTTTTCGACTGTGTGGGTATGTATGTGTGTTTTGAAGTGTATGCCAACTTACACTCTTTGCATTCACCCACTTTGAAAGATATCAGAGGCGCAATAATGAATTAGTACATATATAATCGTTCCTTTCGTAGCTTATTTGTATAGCTCCCAAGTTTATTGCATAACATGATAATAAGTACAATCATTTTTTGGTTCTAATGGTCTTATTTTCCGTTGACAGTTCATAACCAGGTTGCTCAAGTGAATTGTGGAAATTGCCGAACAATGCTGATGTATCCATATGGTGCCCCATCAGTTAAATGTGCAGTTTGTCAGTACATTACAAATGTCAATGTGAGTACTACGAACTATCTTCTGAATATACGTGTAGGGATACAGAATCATACACACGCACCACCTTCAGAGTGGAGTTTTTGTGTTTTTACAACCGAAGTTATTTGGACAAATCCCTTACACCTTTCTCTTCTGGTTTATTTTACATTTATCTGTTGACTATTTCGCTATCTTTCAATTGAGAGTAAAATTTTCCCTATTCTTGGCCTCTTTATAGTCTCCACTATATGCACACAGCTTGCGCTTAACAGTATAATTGATTGGCATAATGCTATTTAAATCAGACCCATTTTCGGTTGTGTCAGGTTCTTTTTTTTTTTTCTTCATTTAGTGTTGCATAACACTCTTAGTTATAGTCTGATGGATTGTATATCTGACATGTTCTCTAAAGTAGACACTGATTATCTGTTTTCATTCCACAGCAGATGAGCAATGGAAGAGTTCCCATTCCCATGCGACCTAATGGAACTGCAACATCAGGACCTAATGGAACTGCAACATCAGGACCAATGCCACCTGTTTCAACAGTGAGTTACCATTCCTTTTTATATATATATACTATATATATATATATATATATATATATATATATAATATATATAAGTGTGTGTGTGTGGTGTGTGTGTGTGTGTGTGTGTGTGTGCGCGCTAAGCAAATTGGGTTTAGTTTAAACGATTAGAAATAGTGTTTGGTTGACCCTTGATAATCTTTCAAAGAAAGCTACTGTTATTTAGCTTTTCCCTTGATAAATTGACATTGTCGTTAAACTATTATTAAGGGTGAATATGTTAAGAGACATCCGATTTTGGCTAGTAAAAAAACCACGAGCCATGTTAATAGGAACAAGAGGTACATGGACCAAAACTTTTGATATAATGGGTCACATTGGTCCCGGTAAAAAAAATGCTTTTTAAATGCGGGGAGGATGGGGTGGGGTTTGGGTTAATCTAGCAACACTTTCTTGGGTTTGTTTTTGAATAATAAAGTTATCAAATATCTAAAAAATTTATACTTAGAAAAAAATCTAATTTGTGCTGTAACATATAAGGATCGGAATACAGTCATACACAACAGGCAGTTTTGATCCGTTTCTTTTATGCCAAGGTTTCAAGTTCAACCATTTGATTATTTGGAGATCAAATTCAACCCAAAATGACCAATTTTTAAATAGGTCAAAACTGCTACCTTTGAAGGAAGTGGTCAAGAAGTACTTTTTCAACAATATGTGGGCAAAAAGATATTTAATTATTTTTCCCTCTCCACTAAATAAATTCTTTCACATGATACACATTTTGAGGTCATAGATGGTACAACGCTTGATGGTTGATATTACATGATACACATTTCATCTTCTTTGATTGCTGCAGGCAACACCTACCTCTCATAACCAAACAGTAGTCGTTGAAAATCCCATGTCAGTTGACGAGAGTGGAAAATTGGTATTTCTTCTTCCCACCTAGTATTTGTGCAATTATATTCCAATGATGCTCTCTCTTAATATTATCTATTTTTATGGTGATTCAGGTAAGCAATGTTGTGGTCGGGGTAACCACAGAGAAGAAGGCAATCAAGTGAATGATCGATAATCGTCGTTCATGTCCTTTGTCTTGCTATTTGATAAATGAAAATGTGTTTGCTTTTGATGATGTGATGTGTATAGTAATAGAAAAAGAAAATGAGCATCATTTTGGCATTATCATTGTAACAGAGATTATACAGACAAATTTGAGGATTTGTTGCGTCTTTGGAGTTGGGTTGTGTGTAGGAAGGGCAAATCTCCAATATTTTGTGTTCATTTTGCCCAATATCCCTCTTTGTTGTATTGTTGCTTGTTAACGGTATGAAATGGTTATAAATTATGGATTAATGGTGTATTATGCTGTGTGAAATAGTCAGATTGGATAGAAAGTAACAAATAAGATAGTTCTTCTTGATTTCATTTTAAATTGATCATTAATTTAACTTCTTGATGAATTCCTAATTGCAGCCAAATCTGCTTAAAAATAAGAAAAGTTGAATACTTTGACTATAAATGGTAATAACATCCACCATTTTAATTAAGTGGTTAATGCTCAAACTTTTGTCAATTTTTCGGTTAAATCCTCAAACCTTATTTTCTGCAATAGTAATAAAAAAACGCAAAGTCACTGTTAGAAACATCTAAAAACATGAAAAGTATACACCATTAGAAACTATATTCATCGTCGATGTTTTGTGTCCATCTACTACGTACGATAAAAACAAGAGACCAAGCTTACAACTAATTTAAGTGCCACCCTCTTTCTAGTTTTCATCGCCCAACCTCACTAACTTAACCCCCAAACCCCTTTCCCTTGTTTTCATTTTACAGAATCAACCATGATGACAACAACAATGATCCAAAACCAATTCAAATCACCATTTTCAATCTCAACCCCTTGTCATAACAATAAAATCCCATTCTCAATCAAATGCAACAATGTTACTTCTTTAAATGAAGATTCTGTAACCAACCCTGCAAATTTAATGTCTTCGGGATTGAAATCAACTAGTGACCCGTATCCGGGTGGGATGGGTCCGTACACGGGTCGGGACCCGAATGTGAAGAAACCCGGTTGGCTTAAGCAAAAAGCTCCACAAGGTGACAAGTATCAAGAGGTTAAAGATTCATTGTCCAGGTTGAAACTTGTTACTGTTTGTGAAGAAGCTCAATGTCCCAATATTGGAGAGGTTGCTACCCTTTTTTTTTTTTTTTTTTTTTTTTCTTATATATTTTTTGTAAGTGTTCGATTTTTAGAGATTTTCGGTTTTTTAGTGTTTTTACGTATGGCGAAAATGATTAGTATAAGATTATTTAGTTACTAGGTGCAAACATCTATGACAACTTTTCCCCAAAAAGGGGAGGGGTTTGAGAAACCTTGTGGATTTGTCGCTTAAAAGGTCAGAAACCATGCTTAACGAAAATAAAATAAAATGGTAGAGATGGACTTTGTAAGTATCCTGGTATTGGCGGACACTTTAGTGAGTGGGTGGTTGAGTGACGTGGAGTAATAAGCTTTCACATATTGTTCTTGGGGTAGGGCGTGTGGGCTGGTAAGTGTTGCCGGTTATTAATGTTTTGTAAGACGATGTGGTTAGATACTTAGAGCCTTTGAGGGATGTTTGGGGTTATAAGTAGCTTAAAAACAAGGGAAATGGTGTTTGGACTTGCTAATGTGAATAATTTCGTTAGCAAGTATGAACCTAACGCATTTCAATTGAGGGTTTTAGGTTAGATACGAGATAAAAAGTTATTGTAATGTCATCTTATATAAGCACTTTTGAGATGACCAGGTTTTAACTTGTTTATATAAGGGTGCGTTTGGTTCGTAAGTGGGATTGGAATTGGATTCGGATTTGGGAATGGTTTGAAAGATTGGGGAAAGGTTTGAGGAAAAAAGTAAGAGAGATAAAATATATTATTTAATATAATCATATTTAATTTATTAAATTTATTTTAGTTTTATATTCGTATATATAATTAAATAATAATAAAATTAAAGAATCTATATTATTTAATTGGTGCAAATATGGAAAGTTGGTAGGTTGTGTCAGATTTTGCAGAATACTCGAGTGAAAGTTACCAATTTCTAGCGGAATCAATATTTAGCAATCGAATGAAACCTGGGCCCACTTCTTTTGTACCAAACAAATGTTTTTGGGTTTGATACTATGCCCACAGTATAAAAACCTCAAACCAAACGCACCCTAAGCACTTTTGAGCAATCCCAAACACTCTAAACACTCGGTTGGTAGTAAATGACTGTTGACTAGATGTATCAAAATTGATTCTTTTTTACTTTCTTATTTAGGTGACAACATTAGTTAGCGAAACACATCCGACCTGCATATGTTATATCTATCTAATTTGAATATTACATATCACATAATCAATTTCAAATCGTAATACCAAATTTCACCGTGAAATAATTTTTTGAGTTGCTAATTAGTTTTTCTGGTGAAATTTGTTGTAGTGTTGGAATGGAGGTGGAGATGGTATTGCAACTGCTACTATTATGCTCCTTGGTGATACTTGCACTAGAGGATGCAGATTCTGTGCTGTCAAAACCAGTAGGAATCCTGCACCACCTGATCCCATGGAGCCACAGAACACAGCTGAAGCCATTGTGAGCTGGGGGTATTTCCTACAAGCTCTCTTATACACATCGAATTATTTTTTTACGTGTTCGGTGAGCCATGTTACTTATTATAAAGTATCCTCTAAGATACTCTATGTAAGCTGAAAATGGAGATATCTCCATCTATAAAGTTTACTGTATTAGGTTTGAATAGACATCAATCAAAAAAAGGTTTTGTAAATAGAAAAGTCATTGTCATAAGTATATACTTATTCACAGACCAAGGTCGTGTTTGGATGTGCTTTTGGGAACAAATTGTTGTGAGTTGAAGTTTTAGTAATTGGTTTTAGATATCTGTATAAACAAATATTTTATTAATTATCTGAATATCTTAGGGTAAAATAATTAGTTTACACCAATTGCAACAAAATGTCATTAGTTTTTACTTTAGGTCATTTCATCTGTTTGTTTTGAATACAATAGGATAGGATTAGCCAAACCCTCAACAATTGACTAACTGATTATCTAGTTATTGCAAGTATCATAAGCATATTAAAGCACTATCTCCTTTAACTCATTTATTCTGATTTTGATCATAAACACATACAAAACGGATATCCAGACACCCCCCCTAACTAAGATATGCTTGGTCTTGATCTTGCAGTGTGGATTATATTGTTTTGACCAGCGTGGACCGAGATGATCTTCCGGATGGCGGAAGTGGTCATTTTGCTGAGACTGTCAGAGCAATGAAGGTATATAAATTGTTCACATGACTGCATATCATCATATAGAATGTGTTAGGGCTTAAACAATCTGACTACCAATCGGCCAACTAAGAATTTTTTGGCAAAAAGAGGGCGTCTTCTCTTTAAGAATAATCCACATGCTATACTAAACATTACTAATTAAGAACCTAAAAAATAAAGCAGACTTGCAAAGTTCTAGTAATGTCATCTTGAGTATCTGATTTGCTGCATAAAAATCTGATGTTCTAATACTTTTGACACCTTTTTGAGCAGAAGAGCAAGCCTGAGATTATGGTTGAATGCTTGACATCTGATTTTCAAGGGGATTTAGAAGCTGTGTCAATGTTGGTCAACTCAGGATTAGACGTTTTTGCTCATAACGTTGAGACAGTTAAACGCCTCCAGAGAATTGTGAGAGATCCTCGAGCTGGGTGAGTAGTTAGAGTTCTTGCATGTTTTGTTGATTTCTTATGGCTATTGGATGTCAGTTTTACTATGTAATATGAGAATTCTAATTATACCAACAGAAGACCGGTTCTTTATAAAAGCTAAGATAGAAAGTTTGTCGTTGGTGTAGATATGAGCAGAGTTTATCAGTCTTGAAACATGCAAAACATAGCAAGGAGGGAATGATCACCAAGACTTCTATAATGTTGGGGCTTGGAGAAACTGATGATGAGTTAAAGGAAGCGATGGCCGATTTACGTGCCATAGATGTTGACATCTTGACTCTCGGACAGTATTTACAGGTAACTTCTTTTCTCGTTCTCAAATTCAACCTTAGAGAGTTTTTGGTTTGAGAGAAAGGGCATGTAAGTAAAATCAGATGTGTATAGAGATAGGAATAATGCCTGTGAAATTAATAAACTGCATCATTTCGTAGAAAGATACCCAAACCCATTGTATAAACCAAACAACTACCTTTTTTTTTTTTTTTTAGAAAGGCAACAATATTATAGAACCCACCAAAGAGAAAAATACAAAGAAAAGGCATCCCGCCCAAACAACTACTTTTAAGCTATCATACCCATTCCCATTCACACTTACTATCATACCTATACTCAGTGATTCTTGATTGCAAAGGACACCTTATACATTTATTATCTTAATATACACTTGTGTGTAGCCAACTCCGTTGCATCTGACTGTGAAAGAGTACGTGACGCCTGAAAAATTCAATTTCTGGAAAGAATATGGTGAATCCATCGGCTTTCGTTATGTAGCAAGTGGACCTCTGGTATTTTATGTTTATATCTATATGTTTGCCATATCGTCAGTCAATATTGATTAGAAGAAAGTGTGAAATGTTTGAGTTTGACTCATTATTAACCTGCATTGTTTCAGGTACGATCATCGTATAGGGCAGGAGAGCTCTTTGTTCAAACTATGGTGAAAGAGAGGACCAAAGCTGCATCTAAATGATCTCTTCATCACATCGAAATGCAAAGTTTTTATTTATATATTACTATAGTTTCTATTAAAGAAAAATGCAACATTTTCTATTTAGAAAAATATTCATTTGAAAATTTATTTTTCTAGTCATTAACATTCGTGGAAGATGTTGATCTTGTATATTCTTTTTGGAAGAACAAATAGTTATATAACCATCTTGCGCTCTATTGTGGCCCAAGTTGAATTTACTCATTCCTTAACTATCTATAATGGAGGAATGGTCAACATAGGAAAAGTGGAAAAAGTTAAATGTTGAATTTTGGGTCAATCCCCATTTTGCCCCTGCAGGATTCTTCCCTCGTACTCTTCTTCTCAATCTATCAGAGATGAAAGGCCGGACATTCTCTCATCTTAAAAACACACACACACAACACATACAAAACACACCAACCAAAGCTCTCATCTCACCAATCACAACCTCCACCATGCCACAACCACGTCGCCGCCTCCAACACTTCACAGCCACCACCAAGTCCGAGCCACCATCACCTCGCCGGAAACTCGCCATAACCGAAAAGCTTTTCAGGTAATGATGTTGTTTTGGTGTTTTTTTTAAAGATCTATAAATTAAAGAATTTTTGTAGGCTTTTTTGTGTATGTTTATATTATTTTTTTAGATCTATGACTATTATTATGATCCGATCTATGACTATAAATCAAGAGTCTAGCGAATAATCTGTTCCTAAGAGATGAAATGATGAATAATATTATTATGATCCGTGACTAATAGTGATGATAACATTCTATTTACTCCCCAAAAGTATATGTAGTATACCTACTGTCTATTACTTAATCATTTCGCTTTATACCTATTGTTTCCTTCTTAAATATAATTTACGTCTTCGGTAGTTCCAAATAACATGAGCCGCGGCTCATATTGTGCTACATCGTTATAATGGCCACACATGTGATATTTTAAGTCTTCCACATATTGGTCAGTTAAAGAGTCATTTAGAAAATGTGTGAAACTGTAGATCATTGTTTTTCAATTGGCTTGTTGCCAAGGTTGACGTCGACTGTGCTGACATTAGACATATAGTAGTATATAAGCACGTGAAAGTGAAACAAAGAATATCTTTAGTTAAGCATAGCCTACTACTAATGATTAGCATATTAGTTGGTATTTAGTTTGTGTTGCTTTGATGGGCATGAACTAGCCTTTTTGGTCGTGAAAAGGATCTTCTATACCTACAAATTTAGTTAGAGTGTTGGTTGTCTTTGCCTTGTACTTTGCGATGTTCTGATATGACTAATGATCTAGGAGTTCACGTTACTGAAATTACTTCGATACATGTTGGTGTACCCTGTGATTTATTTTATCACTTTTGACCTTTCAGATCAGTATTAACAAGCAACAAAGAGCTCGTTGATGATAAATTGCGGAAACAAGTGCTGCAGAAAGGGCTGCTGCTGGAGTTTAAAAAGGATGCCGAAAGAATACTGCTTGCTGTAGCTCAGAAGCCCGATGGAAGGAGGAATTGGATAGTCTCCGATCAGGTTTTTGTAGTAGCAATTACTATGACATTTTGCATGGGTTACTAGGTGTTGGGACCTGTTCGTTCATTCCTTTAATCGTGTTAGGAAGGTTTTAATTACTATCTGGTTTCAAAACTTGCAGAATGGTGTTACAACTTCCATTAAACCACAGCAAATCACATATATTGTACCAGGGGTTGATAATTTCAATGCTGCAGAAATATTAAACTTCATTCAGAGAGCTCAGAATAACTTGGTTGGTTCTCCTTGACTTTAGATATATAGCAAGATGTATGCCCGTATGACTTGCAGATATACTTAAATAATTTATTGCAGGATCCTTCACTCCTCGAGTTTGCTTGGCTTGAGCTTCTTGAAGGGAACAAGTCAGTAACAGCCGAAGAATTGACAGAGGTATGTGTCTTTGAATGTGATATTTGATGTTTCATTGTCTCTCCATTGACCTTTTTACATTCTTACAGATGATATTTGGCGGCACGGAACCTGTTGAGAGCTACTGTGCGCATCTCTTGCTTTCAAGAGATGAAGTTTACGCAATATGGTATAATGTGGAATTCCAAGTCTTTGGAAACAAAATTATAAACACCTCCGGTTGTTCAGGTAACGAACGTTTTTCATTCTCTTCAACTGTTAGCATTATCATTATAAGAAATAGAAGTGTCAATTTCGACCGGTTTATTTATGGACGAGTCGATTTGGGTTGACTTTTATCCCAAATGGGTCATATTGAAAAAATTGGCTAAAACGATATGGGTTGCCTAAATCTACTCTTAATGTATACAGCCTCCTAACCCAACCCAATATGTTTTGACCTGTTCTAAATGGATATGTTTCAACCTTGACCCATTTTGACCCATTTCCCGAATTTGCAGGATTGGTCTCAATTTGGTAATGGAGCAAAAAATGAATCAGTCAAACCTCATCATCAAAATGTTTATGAAGCAAAGATCCAAGAAAAAGAAATGAAGCATAACAATTAGCAAACCGAAGTTACAAAGAAGGATCATACCCTCAAAAAGGAATTGCCATACAAACCAAGGGATGAATTTGAAAAAAAAGTGGGAAATCAAAAGGACCTGAATGTCAGAAATGGTTTGTCCTACACACCAAGGGCTGAAGTTGAAACAAAAAGGATGGTAGTATATCACCTTATTTGACTGTCTTCTATAATTTTCGTATTAAGATAAAAATGTCTACTCTGTTTAGGCTGCTGGTGGCTGTCCTACATCTTTGAGGCCTGGTCGATGGTTAGATTTATACAGCGGTACAGGATCTGTTGGCATAGAAGCTATCAGTAGAGGATGCTCTGAGGTACTCTCTCTTCTTTTATCATATATCATTTTATAAGTTTCTATATTTTATTAATGTGGCATAGAGCTTACTACTTTCTTGCAAAACTTGAAGGTGCATTTTGTGGAGATGGATCCATGGGTTGTTTCTGATGTTGGTTTTGCAAAAAGCCACATAGCGAGTAGCGATTACGAGGGTATTGTGAATGTATGGGATGTAACTACACGTTTATGTATAACGTTACACGAAACACTTATAGTTGTTTGCCGCTAGATAAGTCGTTGCTATGCATTTTGATTATTTCACATTTTATCGCATCTATAGTTGTTTGCCGCTAGAAAATTCCGTTGCTATGCACGGGTACTCGTGGCCCAAGTTGAATTTACTAGTTCTTTAAATGTCTGGTTTCATGCTTAAATTGTTAAGGCCACGGTTATGAAATCATTTTACATGGTAACTTTATCCAAATTACTAGGTTACTTTAAACTTTCAAGTTAACAATCTACTAAAGATGTCACAAGTTTAAGAAAAATTGTGTGATCCATACAGGGATGTTAATGAATCGGATATGGATTGGGTGAACTTATATCTACATAAATATTCATTTATTTTTTTGGTTTTTCATCATTCATATCTATATCCATATCCATTTAACGTCGTTTCATCCATCTATATCCATATCCACCGGATGAGTCGGGTTGATGGACGTCCATTGGATATCAACAAAAAATCATTAAAGATAATCTCATACTAAATATTGTTTGCATCAATACATGATTTGTTTGAGACAGAATTGCAATATATAACAAAATAGTCTCAACAAATATAATCAATACACGGTATGTAATATAAAAAAATGGAAAGTATTCATATCGCGTATTATTGTGAAGAGAATGATATCTGACAAATCAAATCGATATCGTTGTACATTCAAAAAGTTTAGTAGTATGATATCATAGAATAGATATAGATTCTAACAAGAAAATATAAACATATGTGATCACTAAAGATATGAACGTAGTTAATTTACTATCACTAAGTTACAATTTTTACATTTTCAGTGTATATATAATATCATTTCAGATGGTAAATGGATCGTCCATAAATGACAATTGTCATCCATATCCGATCCAATAAACATTCATATTCATATTCATATCCATTATCCATCCATTTATTCATCCATATTCGCTAATAATGGATGGATCGGGTGGAAATCCATTAAATCGGATGTCCACTGCTATCCTTAGATCCGTAGATATCAAATCTTATATAACATTGCTATAAGGTATTATACAAGCAACGAATAGGCGGTTTTAATCAATAGTATGGAACCGATAACGACAATGTGTTTATTTTTCTTGAAGTTTCATCACATGTTTAGCAAAAAGTTGATAACTGACAATGTCGAATGTTATTATATTTTCTTGCATATGGGTAATAGAAAATTTCAAATATGTGAAAGCCAAATGAAAGCACAAATATTTTCCAATCAAGTGGTTTCAAGTGTAAATCAATATATATGACAATATGTTAAGTATATATACATTTACAATGAAGTGTGGCTTTCTAAATTTAATTAAAAATAAAAGTATATAACATTTTACAACTTCATTTCTATTGTTCATTTAAACACTAGAATATGAAGAAAATACAAAACACCCTTTCAAGTTTGATGAAAGGATAAACTAGCCCCTAAATATATCTAGCTTTATACAGTACCACCCCTCAAGTTTACTCTAAAACATAATTCATCCCTACAACATTAAATTGTATATTTTTACATACAATTAATTCAATAGCAGTTTGTATCTATCTAATATAATATGAGAATTACCTGAGTCATTTTTATGTGATGATATACTTTAATAATAGAAGTTATTTATATACTTATTTTATTACTAATAAAAAAATTCAAATAGATTTTATTGATAAAAACTATAAGACAAACATACACCGTTGGTCCCTAAACTTTCCCAAAAGCATCACCTGGGCCCGAAACTTGAGAAAATCGTCGCCGTGAGTCCAAAAGTTGGGTTTTTTAGGCCAATTGCGTCCCTTGACCCGTAATACTCAGGTCAACGCCCGTTTTGCGTTATATTTTCAATGGCATAATAGTCCAACCACATTTTAACTTTAATCTAACCCAACCGAACCCCGACACTCAACTTGAGGGACCAAATGTGAAATAATACTATGCAACTTGACCGTATCTTCTCTGATACGCCTATTATTGTTTGCGCGGGAACCAATAAACCCACACCCAACCATTGAGACTTGAGTAAGACCCGATCATCTATCACACACATTGTCACATACAACCTCTACTGAACACAACCCTCAACAATGGCAGACAAGGACCTTAGTATGATAGCAGTCACGGATGAGATGGTAGAGTATGTGAAGGCCAAATATGGGGATACTTGGTTACAAAGAGATGAAATGTCTAATGAGATGTTTGAAGATTAATGCAGATTTGCGAAAGAAGCTGAAGTGATGAAAGGTTAGTTCGTTTTTTCTGTATTTGTATGATTGACATATTAAGCTTAGCAGTCAATTGTGTCCATAAATAACCCTATTTTATTTGCAAGAAATCCAAGCAATGGCAGATTCTGCAAAAAAAAAAAAGGGATTATAGCAAACTAAAAGTCTCTGACGATATGATTGACTATGTCATGGCTACTTATGGGAATAAGTGGGATATAGAAGATGAAATTGCTGATGTGATACTTGAAGACTTGTGGCAAAAATATGGGAATAAAGAGGTTGCAAAAGGTTAGACTTAATGATTGAAAAGTAGGATAGTAGTAATGGCTGAACTCTGATGTCTTTCTGTTTTTGCTATCTTTACAGATACCAACTCTAAAGGAAAAGAGGTTGATGTTATCATTATTTCTGTAACACCCCAACCCGGCAAGGGTTAAGATATCACGATAATGGTTTCATATCAGATCAAACAAAGCATACATCTATAGTAATACAAGAATTTTCAAAGGTTACAAATGAAATACTGAAATTACAAGGTTACAAATGAAACTTCCGATAAATACTAATTCTAAAACATAATAACTTCTAATCAACTCTAATCCAGATGGCTATCAAGGTCTTCTAAGTCCAAGGTACTCTCCACTCATTCCCATCTTCCTACTAAAACCTGCCGCAGGAAAAGAAATGCGGCTGAGCTACGAGAGCTCAGTGAACAGATACATAAACAAGTAATGATAACGCAACAGAAATAAGATATGGTGCAATGGGGAAATATCATAAGGTATAACAATGTGAAAGTGTAAAGAAAATAGAATAGGATAGTAATCCACCACGAGCCCAGACAAATCAGATAATCAGATATAGTAACCATAGAGGAGCGACCTCTCAGATATGTGAAGGGCATGTATCGCACACAGTACCAATCACCAGACAATAACAAATCATATATAGATAATCCACTAAACAAAACAGATCTAGGATGCATCCATACGCCCCTGCAGACAAATAATAATAATGGCCATAGCAGATAACAGATAAGGGACGGTGTGGAACATCACTCAACCACACTAGAGTCATGCCATCGGTGCATCAATGACATGGCCATGTTACCTTCATGGCTAGGGTCACAAATTTTGGCTCGGGTATCAAACTAAGAGTCAGATATCAAATCAAATCAGAATGTCATATCCAAAGGTCCATAACAGATGGTTCAAAACAGATGGTTCATAATCAATTATTTCAGAAGTAATATTAAAGGTCCAAATCAGAGTTTATCAGATAAAGGTTTACAAAGCAAAGGATCATGGCAAAGGTTCACAACAAAAGGGAACATAGCAATGGCTTAGGGAAACCCTATGATGAATCAGAAATACAAAATGAACTGAGAAAGAGGACACCCTTACTGAAAAAGGGCAGAATATCTGTACCTTATTGCGAATGCAAGCAAAATAAGAAACAGAAAGCATAGAATGGATTCAAGACCTCTCCTTCTTCACACCTAAAGGAGTAGAAGAGAATTACAAAGGATTTTTAGTTATCTATCCATTTTAAGTAACTTTCTATTTTTAGCAGGTTTCCAAATTTAGTAAGTTTCCATAATTAGAAGATTTAAGTATTTTAACTTAAGTTAAGTCATTATTTAAGCATATTATGGACATAGGGTATATTTTAACAAATTATGGTAGTTCAAGGTTAAATGTGACAAGTTCCCATAAATTAGGGTTTTAATTGTAAATATTCCAAAGTTAAGGGTTTTAAATGAAACTATTACAAATTACTAATTTTAAACACATATTTTATTCAGAATCACATTTTAGTCCTTTAAGTTTCAAAATTTACAATTTACACCCTTTAGTTATTAAAATTACAAAATAAACCTTATAGTTACATAAATTACAATCCAACCCTTACTATATTCATAATTACATAACTAACCCTTACATTTACTAATTTACAGAATATACCCTCAAATATATGTGTGGTACGAATTAAACCTCCAAGTTTTTACATATTTACATAATTAGTCCCTTTATTTAATTAAAATACAATTCGAACCTTTAATTACATTTTAAATCCATATCTTGTTAATTTTACACATAAGGTCCCCATATTATAATTTTTATACCTTGCTACTGACTTAACTAACATTTTAAAAATAACCCACAAGTTTTAAAAATGACAGAACACCCCCTTATATTTTAAAATCCAAATTGTACAACATTTTAAAACACAAACCCTAACCCTAATCTTTCCCAATCATCATCCCATCATTGCTACATCATAATTAGTCATTTATGAACATAATTCCAGATCCAAAACACAAAACCCTAATCGAAACCCTAGGGTTTTATTTCTTTTCTTTCGAAAAACCCTAAACCCGATTTGAACAAAAATTAACCATGGAATATTTAGGCTTCTAAAAATCAAACCACTATTTTTCCCAGATCATATATATTATATAGAGTCCAAATAAAATATGATTCACACCCAGAAAATTCGTATCACATATTTTAGAATTTACATACGTTTTAACCATTTAAATTCAAAACGATCAGTATGAGCTACAAAAATTCGAACCAACATTTTTCCAGACCTATATGATGATCAAGGAACCCATAAAATTATGAACATGACCCAAAAAAATTGTATGGAGTATTTTAGATATTATACGTATTTTAATCATCAATAATTCATACGACCACATAACCTTGCATGATTCGAATCTAACATTTTATATGAGTTATATGTAATATAAGGATCATAAGAAAAATACCAAATGCAGATTTGAACGTGTAGATAAGCCCTGAGAATTTTAGGTCTCTCGGATGCAATTTTCGACCAAACAAAAATCCTAGCGCCCAAACGAACGACCCCACAAGCCCAACCTTATTTTTCCTAGCCTCCTTGAATGATGAATAACACCATAAAAATAGCAAAGCTCACCCAGAAAATTGTAGGGAGGAAGGGTCGAATTTAATTTGTCGAATGTTAGGGTTCTTTTGGGTTTCGGAAATTTTGGGTATTAATAAATGGAATATTAGCTAATGACCGGAATTAGGGGGGGATATGGGCTGATATATCGGTCTAAAATAATGACCAAATCAATTTTTTGATTTCCTTAAATTATTTCCCATTTATTTGCTAATTATATCCTTTTTAATTTATAATTAAGTATAACAAAATAAATAAAATAAGCTTTTGGTTCATATATGATTTTTATATTTTTTTGTACATTGCAAAGTGTTAAAAATGTTGCCTCAAAATTATTTTACTTCATTTGCAGCTCATTACCAAAAGTTTGGGATTTATTTGGTACTTTATATGCTTATTAATCAAATTTTAAGATTATAGGGGCAATTTGGTCATTTTACACGTTTTAGATTTTTGGGTATTACAACTTCTTCCCCTCTAAAAAAAAATTTTCGTCCTCGAAAATGGAAGTGAACGAAACGGAAAGCATAACGGACCGCGAACGGAAATGTGAATGACTAGTTTCTCATGATTCTCTCTTGTTGATCAGAGCTTCGTCTTCCCTCAGAAAAGACAACTCATACTGAATCCAGATCAAAAGAATAATATACCAACCGTAATCGATGATAATCAGATTCCCTCGGAAGAGACAAGGAATTACATAGGGTTTTGACGGATGTGCAGTTCACAGATTTTGATTAGGCAAATCAGATGAGAACGTACAGAAATAGATTGTCGATGTCATCCATTGACAGAAGTTCCACAACAGAACCTAAGATAGTTATCAGAAGTACAGAGATCAGCGGAACGTGTGACGAGAATCCAGACGTATCAAAATCGCAAAACGGTGAAGGTAGATTTAAGCGCAAAGGCAGAACGAATCCTAAAGTCTCAATCAAATATCAGAATTTCTAAGGTTTCTAAGGCACTCCTCGAAATATCCTATAATCACAATGAGGGTACGTCATATGACGTAAGTATTATCACGTTAGCTACTAGTCATAATACCAGCATTATATGAGTATACCTTCATGATGGTCATACTTTATCTCAAGTCGTGAACAAGCATCTAACAACCACCTAACAGTCCATTCTACACCCTAGGGTTGGTCCGAATCGGTCATCACTAAGAATTCAAAAATCAGGGATACAGATCGTACAAATAACGTAACGGAATTAGTAAGCATCAATGAAGTACGTCGTCCAAAGCGTCAGTTTTCCCACAATACATCGAAGTTCTCATGACAAAACCGTCATCCAACATACGCAGAAAGAACACCAAACGGAATTACTAACGGAGAACCCGAATCATTCGAAAGATCTTATCATCAGGTAACGGGAGCTTAAGTGGGTTAAGCAGAAGTGAACACGCCATCAATAACTTCGTCCTTCACGAAAGCAACTCATCCAACCACAAATGATCATTCCAAAATCGTCCACTCGAATACATGATTTCAAAATCTCCTCCAAGTCCGAGTAGTCTGTCTACGCTTGTCCATCTGATCATACGGTGAGAAGGGGTGATAAACTTGAGTCTGGTCCCTCAAGCCTTCGGCACTTCTTCTTGACATTGTGATGGAGTAATGTGGATTTCTGGCACGATTTTTAAATCTCTTCATCATCCAGTCTGCTTCCGCTCTCAATTCATCTTAGTACAACCAAGATGAATAGGGAAGTGAGACTGCATGTCTTCATCAGCTCCAGGCTCGCCATCTTGACTAGAATTTCTTCTTCTGCATCGCTAATGTCTTCACTCTTCAGGGTAGCTGCCGTTGTTGTCAACTCCAGATCCGGCAGGGAAAATAATAGTGATAGCCAAGGTTTAATAATAGGTAATTGTAGTAGGGAGTTCGAAATTGTTTCAAACGCCAAAGGTGAGACATAGAGGGATAGTTGTCAATATTGGAATACTCAATCACCCAATTTCTTATCAGAATAGAATCGAAGTTTAACTAATCAAGGAAAGACGGATCACAAATCAAATCTTTATCATTCAAAAATGAGGGAAAACATTCTTATGCTCGTGGTCACAACCACAAGACTTCTCATAGGGACAGAGATGGGTGAGACGAAATCAAATAGGGTCGGAAGATTTATAGACGTTTATCAAAGCAAAAGACAAATAACAAAATGTGTCAAGTACGTCATCGCCATGGAGATTCTCAGAATGTTCGAAGAGGTATCAAAATGATTAACAAAAGAATCAGAGTTCAGAGTCGGAATCTCAAAATAAGGTTCAAATAGTGTTAGGCAAATTCTATGTAATTTCCAATTATTTCAAGATTTAATTGGGTTTCAGATCTTAGTTGGTAAAAATCGTGAGCTTTCAATTTCCAAAAGTGATCTCAACAAACAGGGCACGAATCAGAGTGATGCGGAAGCAATGATACTTAACCAAAAGCCTTATAGTCTACCCATTCCTCACTGGTCAGAACTTAAGTTCCTAAAGCAAAATCTTACAGGTTATCTTATGAGAGTCTACAGTGGAAACCTAGTGGTCCAAACTTCACAGGTCAAGGGTAAATGTATTACGAGTCGCAGCCTGTCTCTCTGATACCATAATTGTAACACCCCAACCCGGCAAGGGTTAAGATATCACGATAATGGTTTCATATCAGATCAAACAAAGCATACATCTATAGTAATACAAGAATCTTCAAAGGTTACAAATGAAATACTGAAATTACAAGGTTACAAATGAAACTTCCGATAAATACTAATTCTAAAACATAATAACTTCTAATCAACTCTAATCCAGATGGCTATCAAGGTCTTCTAAGTCCAAGGTACTCTCCACTCATTCCCAGCTTCCTACTAAAACCTGCCGCAGGAAAAGAAATGCGGCTGAGCTACGAGAGCTCAGTGAACAGATACATAAACAAGTAATGATAACGCAACAGAAATAAGATATGGTGCAATGGGGAAATATCATAAGGTATAACAATGTGAAAGTGTAAAGAAAATAGAATAGGATAGTAATCCACCACGAGCCCAGACAAATCAGATAATCAGATATAGTAACCATAGAGGAGCGATCTCTCAGATATGTGAAGGGCATGTATCGCACACAGTACCAATCACCAGACAATAACAAATCATATATATATAATCCACTAAACAAAACAGATCTAGGATGCATCCATACGCCCCTGCAGACAAATAATAATAATGGCCATAGCAGATAACAGATAAGGGACGGTGTGGAACATCACTCAACCACACTAGAGTCATGCCATCGGTGCATCAATGACATGGCCATGTTACCTTCATGGCTAGGGTCACAAATTTTGGCTCGGGTATCAAACTAAGAGTCAGATATCAAAGCAAATCAGAATGTCATATCCAAAGGTCCATAACAGATGGTTCAAAACAGATGGTTCATAATCAATTATTTCAGAAGTAATATTAAAGGTCCAAATCAGAGTTTATCAGATAAAGGTTTACAAAGCAAAGTGATGAAGCGAAAAGTGTACCGCTTTTAGGGGGTCATTTAAGCCCTAAATCGTATTTATTTGATCAAATATTGCCCTAAATCGTTCCTTTTGTCATTTTAGGTACTTTGGAGAAGAAATCTGAAAAAGGAAGCATTTTGGACGTTTTTGGAGCATAAAAGTGAAGAAAACGACAAAGTCTCCAAAACTGCTGGAAAAGTACACGTGACGGCGTCAAGGATTGCTCCTGACGGCGTCACGGCTTGGCAAAAGAGGTGGATATGACAAATACACGTGACGCGCCAGAAAGTTTTACAATGAAAATCTGACGGCGTCAACCTTTAAGGTGATCAAGGTCGTCACGGTTTAAGTTAAAGAGAGATGGCGTCAAGCACAGTTGTGACGGCGTCAACCCTTGACGCGCCAGAGAGGATTTTGGAGGATTAAAGAGGGACGGCGTCAGGAAGACCATCCGGGAACCCTAGCCGCGGCGAGGTGACGGCGTCAGGCTCTATAACGTGACGCCGTCAGATCTGTTTTCCTATATATACTTTCATAATTTTTAGTCATTAGTGTGCAACTTTGTGAGGAGAAACCCTAAGAAGAATTTTCTGCCATTTTTAAGGGTTTTATACCCTTAGATCTCCCATGTTTAATTGAAGATAAGTAATCATTTAATCATTCAATATGTCTATGTGTTGTTTGATTATATCTTGTTCTTGTCTTTTAATTAACATGCTAGGCTAGATTTATCTTGTGTTTGCTTAGATCTAATGAAACCTAACTATTGATTATTGGTTGTTGGTATGTTATTAATTGTATTGGATGATTGTTTATCGATGTTAGGCTTAAGAAAACTGGCTAACCTCCTATACGGTAACTTGCTTGAACGTCTTAAGAAACATGAACCAATGCGTACTAAGGTTTTTATGGTTTTTATTTAATGCATGAGCGAATTCTAGTGATCCCATGTTAGGAGCTTCTTATCCGGCTCGACATAGGAGTGAAGTAGGAGCTTATAGAGTTGGGGAAGTACGTACGCCACCCTACGATTGGTATTAAGGAATACACCCGTCATCCACGCAATTAATGCACACTAATCAACCGGTAAAAGATAGTTAGGGAGTAAGGAAATCTAAGTAAACACATTTCTCCCCATATAAGTTTCACAACCTTTTCATTTTCAGTTATTTTATTTTATTTTCAATTGTAGTTAATTGGGTTAGTTGACTAGCAACTAATTCCGCCCACTCCTTCAAACCCGAGATTTTACTTGCTTTTATAAAAAAATATAAAAATACAAAAAGAATCTTCCTCACCCTTAGACCTATTAGAGTAGTTTTTCAATCCTAACGACATTATTCCCCTAGAGAACGATCAATCCCCCGGTACTTGCCACTACACTATACTACATCGGTCAGGTACACTGCCTGGTGGGGATTGCAAGCCTCTTGAGATCCCTCGAGAGGTAAAACCTGTTGTAAGGTCGCAAAACCACGCATCAAGTTTTTGGCGCCGCTGCCGGGGAATAGTTATTGTTTAGGTTGAATTTTTATTTTATTAGGTCTACTCATTAGATTCCTATCTTAGTGAGATTTTTATTTTCTTTTTATTAGCTTTCTTGCAGTCTATCTTTTTCTTTGTGCCCTTTGTTTGTAAAACCATTTTCATTTGTCACTATGGCGGATGAAACTCCATTTAGATCATTGACAATAGAGGAACAACTATATTTCACTAATAGATTTGCTTCCTATCATTCCAATGAATTTTTGTGTGCTCTTAGTGATTTCCAAGAGGAGTTGGGGGTAAAGTTAGATGGGTTTAATGAATTCTATGCATGTGTGATTTCTATTAGACGATCATTATCAGGATCAATTCCTTTTAGTAAGACCCTTTGGATGAATTTTGAGGAAAGCTTCCTAACCATGACCCATAAGTGGAACGAATTAGTGGATTTGTATGAGCAAAAAGACCTAGTTTCTAAGAACATAGACTTAGAGTCAAACCAAGATTCTGAGATGGTTAGTGTTGAACTACCTAGTTGCATGAGTGGGATAGATTTCACCAAAACATACGACACACATGAGGGTAGAGTTGAGCCACCTAAGTGCATGTCATGGTTAGGCACTACCATAATACATGATGAACACATAGGTAATCTTGATGTGATGGAGGATATAGTAGAAACCCCAAGTCCACCAAGTACCCCACAAGTCCTACCATCATTCGAGGCATACACACCGCCCGTGACTTACCCGGAAGAAGTAGAAGGGACTATAGGAACCCCAATTGAAGTAGAACCTTTGGAAGAAACAAAACTAGAAGAAATAGGTTTGAATACTTGTAGTCATAACCATTCTTTTAGTTCTATGGAAGTTCCTAGTTTTGATGAACCGGAGCCTAAACCAAAACCGTTACCTAATCTTCCATCCTTATATGTGAACTTAGGAATTAAAAAAGGTCCCGATCCACCCATCAAACCATGTAGTCCGGGTAATGTTAAGATTAAGGTAGTAGACTCTAGGCCATGTGGAGTGGAAGCTAATATAGGAGTGAACCATGACCTTACATACTTACATCACCCATTCATGATTGATCACAAGAAACATTATGGGTTTAAACCAGGTTTATTAGGTCAAGATGGATTCCCAACTAGGAATCTCTCGAAATTGATAGAAGATGATCCCTTTTTAGGAGAAAACTTTAATTCACCCATTGACCAAAGTGAACTAGGTAAGGTTATGATGAAAGGAGCACACCCCTTTGAGTATATAATTCATCCACCACTCTTTCCTCACGCGGCATACTTCCACCGAGATGGTGTGTATCGCTACTATCACCCGCACTTAATCCTAAGTGTAGGAAAAACCTCTCCTTTATCCGTTAAATAAGGGTAGAGTCAGGCTCGTGACTCGAACAAAAACAAGCGCTTCTTGGGAGGCAACCCAAGCTTTATTTGCTTTGTGTGTTTATTTATTTGTTTGTTCGATTTTATTTGCTTCCGTATGTATGTTTAATTTTTATTATTATTGATTCATGTTCGAAACTAAATTGTGAAAATGCTTTATCTTGTTTTTAACTTCGTCTTAACTACATATAAAGGTATTTTGCAAAAGATAAGTGTAAGGGAAATCCAAATCGGTTTATTAGAACAAATGAACATGAATCATAACAATATTAAATTAACATACATATTAGTAATTGTTTGAGTCAAATGCTTGTATCGAGTCATAATGATATTTTGCAGGATTTCCAGGAAATAAGGATTGAGTTTTTCTAGAAATTTTCCGGAAACTTAACATGAAAAATCTGTCAGATCACTTCTGACGGCGTCAGGAACAGTTTTCTGGAATTTTTTTTGAAAGTTTTGTTTTTCTACCGGAATCATAAAAAGTTTTTATTAAATCTCTAACTTATAAACTCCAGGAGTCTGCAAAATAATCATTCCACAAGCATTATATCCTTATATAGATTTATCCCGCCGATGTTATGCAGGTTTTCGTGTTTGTTTTCTCAGGTTTAACAGGTTATTTTGGACAAGGAGATGTATGTGGAATCTAGCTTTTGGCGATGCATTAGTCTTGGAGCTTCTACTTTCTCTTGGAAGAAGATCTAACCATGTTACCTCTTTATCCACCAAACGAATCAGGGGAGTATTTGATTTCATTCTTTTACCTTATTTACTTTTACATCTTGTTATTTGAACATTGGGGACAATGTTCATCTTAAGTGTAAGGGGGGGGTAAAGTACGATACTTTAGAGAATGCTATTACGCTTGATTTTTGTTTGTTTAATGGTAGATGTGTAATAAAACTGAGAGAAATACCTGTTAAGGCAATTTTAGTGCCAAATTTAAAATTTTTTACAACATATAGGAGTGAAACCTTGATCTTAATGAGCGTCTCATGGATAGGAGTTATATGACTAGCACAAAACCATACCACTAAAAAAAAAAATTTTTTCCACCCCCAAATATGTGAGGTTCGCCCCTAGAATTGGTAGGAAAAGCATTTATGCTATGATGTGTGTACCGGTAGCACTTAGATTCTAGAACTTGCGTTAGGACCATTCCGAGGCCACAAGTGAGACTACATTCGTGTAGTTAGATTTACTACATGATAAGAGGCATTAGGATTAACCCATTGTTTTACACCTGTGTTTTTGTTATAATTACATTGGCTACATTGGTCAAGTAATTCTCCCACACCCTTTGCGTTGTACTCATTTTTAGTACACGATACCCCTAGTACACCCCTCAGAGCCTATCTTTTCGTTTCTAACTTTAAGCATTTTACTTAAAGGAAGAATTTGTTTACACCCCACTTAAATGTACACCCAAATCGCCTTAGCCTACCTTGTATGCACTCATTTTTAGTGCATTATTGTGACAACATTTGTTTAAACCCCAAGTTAATTATCTAATTGATTACATGGTTGCTAAGTCGAGTCATATCCTTGTACATATTGTTTTGGGACGATTGGGAATTATGGGTAAAGTACTAGTGTAATGGAGTAATGGGGAAGAACAACATTATTACCCCCATATGTGCTAAATATTTTAAAAGTACTCCAAGTGTTTCGATTATCTTAATTCGAGTCATTAGAATAGTTAATTGTAAAGTTATGTAAAAGTTCAAGTGTAAGGGGATTGCGACGCCCCTACGATGTATTATTTTGGATGGTAGGGCAAGAGTGTATGGAAAAAAAATCGAAAAAATCAAGAAAAAAAAATGAGAAAAAGAAAAGTAGAAAAAAACATACGGACTACCATCCCGTTTCATTTTATGTTTATTTTATGTTTTTGTTATTTTGTTTTTAGCTTAAGTCGAGTCTAGTCTTGGCTTAGCAACGCCATATTGTCGGAATCTCAAAATAAGGTTCAAATAGTGTTAGGCAAATTCTATGTAATTTCCAATTATTTCAAGATTTAATTGGGTTTCAGATCTTAGTTGGTAAAAATCGTGAGCTTTCAATTTCCAAAAGTGATCTCAACAAGCAGGGCACGAATCAGAGTGATGCGGAAGCAATGATACTTAACCAAAAGCCTTATAGTCTACCCATTCCTCACTGGTCAGAACTTAAGTTCCTAAAGCAAAATCTTACAGGTTATCTTATGAGAGTCTACAGTGGAAACCTAGTGGTCCAAACTTCACAGGTCAAGGGTAAATGTATTACGAGTCGCAGCCTGTCTCTCTGATACCATAATTGTAATACCCCAACCCGGCAAGGGTTAAGATATCACGATAATGGTTTCATATCAGATCAAACAAAGCATACATCTATAGTAATACAAGAATCTTCAAAGGTTACAAATGAAATACTGAAATTACAAGGTTACAAATGAAACTTCCGATAAATACTAATTCTAAAACATAATAACTTCTAATCAACTCTAATCCAGATGGCTATCAAGGTCTTCTAAGTCCAAGGTACTCTCCACTCATTCCCAGCTTCCTACTAAAACCTGCCGCAGGAAAAGAAATGCGGCTGAGCTACGAGAGCTCAGTGAACAGATACATAAACAAGTAATGATAACGCAACAGAAATAAGATATGGTGCAATGGGGAAATATCATAAGGTATAACAATGTGAAAGTGTAAAGAAAATAGAATAGGATAGTAATCCACCACGAGCCCAGACAAATCAGATAATCAGATATAGTAACCATAGAGGAGCGACCTCTCAGATATGTGAAGGGCATGTATCGCACACAGTACCAATCACCAGACAATAAAAAATCATATATAGATAATCCACTAAACAAAACAGATCTAGGATGCATCCATACGCCCCTGCAGACAAATAATAATAATGGCCATAGCAGATAACAGATAAGGGACGGTGTGGAACATCACTCAACCACACTAGAGTCATGCCATCGGTGCATCAATGACATGGCCATGTTACCTTCATGGCTAGGGTCACAAATTTTGGCTCAGGTATCAAACTAAGAGTCAGATATCAAATCAAATCAGAATGTCATATCCAAAGGTCCATAACAGATGGTTCAAAACAGATGGTTCATAATCAATTATTTCAGAAGTAATATTAAAGGTCCAAATCAGAGTTTATCAGATAAAGGTTTACAAAGCAAAGTGATGAAGCGAAAAGTGTACCGCTTTTAGGGGGTCATTTAAGCCCTAAATCGTATTTATTTGATCAAATATTGCCCTAAATCGTTCCTTTTGTCATTTTAGGTACTTTGGAGAAGAAATCTGAAAAAGGAAGCATTTTGGACGTTTTTGGAGCATAAAAGTGAAAAAAACGACAAAGTCTCCAAAACTGCTGGAAAAGTACACGTGACGGCGTCAAGGATTGCTCCTGACGGCGTCACGGCTTGGCAAAAGAGGTGGATATGACAAATACACGTGACGCGCCAGAAAGTTTTACAATGAAAATCTGACGGCGTCAACCTTTAAGGTGATCAAGGTCGTCACGGTTTAAGTTAAAGAGAGACGGCGTCAAGCACAGTTGTGACGGCGTCAACCCTTGACGCGCCAGAGTGGATTTTGGAGGATTAAAGAGGGACGGCGTCAGGAAGACCATCCGGGAACCCTAGCCGCGGTGAGGTGACGGCGTCAGGCTCTATAACGTGACGCCGTCAGATCTGTTTTCCTATATATACTTTCATAATTTTTAGTCATTAGTGTACAACTTTGTGAGGAGAAACCCTAAGACGAATTTTCTGCCATTTTTAAGGGTTTTATACCCTTGGATCTCCCATGTTTAATTGAAGATAAGTAATCATTTAATCATTCAATATGTCTATGTGTTGTTTGATTATATCTTGTTCTTGTCTTTTAATTAACATGCTAGGCTAGATTTATCTTGTGTTTGCTTAGATCTAATGAAACCTAACTATTGATTATTGGTTGTTGGTGTGTTATTAATTGTATTGGATGATTGTTTATCGATGTTAGGCTTAAGAAAACTGGCTAACCTCCTATACGGTAACTTGCTTGAAAGTCTTAAGAAACATGAACCAATGCGTACTAAGGTTTTTATGGTTGTATTTAATGCATGAGCGAATTCTAGTGATCCCATGTTAGGAGCTTCTTAGCTGGCTCGACATAGGAGTGAAGTAGGAGCTTATAGAGTTGGAGAAGTACGTACGCCACCCCACGATTGGTATTAAGGAATACACCCGTCATTCACGCAATTAATGCACACTAATCAACCGGTAAAAGATAGTTAGGGAGTAAGGAAATCTAAGTAAACACATTTCTCCCCATATAAGTTTCACAACCTTTTCATTTTCAGTTATTTTATTTTATTTGCAATTGTAGTTAATTGGGTTAGTTGACTAGCAACTAATTCCGCCCACTCCTTTAAACCCGAGATTTTACTTGCTTTTATAAAAAAATATAAAAATACAAAAAGAATCTTCCCTCACCCTTAGACCTATTAGAGTAGTTTTTCAATCCTAACGACACTATTCCCCTAGAGAACGATCAATCCCCCGGTACTTGCCACTACACTATACTACATCGGTCAGGTACACTGCCTGGTGGGGATTGCAAGCCTCTTGAGATCCCTCGAGAGGTAAAACCTGTTGTAAGGTCGCAAAACCACGCATCACAAAGGATCATGGCAAAGGTTCACAACAAAAGGGAACATAGCAATGGCTTAGGGAAACCCTATGATGAATCAGAAATACAAAATGAACATAGAAAGAGGACACCCTTACTAAAAAAGGGCAGAATATCTGTACCTTATTGCGAATGCAAGCAAAATAAGAAACAGAAAGCATAGAATGGATTCAAGACCTCTCCTTATTCACACCTAAAGGAGTAGAAGAGAATTACAAAGGATTTTTAGTTATCTATCCATTTTAAGTAACTTTCTATTTTTAGCAGGTTTTCAAATTTAGTAAGTTTCCATAATTAGAAGATTTAAGTATTTTAACTTAAGTTAAGTCATTATTTAAGCATATTATGGACATAGGGTATATTTTAACAAATTATGATAGTTCAAGGTTAAACGTGACAAGTTCCCATAAATTAGGGTTTTAATTGTAAATATTCCAAAGTTAAGGGTTTTAAATGAAACTATTACAAATTACTAATTTTAAACACATATTTTATTCAGAATCACATTTTAGTCCTTTAAGTTTCAAAATTTACAATTTACACCCTTTAGTTATTAAAATTACAAAATAAACCTTATAGTTACATAAATTACAATCCAACCCTTACTATATTCATAATTACATAACTAACCCTTACATTTACTAATTTACAGAAATATACCCTCAAATATATGTGTGGTACGAATTAAACCTCCAAGTTTTTACATATTTACATAATTAGTCCCTTTATTTAATTAAAATACAATTCGAACCTTTAATTACATTTTAAATCCATATCTTGTTAATTTTACACATAAGGTCCCCATATTATAATTTTTATACCTTGCTACTGACTTAACTAACATTTTAAAAATAACCCACAAGTTTTAAAAATGACAGAACACCCCCTTATATTTTAAAATCCAAATCGTACAACATTTTAAAACACAAACCCTAACCCTAATCTTTCCCAATCATCATCCCATCATTACTACATCATAATTAGTCATTTATGAACATAATTCCAGATCCAAAACACAAAACCCTAATCGAAACCCTAGGGTTTTATTTCTTTTCTTTCGAAAAACCCTAAACCCGATTTGAACAAAAATTAACCATGGAATATTTAGGCTTCTAAAAATCAAACCACTATTTTTCCCAGATCATATATATTATATAGAGTCCAAATAAAATATGATTCACACCCAGAAAATTCGTATCACATATTTTAGAATTTACGTACGTTTTAACCATTTAAATTCAAAACGATCAGTATGAGCTACAACAATTCGAACCAACATTTTTCCAGACCTATATGATGATCAAGGAACCCATAAAATTATGAACATGACCCAGAAAAATCGTATGGAGTATTTTAGATATTATACGTATTTTAATCATCAATAATTCATACGACCACATAACCTTGCATGATTCGAATCTAACATTTTATATGAGTTATATGTAATATAAGGATCATAAGAAAAATACCAAATGCATATTTGAACGTGTAGATAAGCCCTGAGAATTTTAGGTCTCTCGGATGCAATTTTTGACCAAACAAAAATCCTAGCGCCCAAACGAACGACCCCACAAGCCCAACCTTATTTTTCCTAGCCTCCTTGAATGATGAATAACACCAAAAAAATAGCAAAGCTCACCCAAAAAATTGTAGGGAGGAAGGGTCAAATTTAATTTGTCGAATGTTAGGGTTCTTTAGGGTTTCGGAAATTTTGGGTATTAATAAATGGAATATTAGCTAATGACCGGAATTAGAGGGGGATATGGGCTGATATATCGGTCTAAAATAATGACCAAATCAATTTTTTGATTTCCTTAAATTATTTCCCATTTATTTGCTAATTATATCCTTTTTAATTTATAATTAAGTATAACAAAATAAATAAAATAAGCTTTTGGTTCATATATGATTTTTATATTTTTTTGTACATTGCAAAGTGTTAAAAATGTTGCCTCAAAATTATTTTACTTCATTTGCAGCTCATTACCAAAAGTTTGGGATTTATTTTGTACTTTATATGCTTATTAATCAAATTTTAAGATTATAGGGGCAATTTGGTCATTTTACACGTTTTAGATTTTTGGGTATTACAATTTCAGAAACATCTGATGATGATTTTGGGTTGTTGTCTTCTAAGAATACTACTTCCACATCAAGAGTTAGAAAGGGAAAGTCTTCCACTCCCCAAGCTTCCAAGGCTTTTCACTCCCAATGCTTCCAATTCACAACATGTTAGCACCCTTGTTCATAAAATTCCAAAAACAAGGGAAAGGGTTACAAATGTTGTACTTGGTCTTGTAGCGGCTGTGGGATGCTCCAGCACAAAGAGGAATGAGTGGTATGTGCCTCCCCCTAAAGAGCTCAAGTCTCCCCCCATGAATATCAAGTCTCCCATCAAAAAGTTCACCTGTTATTTTTAGTTGTTTATGTATTGAAGATGTTAATTTTTTTGGCTGATGATGGTTACTCAAAACGATGGTTCTTAAGATGTATATTTTGATGTATATGGTATAATTAGTTGGTGATGTATGTATATTTTGGTTTTGCTGTTTCCATTTTATCAGTTTGCATTTACATATGTAGTTTAGGGGGTTGTTTGGAATAACCCATTTTGACTTATAAAGTCAACATATACCAAAAAATTATTAACCAAACTGTATTGTTATAATATTTTAAAACATCCTTTGTTTGCATTTGTAGTTTTGGTTTTGCTGTTTATATTTTTCAGTTTGCAATTGCATATGCAGTTTAGTGGACTGTTTGGAATAACCCAATTTGACTTATAAAGTCAACATATACAAAAAAAAGTAGTAGCCATACTGCATTGTTATAACATATGAACTACATCATATCAGTTAAGTTACATTTAGACTAAAAAACAACATAGCATTTCTTGCAGGTGATTCACTTGGTTAATTGACTAGCAGGTGAATCACCTGCTTTATGACTTGCAGGTTCTTCACTTGGTGTTTGACTTGGGCGTACTCCACTTGGTCTTTGAGTTGCAGGTGGTTGACTTTCTTCATCACCACTGTCACTGGGTTGGGGAGACCTACAATCTTGAATTTCATCAGGTCTTGTTATAGTCCCACTTTCACCCCCTATGACCAATGAACCACCAACTCTAGTAGATGCAGAAATATGTAGGCCCACTACATATCCACCACTATCTGTTGTAGTTGTGTTTTCCCTTGTAACACCACCTCTACCAGCATAAGATGTGTTTCCCCTTCTGTCAAGGCACATTGGACAAACATACCAATTGAAATCTCTATAAGGTGGATGCCTTGCAAAAAAGTGCAATCCAGCCCTGTTTTCACTTTCTACCCAACAGTCAAGGCATACTATTTGACAACCATTTTCTGCATCCATGGTGAAATGCTTTGGTATGATAAAGAATTGATGAAATGTGAGGTAAAAAAGGGTATTATAGGGTACAATGTGGTTGTTGAACAAGTAGATAGGAGTAAAGACAACATAAATGCTTAAAATGGAGCCAAAACATTGAGAATTTGAAATTTTGACTATTACATCCTAGGACAACCACCATGGTGTCCAAACATACACACTGGTACAAACCTACTAACAGCATTTAGACACTTTATTTTCGAAGAAACATTGTGAAATCTACATCCAGTCCAAAGCTGGCCCAATAATATGCCTCTTCCCTTGCTTCCATTTCTGCTTCTTTTCTAGCTCTTTCCTCTTCAAGTTTTTTGAACATTCTCTTCTCTTCCAAAAACTGCTAGAATGCTTCTTCATCCAACCTTGTCTGTAACACCCCAACCCAGCAAGGGTAGAAGTGTCACATTAATGGCTTCATATCAGATCAACAAAGCATACATTCAATAGTAATACAAAGATTCTCAAAGGTTACAAATGAAATCTGAATACACAAGGATACAAAGGAAACCAAAACTAAATACTAAGTCTGCAAATGCAATCCTTCTAATGACTTCTACTTCAGAATAACTATCAAAGTCTTCTAAGTCCAAAAGTCTCTTCACTCTTACCCAGCTTCCAACTAAAACCTGCCGCACACGAAAAGAAAACGTGCGGCTGAGCTTAAAAAGCCCAGTGAACAGATATATAATAAACGGAAACCCAAAAGCAAACGGAAATGAACAGATACATCATAATGAATGAGATATAGGAAAGGAAATAAAGAGTAAAGGTTTAGGACAGTAATCCACCACGAGCCCACATATCACATCACATGTCACATCGTAACCATAATCTTCAAATCATATAGAGGGGAGACCTCTCAGATAATCAGATAATATGAGGGGTGTCCTCATTCTTCAAATGGAGTAGCTAGCTCCCACATTTTGTGAAAGACGTGGATTGCACCCATCATCAGTCACCACATATCACATATCACAATATCACAATCACAATACAAATCTAGGATGCATCCATACGCCCCCCACATATCACATTGGCCATAATAATAATAATAATCGCATGCATTTCACAAATCACAATGGGGACGGTGTGGTTAATCACTCTGACCACACAAGAGTCATGTCAGTGGTGCATCACAGACACGGCCATGTTACCTTCATGGCTAGGAAACATATTTTGGCTCGTAGTATCAAACTGGGGTCAAAGGTCAAAGGTTCATATCAAAGCAAAGGTTCACATGGTCATAATCACAGTCCAAATGTCAAGGTTCATATCATAGGGTTCATTTCACAGGGTTCATATCAAAGGTTCAAATCAGAAGTCAAGAGACCGAAGGCACCTTATTAAAAGGGCAGAATATCCGTACCTTATACCGATGACAAAGCAAAATGAGGAAATGACCAAACAGGAATAGGAATCACTTCTTCTTCACAGAACCTAGACGAATTAGAAGTCGAGAGTTACTCAATAGTTCATTTCAAATCAGATCTCTCCTTTTTAGGTTGTCTTTCCATTTTAGGTAACTTTTCAAAATAACACTTTCCAAAATTAGTAACTTTGAGACTTAAGGATTATAAATGGTAATTAATAACTTTAAAGGTTTAACAACGACTATTTTAGGGTTAGAAGTGTCATTATAGCAAGGTTTTGGGTCTAAAGTGTAAATTATATATAATGTTAGACTTATTGTGTTTCATGTGATTCAATAAACAAATTATTTGCCCAAGTGACCTCTACATAGCTACACTTTATAATATATTAATCCATTATAAATCAGTCCCCACAATTCCGACTTATTTAAATTGATGTGACAGTACGAGGTTGCGTTAAACAATTTGCTTTCTCATTAATATATTCAATTTACAATTCTCAATAATTTGTTACACCAATACCAGATGATGACACCTTTACTTTTATTCATTATTTATAGTGCTCATGTGAACTTCCATTCCCTATTCAACGTACTACATACATGAAAATTTATAAAGTTAAGTCTTCATTTACGCTTGACTACACACACACCTTCACACGATTATCAACTTGTTTTATACACGTTACTGATGCATACAGAATAGCCCTAGATGGTGACTCGCACGACACTCTCACAAACACGACTTAACGCCCATAAATATTACATGCAATCACCATATGACAGCCACGTAATAATGAAACTCAAAACTAAACACACGCCTGATCCCATCCAGATTTCATTCCGCACTTATGTGTCTTAAAACTCGTACAAAATAGATCATATACTCGTTTTTATTTCAGATTCTACAAGCCATGTGAAGTCGTTATATTGGCATATGCATTTTATTATTCCATGTGATCCATAATTCGAATGTATATTAAAGATTAAAACAAACGTTCAAGATCAGATGACAACCTCAAACATACACTGATTTGATTAGCTAGGTGCATGCTGAGCAGATTCATTATTTTATGTGTTCGTTATAACCTTTTATTCGTCATATATTAGGTCGATCAAAGCTTGGATTCAAGTATCGGTTATATATGCTTTCCCATGCACATGACGAAAGAATTAAGAACGAGAATATGTCATACCTTCTGGATGACTGAAACGAGGATGAAAGGGTCAAGAACAAAGGCACCCAAAACCAAAACTTAAACGACAAAACAAGGCCTCTTCGAACCCAGGGTATTCCCACGATCCAACCTCCCTTGTGTGCCTTTCTATCTTCACGTTGCCAATTCTTTTGCACCTTTTTTTTAAAGGAACTGCCGCCACTTGGTTTGGTTGTAGGGTTTCTTGATTAGAGAATATTGTCAAATTTGTATCAAGGAAAGTTGTGCATGTGTGGGTATATAAGAAGATACGTGTGATAGTTTCTTTATATTAACTATTTCACTAAAATCACGGGATCAATATTTTTAATAGGAAGAGTCCGAGATTATTGGAGAGGATCAAGACCACAAACACGGTTTTCCAAAAGATTATTCAATCATGAATTAATAGGAGTATGATTCCCTATTTTAGTGCATAATTATGATTATCTCTTTAAATTTAAACAAATTAATTTAATTTATTTTCGGTAGCACAAATAAAATGTCAAAGTAACTTTTTCCAGAATAACAAATTTGTTGTCCCAAAATTATATTGCTTCACATTGGGTTCGCTCTCAGATGTTCGGTATCAAAACGGAATTTTATAAGTGATTTAAATTTGTTATATGGCTTCAGGGGTATTTTGGTCTTTTTGCACGTTTTAAATTTTGGGGTTTTACAACTCTTCCCCTTTAACAAAAAAAAATTTCGTCCTCGAAATTTGTAATTAATCAGAAATAAAAGGATCGAAACAAAACAGAGACATACCAGATCAGAATACAAGATGCGGATAACTAGCTCGTATCGATTCCTCGGTTTCCCAGGTAGTTTCCCGCTCTGGGTGGTTCTTCCAAAGAATCCTTACGAATGGAAATGAAACGAAACAGAAGACACAACGGACAGCGAACGGAAATGTAAAAGACTTGTTTCTCATGACTCTTCATTGCCGATCAAAAGTAACTTCAGTTCCCAGAAATGACATATCATACGAAATTCAGATTGCAAGGATCATATTCAACATGACGAATGGTTATCATATTCTCTCAGAAGAGATACAAGGATACGCAAGATTGTGACGGATATGCCGTCCATAGCATTCGATTAGGCAAATCAGATGAGATCGTACAGAACATAGATTGTTGGTGATATCAAATGGCAGAAAATTTTACAGCAGATCTTAAGATTTCCGTCAGAAATATAGGGATCAACAAATGCGTGACAAGAATCGAACGTATCAAATCGTATATCGGCGAACAGATTAAGCGTATAGGTGGAATGAACCTAAATCTCACAGATGCAAAAATTCTCACATCCCCTATCAACATTATAAGGTTTCTAAAGTACTCCTCGAAATATCCTATGAACACAATGACGGTACGTCATATGACGTAAGTATTATCACGTTCGCGAACCGTCATAATACCAGCATCATATGAGTATACCATCATGATGGTCATACTTTATCTCAAGTCGCGAACAGAACTACTTATCTTAACCACCTATCAGTCTTTCTACCTCCTAAGGTTGGTCCAAAACAAACATCACTACGGATTCTAAATCGGAGGAATTTGAACGTACAAATAGCGTAATGGAATGTGTACACCTCAAAATGAAACTCGTCGTCGAAACGTTAGGTCTTCCACAATTCATCATCCTTCTCATAACGAAACCATCATCCAAACAAATGCATAACGAACACAGAATGGAATTTCTAATAGGGTAAAGCTCATTCAAAAGATCCTATCGAAAGGTAACGGAACTTAAGTGGTCTAAGAGGAAAATGAATTACGTCTTCAATATCTTCATCCTTTACAGCAATCAAATCTTCCAAATCCAAACGTTTACTACAAAATTTCATCCATTCTATTTCATGATCTCGAATCTTTTCAATTTCCAAGTAGTCGCTCTCTTGTCTAATCATACGATCATAGGGTGAAAAGGAAATCATAAACTTGAGTCTGGTTCCTCAAGTCTTCGACACTTCTTCTGGACACTTCGGTGTGGTAGCGTGAATCTCTGACGTGATCACCTTGCATTCCTCCATTTGCGAGTCTGCCTCAGCTCTCAATTCATCTTAGTACAACTAAAATGACTAGAGAAACAAGGTTGCGTGTCTCCTACAGGTCTCCTAGCATGATTCAAAATTCACCCACTCAAACTGCTGTGGACTTCCTGGTTTATGTGCTGAAAGCTCATCTTCTACGGTCTGGTCGCCTTGATGCCCAACTGAAATCTCCACGTGCTGCTTGAGGTATAATCGAGTCTCATCTCAGTCTGTCTTCTCCTCACATGCTTCTCTCTTGGCAACACCTGTCACGAACCTCTTCTGCACATCTTCTACAAGGTTTCTAACTCTGACAATGGTCTTCAGTCTTGGTCCTTTTCGTGGAAGCTCTTTAGTCATCGGATACCTGGTGGTGTTGTCTGCTACAATCTCTGATCGTCAAGTAAATCTATTCTTCTAGAACAAAGGGTCGGTTCACTTCATACTAAAATGGTCAACGTGTTCCTCGTTCGTCTCTGAGCACAAACATACTGTCATACTATGACAATTGTCCGAATATTTGCGAAAACATGAATCTTCTAGCCAATACAATTGACATCATTCAAAACTCATAGTGGTCACACGGGTACTAAAGTACTTCAAGAAATCTTCTTAGGGAAAACTTCATATCACAAATCTTCCTCTTCACAAATCAAATTGTAAGGCTTCGCGGAACTTAAACTCAACAAATCGACTTCCTTCTCAGATGTTCTTGTGGTTGCTTCTTCCGTCTTTCAAACTCAAATGAGGTCGTCTGCTACGGAGTTTCAAAAATAGAACAAATCAAATATTGATACGCGGAAATGGAATAATGATTACGGTTACATTCACGATGGTCGGTGTGCCGCCGCACACTTCTCTCTCTCTTCTTCATAAACAAACAGGAGCATTCAAAGAGATCACTGAAGTAGACAAACTCATATTCCATCAGTTCCTACAATCTCTTAACTTCTTCGGTATCGTGGTTTCGCCAAATTCAGATTAGTTCAATGCAAACTTTACTTCCCAAACGGATCTCAAAAGGTTCATCAGATGCACCAGAAATTCGTACAACAAACTTTCAAATGCCGGAGCTTTCTAAGAGTGGATACTAACAGGCGTTAGGAGAAAATTAGAAATCAAAAGGAATCGGAGTATGTGCTTCATAGCAACAATAATCTCAACAGATTCAAATGATTGAGAATATCATATCAAATATGGTGAAGCAGATTGTTAAAGGTCGCATTTCAAATATTGTAGTCCATGATAGCTTTACAAAACCACCAATCCATAATCAAGAGACCTCAAGGTCAAGTACATCCAAAGGGGAACGGATTCTCAGAGCAAATGTGGTTGTCAAATCATACGGATAGTTCACATATCAAATCAAAGTGTGGGATGGGAGAGTATTAGAATATATCAAGGTCAAATATATCAAATTGAAGGTTAGAATTGTGAACAGTTCAAAAGATTGGAATCTTATAACATAGGAATGATAGGGTGTGCACCGATAGTAATACGAACATCGTTTAACTGTCAGAGTTGAGATGTATGGAATATCAGTCATTAGCATCAGCATGCTTAGATAACAATTCCGTACTAGACAAATGTCAACATCAAATCCTTCCCAAATGGAATTGGTTAACATACAAAGTTCATTCTTCAAATGACGGAAGGTAAGACTTCCTCGTCTTCTGAGATAAACGTTCTTATAAGGTGTGACTAAAGGCAAAGGCAAGATTCAGAGTGATGCGGAAGCAAATACTACTCACATGGATGTCCTAGTCTACCCATTCCTCACCGGTTGTAACTTATGTTCCTATGGAAAATACTCAAGCAACTTCGCAAAGGTTATCCTACGAGCGCCTACAGGGGAAACTTAGTGGTCCTAACTTACACAGGCCAAGGGTAAATGTATTACGAATCGCAGCCTGTGTCTCTGATACCATAATTGTAACACCCCAACCCAGCAAGGGTAGAAGTATCACATTAATGGCTTCATATCAGATCAAACAAAGCATACATTCAATAGTAATACAAAGATTCTCAAAGGTTACAAATGAAATACTGAATACACAAGGATACAAAGGAAACCAAAACTAAATACTAAGTCTGCAAATGCAATCCTTCTAATGACTTCTACTTCAGAATAACTATCAAAGTCTTCTAAGTCCAAAAGTCTCTTCACTCTTACCCAGCTTCCAACTAAAACCTGCCGCACACGAAAAGAAAACGTGCGGCTGAGCTTAAAAAGCCCAGTGAACAGATATATAATAAACGGAAACCAAAAGCAAACGGAAATGAACAGATACATCATAATGAATGAGATATAGGAAAGGAAATAAAGAGTAAAGGTTTAGGACAGTAATCCACCACGAGCCCACATATCACATCACATGTCACATCGTAACCATAATCTTCAAATCATATAGAGGGGAGACCTCTCAGATAATCAGATAATATGAGGGGTGTCCTCATTCTTCAAATGGAGTAGCTAGCTCCCACATTTTGTGAAAGACGTGGATTGCACCCATCATCAGCCACCACATATCACATATCACAATATCACAATCACAATACAAATCTAGGATGCATCCATACGCCCCCCACATATCACATTGGCCATAATAATAATAATAATCGCATGCATTTCACAAATCACAATGGGGACGGTGTGGTTAATCACTCTGACCACACAAGAGTCATGTCAGTGGTGCATCACAGACACGGCCATGTTACCTTCATGGCTAGGAAACATATTTTGGCTCGTAGTATCAAACTGGGGTCAAAGGTCAAAGGTTCATATCAAAGCAAAGGTTCACATGGTCATAATCACAGTCCAAATGTCAAGGTTCATATCATAGGGTTCATTTCACAGGGTTCATATCAAAGGTTCAAATCAGAAGTCAAGAGACCGAAGGCACCTTATTAAAAGGGCAGAATATCCGTACCTTATACCGATGACAAAGCAAAAATGAGGAAATGACCAAACAGGAATAGGAATCACTTCTTCTTCACAGAACCTAGACGAATTAGAAGTCGAGAGTTACTCAATAGTTCATTTCAAATCAGATATCTCCTTTTTAGGTTGTCTTTCCATTTTAGGTAACTTTTCAAAATAACACTTTCCAAAATTAGTAACTTTGAGACTTAAGGATTATAAATGGTAATTAATAACTTTAAAGGTTTAACAACGACTATTTTAGGGTTAGAAGTGTCATTATAGCAAGGTTTTGGGTCTAAAGTGTAAATTATATATAATGTTAGACTTATTGTGTTTCATGTGATTCAATAAACAAATTATTTGCCCAAGTGACCTCTACATAGCTACACTTTATAATATATTAATCCATTATAAATCAGTCCCCACAATTCCGACTTATTTAAATTGATGTGACAGTACGAGGTTGCGTTAAACAATTTGCTTTCTCATTAATATATTCAATTTACAATTCTCAATAATTTGTTACACCAATACCAGATGATGACACCTTTACTTTTATTCATTATTTATAGTGCTCATGTGAACTTCCATTCCCTATTCAACGTACTACATACATGAAAATTTATAAAGTTAAGTCTTCATTTACGCTTGACTACACACACACCTTCACACGATTATCAACTTGTTTTATACACGTTACTGATGCATACAGAACAGCCCTAGATGGTGACTCGCACGACACTCTCACAAACACGACTTAACGCCCCATAAATATTACATGCAATCACCATATGACAGCCACGTAATAATGAAACTCAAACTAAACACACGCCTGATCCCATCCAGATTTCATTCCGCACTTATGTGTCTTAAAACTCGTACAAAATAGATCATATACTCATTTTTATTTCAGATTCTACAAGCCATGTGAAGTCGTTATATTGGCATATGCATTTTATTATTCCATGTGATCCATAATTCGAATGTATATTAAAGATTAAAACAAACGTTCAAGATCAGATGACAACCTCAAACATACACTGATTTGATTAGCTAGGTGCATGCTGAGCAGATTCATTATTTTATGTGTTCGTTATAACCTTTTATTCGTCATATATTAGGTCGATCAAAGCTTGGATTCAAGTATCGGTTATATATGCTTTCCCATGCACATGACGAAAGAATTAAGAACGAGAATATGTCATACCTTCTGGATGACTGAAACGAGGACGAAAGGGTCAAGAACAAAGGCACCCAAAACCAAAACTTAAACGACAAAACAAGGCCTCTTCGAACCCAGGGTATTCCCACGATCCAACCTCCCTTGTGTGCCTTTCTATCTTCACGTTACCAATTCTTTTGCACCTTTTTTTTTAAAGGAACTGCCGCCACTTGGTTTGGTTGTAGGGTTTCTTGATTAGAGAATATTGTCAAATTTGTATCAAGGAAAGTTGTGCATGTGTGGGTATATAAGAAGATACGTGTGATAGTTTCTTTATATTAACTATTTCACTAAAATCACGGGATCAATATTTTTAATAGGAAGAGTCCGAGATTATTGGAGAGGATCAAGACCACAAACACGGTTTTCCAATAGATTATTCAATCGTGAATTAATAGGAGTATAATTCCCTATTTTAGTGCATAATTATGATTATCTCTTTAAATTTAAACAAATTAATTTAATTTATTTTCGGTAGTAGAAATAAAATGTCAAAGCAAAATTTCCCAGAATAACAAATTTGTTGTCCCAAAATTATATTGCTTCACATTGGGTTCGTTCTCAGATGTTCGGTATCAAAACAGAATTTTATAAGTGATTTAAATTTGTTATATGGCTTCAGGGGTATTTTGGTCTTTTTGCACGTTTTAAATTTTGGGGTTTTACATTGTCTGCTCTTCTTCTTGATCCAACCTTCTTTGTTCTTCTTCTTCAGCAAAAAGAGCTTCAAGAACCTCTTGTTCCATAGTCTGCCTTATCTCCTCTTCATCCATCCACTGCAAAAAGTAATAGATGCATACATCAACTTCAAAGTAAACACACATCAACCTCTGTCATTCATATGATAAATATAAGCATACCTGTTGCCTTCTGCCATCACAATGCCTTTTTCTTCCTCGTACCTTACTTTCCTTTGGTGGTTTTGTTACTTGTTCCTTGTCACACCTAGTCTTATTATGTCTAATAGTATGACAATTAGAGCATTTTATCTATCTACGAAATCTAGATTTACCCATTGTTAGGCAATTTCAGTGAATTAAGACTTTAGGGTTTTGAATTTGAATTTGGGAAAAATTGTGGTCAAATAACACTGGTAAGAATAAATGCATTCCAACACTTTATGCTACCGTGTCCAAATGATATGGGACGAAAACCTTAACCAGATATATATACACTGTTTATGCAAGGACCAAACATCTAACAACAATGAATATAATCAAAAGAATCACAAAACAATCAGAAAGGAAAAAAAACATAAACACAATCACAAGAATATAAAACATAGATTCATTGATTGCAAAATAAAACGGTGCATAAGTACATATCATTCTCAAAAGATACCATTAAAAGGCCCAAAATATAACCATTTATCACCTAGTCCTAATAACATCCACGAAATTGTTCCTGTCAATCACTTGAGAATAAGTTTGAAACATCAAATTCTTAACTTCTAACAGCTTAATCACATCACGGGTTTGAACCTGCTTAAGATGCTCCAGAACCTTGTACGACATCGCCGTTGGACGATATCCTTCAAGTTCAATTATGAACGCCTGCTGTTGGTTTGTAATCTCAAGCAACTCAAGAAATGACTTTTTTAGACCAGCGGCAAACTTTAAATCCTTGTCATTTTCCCTTTGGAAGTAAACTACCAATGAATCAAAGAAGTAGTGAGAATTAGCAGCGGCGGCAAGTTTATCAAGACGTTCGAAATGGGCCATTATTGTTGGGTGTATATAGACCCTTTTTTTGGGGACAAATATTTGTTTTTGGGCGCGACCCAATAAACCCGACCCACTAAACCGTTAAAAGATCAAAATACCCGATTCACACGAAACCAAAGTCATTCCACACAGTCAGTGAAACACACACCAACTCATTGCCCACCTCATTCGCAATATAGACAGGAGCATATTTGTGACAACGTTTAAGGATGTAGAACCTGAAGAAGATGGAGAAGTGTTGTTCAGAATTCACACAAACGGGTTATTTGAATATGCCCCACTCAGGTATGAAGGAGGATCCCTTATTAATGTTAATGCTTTTAGCTGTGATAGGGATATCTTTAGTTCAACCATTGATAATGTATTATCAGAGATTAACCAACCAAAATGGGTTTTGTTTTTCTGTCATCCTAAAGAATCCCTAGAAAATGGTTTGCAATTGATTCATAGGGATGATGATGTTCTGAAGCTGTATGAGTTGGCTGAAACACACGATTCAGTTGATATCTTTGTTGCTCATAAGCCCCAAATGTTAGCACAATTTTACTTGAAAAACATTGGTTTAGAGGTTGTGGGTTGGGTAGAGGAAGATGCTAACTTTCGAATGAAAAGTCCAACGCCTTTTAGGACTCGACGTAAATGGAAGGGGATACATAGGAACAAAATACAGGCAAGTGGTGTGGTTATCAAAGAGGAAGAAGGTATTGTTCTTAACAAAAGGGAGAAAAATAAGGGAAAAGGAAAACTGCTTGAGGAAGAGGATGTTTTGCAACAAACAAAGGGCAAGGAAGTTGTAAAAAATTATAAGCGAGGTTTTGATGGGAAGGGGAAGGCTATAATTGTTGAGTTTCCAGGTTTTGATGATGAAAACATGGCTGGTGGTGCTGGTGATGAAAACAGGGTTGGTGGTGCTGGTGGTCTTATAGCTAGTGGTGTTAAAAAACCTTTTAGAAGCAGTGAAAGGATTACCAACTGCGTACTTGTCCTTTTTGCCAACAAGCCATCCTAGGTGAGGTTTCAATGTTGAATTGCATGGTTTGTGTTTTATATTTTTAAACTGCAATTATACATTAGCAACTTGAATATTTGGTGTTTGGATACTTGGTTTCAATGCACAGTTGCAGTTTGATCATCAGTGTAAGGTTCAATGTTTTGTTTGTTGATGATCCAGTAGCAGTATGTAAATTGTTAGAAGGTTCATCAGGTGAAGGTTGTTCAGTGGAAGCTATATCATCATTTCCATTTTTGTGAATTATCAGTAGAACCTTGTATCAGACAATGAATCTATATTTTAAGTCATTTTCATGTATCAGACAATGTTTCCCCAGTTGACTATTATAAGTCAACTTGCTAAATGGTTGCTTATGTTACAATATGTGTTTGTTTGTCTTATAGGTTATATTATGTGTGTAAATATTAGTTTGTCAGTTTACCTTTATAAAGTCAAACTTCAAATGCTAAATGTCATGGTATAATCAGCACAAACGATCACCCCTTTGTATCAGCAAAATCAAACACAGTGGTCACTTAACATCTGATGCATCGAACATATGTTCAAACCATACCCAGTAATTGTAAAAGGTTACATGTGTTCAAAATGCAAATGCCTTAGATATTTTGACATGTAATTCCAAAATGCAAATGCTAATCCAAACACCCACTATATTCCAAAAGGCAAATTGTTTAGTTAATTAGACATTGTTGGGAATGCTCCTAACACGTAAATGGAACGACATTTACGGGATTACATTAGTTATCTTGTAAGGCATATATGCAGGTACTAGAAACGTCATTATTGTAAAGTGGTGCGTATATTAGCCTATATATACCCCTCAATACTTTCATGGAGGGGTGAGACTAAGTGTGTAATTTACTCTTTCATCTTTATCAATAAAACACATAGTTTCCTTCTCTCTCTACTTTCTCTCACTAACAATGGAAGCTTTACTCTTCCATCATCCCCGACCTCCCGAATCACATAATCAACCTAAAAACGAACCTACAAGTGGTATCAGAGCCTAGGTTTAGTTATTGGTTGATTTTTTGTGGAGTCATCTTGTCAAAATCGTATCATTTTTCCATGGTTCGAAAAGTAAAAACAATCATAGGATCTCAGTTGTCTCTTTATCATGTGGTACAACTAACCAAAGATCCTCAAAGATCATTTCACGAAAAGAATATCACATCACAGATCTGAAAAACAACAAACAAGATAAGATAATGTAAATCTCAGATTTATCTCTTTTTGGTACTCAAAATTCATCCAAAGACTAAAACCATAGAGATATTCATCATAGATCTTGTTGAAGATTTACTTCTTTTTCAATATCCGAAAATATGAAAGAACGTCATATAACAAGATTGTTACATCCGTTTTCTTTTTGTTCGGTTTGAAAACAAAACACACGAACAACAACACCACCTTACCTGATACTTGATTCTTAAAGACCTGTGTGCGGTGGAGAAAAGAGAAAAAGCAAACCAAGCACACCTTTGATTGATACAGTTTGATTATCAGTTGAAGAACCAAGGTATTTGATGGTTGCTCGATGTAGATTTGTAAGAAACGAGATGAGAAGATTATTAGATGTAGTTGTTATTGCTGCGTTTGATGTGAAAAGTTTGGTGGGGGGCGGATAACCATATGTTGAGGTGTGTGTGTTTTGACTGCACAAATGAAATGTTTTAGGGTTAACTAATGACAGAAAATTAGGGTTGTAGTGTTTATAAATGGGTGTTATTAGTTATTAGGTCTAATGGTGATGGGTTGGATTTTAGTTGGGCTGTGCATACATACAAATCGAATGGATTAGGCATTTCTTGTGTTCTCATGGGCCGAACTATTTTTGGAGCTGGGCTGGATATAACATTGGTTTAGATATGATATGTTTAGGCCATCCGATTGTTTTAAAATAGGCTGATATGAATTGAGTTATATCAAATTTTGGGTTGAAAATTTATTATCAAATGTATTTTTTAATACATTGAGTGCATTTTTTTTGTTTAAATTGTTGGCGAAAATGAGTAGTATTTTGTACATTACAAATTTCACAGGGATACATTTTTGACAAGATCGGGAAATACCATTATCAAAGTTCACTTAAACCGTCAAAAGGCTAGTTTTGGGCATTTTACCACAAGATGTGACTACGGGGTTAATTCATTATTACTTATTTGAAGTTGAAGTAAAATATCACGGATGCGTGTACTTAGTATCTGAAGATATCGGGGTTGGTTGGATGCATGATTCTTCGAGATCCTTGTTCGAGCTTTTAACCACAAGAATGATTAAGACTTGATTTGTCTAGTTATACCTGATGTAAGGAGTTACGTTGTTATGCTCACAGTGTATAACTATCACTTTAAAGGAGTTACGTTGTAGTGCTCAAGTGTCACAAAAATCTGTGGATAATTCGAGAGAAGTTCATATACATTTAAGGATGGTTGGATGGGTATATGATTCTACCTTTATTGAAATTCTCAGTAATGGTTCTTAGTCAGACAATAGTGCAAGTTTAAGTCACAAGTTCGGGTTATTTTACTTCAGTCTCAAGTTCGTCATATTGGGTTTTCTCCATCAGTAGTCACTACAAAGAGCCATCAGAATGATAATGGGGTCGGTAAAAAGTTAGCTGAGAGGAGTGTAAAAGAGTAGAGATGTTATCAGCAGTTGATTCTCACGGGCTATTTATGGTACTTCACACATATTCGACTAATTGGACATACAGGGTTACGCTGCCTCCGTTTCCATCGTAAACATAGTATGTATGCTTCCGATTCCGCGAAGACATCGTGGGGAGAGAGAGAGTGGATGTTCTTTGGCTTTCTTTGACTTTTTTGCGAAAACCCTTTTCCTCCATGAGTTTCTGCAATAAGGGGGAAGAAATGAGACGGTCAGTGGTTCAAACGTCTTACTTTGGTGTTATCGTCTTAACTTTCACGGTTTGTGTTGTGTGAAGTTACATATATATGATGTTTTAACCGCATTATGATGCCTCACACACGGTCATATTATCGAGTATTCGTATATACACAGGTGATTATTATTCCGATAGACCGCAACAATCAGGGGGAAGAAGTATTATTTCGTCTTTCGTGGTTTGTTTGGTGTGAAGCATCTACATACGTGAGAAGATCTTGTTGATTTCTTGCATGTTACCCCCAAACGAATTCTCTGCATTAAGTATAATTTTGATTAAGTGTTTGTCAGATTTGCTTGGTGTGGTTTACTGTTTCATCTACAAATTCCGTTGTGCGCTTAAACCTTCAAAAAGTTAGAAGACATGTTAACTACATCAAAGTTTCGAATCTGCTGAAGACGGTTGTCAGTTTGGGGGGAAGCTGATTCAGAAACTTCGCCAAAAAGAAGTGTACGGAGAAGCTGCTAAAGACATGCAGCATGAATTGGGGGGAAGTTAATCCAATTCATGCATATTACATCATTTGCCTACAAGTGAATAAAAGTTCTCAAGCCGAGGTACAAGATGAAGACAAAGAGCGTAAAATGCAGTCATCCTCAGCATTTGAAGAGCTTATGAAGACTTTATTTTACTTATACTTGTACTTGTAGGAAATGTTGTAAGTAATCCCTTATGTCGTCCCATTGGGGGAAGATTGTTGGGAATGCTCATAACACGTAAATGGAACGACATTTAAGGGATTACATTAGTTATCTTGTAAGGCATATATGCAGGTACTAGAAACGTCATTATTGTAAAGTGGTGCGTATATTAGCCTATATATACCCCTCCATACTTCCATGGAGGGGTGAAACTAAGTGTGTAATTTACTCTTTCATCTTTATCAATAAAACACATAGTTTCCTTCTCTCTCTACTTTCTCTCACTAACAATGGAAGCTTTATTCTTCCATCATCCCCGACCTCTCGAATCACGTAATCAACCTAAAACACGATCCTACAGACATCTAATAGTCAAACTGCCAAATTGACTTGTAAAAGTCAAACAAACCAATTACCAACAAGAAGCAAAATTTTGATTGCCAAACACTATCAGTTAGTAACAACCCAAATTTTTATTGATCGGTTTCATGTTGAAAACCATTACAAACTTCCCTATCATCTAAACATACACTTAGCTAGACCCACAACTTTCCCTATCATCCTTTTCCTTCATTTCCTTCCTTTCCTTTAGATATTTATACACAGCTTCAAGATTCTTAATTCTTTCCAAATCAGAAACCTTTGATAACCCGATGTCGGCAGCCTCTTCCTTCTCCTTCTTAACACCCAAACGGTCTTCATTGGAGCAATCCTCTTTCCTCAACCCACTGTACAAAGCCTTCCCCTTATCGTTTTGTGCCATTGTTAGTGATTTGGGTTGAATGTGTGTTGCTGGTACTTACGGTTTTATCGAATTCAAGCAAGAGGGAAACAATAATACGGTACAACTTTGGGTTAGATTTAACTAACATATAGTTAAAATGTGTTGGACTATTATGCCCTTGAAAATATAACGCAAAACGGGCGTTGACCTGAGAATTACGGGTCAAGGGACGCAATCGGCCTCAAAAACCCAACTTTTGGACTCACGACGATTATTTTCCCAAGTTTCGGGACCAGGCGATGCTTTTGAGAAAGTTTAGGGACCAACAGTGTATTTTTGTCAAACTATAAAATCTCAACTTCAAATAAAAATGTTCATTTAAACCGGTTGCAACGCGCGGGTATTAAAACCTTGTTAACAGTATAACCTGCGAAGGAAAAACTAAGAAAAACATACAGTCCATAGTTTTGAGTTAACTTCGAAAATAAAATAAGAGTCCTGACAACTGTCATGCACTATTGAAATAATATCAACTTAGGGTCTGTTTGGTTTGTTAATAGATTTGGATTCAGATTCGGGGATTTGGTATAGGTTTTAAAAAAAGGAAGAGAGAGAAAACATATAATTAGAATATTAAAAAAAGAAATAAATGTTAAAGAAAAGAGAAAACAAATACAAGTTCAAGCAAAAAATAGAAGAAGAAAAAAAAGGACAAAAGAAATAATTAGATGAGAGAGAAAACCCTCATGTATAGCTCGGATTCATTCTATGGGCATTCTAAGGCTGGGCATAGTCGTGACCGAGCATGACCCTGCCACATCAGTTTTCTCTCTCCGACAACCTGACGACGACCAAGTTGCCACAGTCGGTGACCAACTTAATATATATATATATATATATATATATATATATATATATATATATATATATATATATATATTTTAATTCAAATATTTTAAACAACAAATATAAACTTTTTTAAAATAAAAATATTACATAAATTATATAGTACGATACGAAATACGATATAGAAAAAAACATACAAACTAAAATACGAAATACGATACGAAATAGATAAACATATCCTAATCTGTATGATCCCCGCATGCAGAATCATACGAAGGAGACCTATACCCAGGAAATTCCTCAATGAACGCCAACCGTTCTGCTTCTTCCTTCCTGTGTTTCTCATCCAACTCTTGTTGAAGCCTTGCTTGCTCTGCTTCAAATTCTCTAAATGCCTGTTCGTCCTGTTCTTTATACATCATTTGATAACGCTGGCTCGCAGTTAAGGCATTCTCATCAACTGCCTCGTCTTCATAACCTAGCCCAAATTGAGTTAGCTGAGGTTGATAATGTTGTTGCTCAATAAATCCTGGTGCATCAGATGAAGTTGATGCACCTAGCCCAAATTGTTGGTTCTGTTGTGATATAGAACCAACAATTTTGTTTTCCTGATAACTCCAACGGATCTTGTTGCTGATTTGGGCCTATATCTGTGAAACACACCCCCACAACGTCTCGCTAATGGCGACGTCTTTCTTGGCTTCATCGCTCAAAAATTGGTCAATCACAGATTTTCTTTCCGCAGAAATGTCTTTGCACTCCCCGTACTGTTCTCTCAAACGTTGTTTCTTTGCCTTTGCGAGCTCAAACTGCTTGATAACTTCGACAATAGCCTGTTGTCGAGCCGCATCGTCTTGATCGCATTGTTTTTTAATATACTTTTGCATTTGTTCGACGGTATGGGGGAGATGACAAGCAATAATTTTGTGTTATTGTGTTTAAAGGTGTTGATAGAATTGTTGTTTGAATTGTGTTTGAAATTGTGTGTTTAGAAGTGTGTTTGAGGTTGGTATTTAAAGTGGTAAAGTTTTTTAAAAAAAAGTTTTTTTTTTTTTTTTTTTTTTTAAATATGAAACGGTAAGATTTTTTTGGAATTTTGTGAGTGTGAAATATCGGTCACAAAAGTGACCCTTCTCTCCAATTTCATGACCGACGACCGACCAAGACCCAAATCGCACAATCCACACGACCGAGCATGACCCTGATCGACCGACCCATGGTGACCGAGGACTGTGGCTAGCCTAACTTATTTGTTTCCCATTTTCAAAACCAATAATAAACCAAACAATTTTTTTTGGCAAAGATTCCATTACTTCAGTGCCATTCATGGATAACAAACGGACCCTTAATACTATCGACAACTATATTTTTGAGATTCATATTAAATAGTCAGGATAACGCTCATCGTCCAACTAAAGTATTAAATTCGATATACAACAAGTTTGATTTACCATTTAATTTTCAGTAAAAGTGTTAAATAAGACAACGCTCATCGTCCAACTAAATTATTAAATTCATATATATATATATATATATATATATATATATATATATATATATATATATATATATATAAAATAGAGCGAAGGAATATTCCCAAACCTCGAGCGAAGATACATAAAAAAATATTTCTTCCTATAAATACCGATTAAAATAGTACTAAACTTTTTGGGAAGAATTAAAAAAAATATATATGTATACAAAATTCACCATGAACTATGCAGTGACTTGCAAAAATCGCCCTAGACTTTTAACTATTTACAACTTTTTCATATAGCAAACTTTATTTATCAAATATTTAACAGATATCTTGCGATTTCATGAATAAAAAAATTCCGTTGGAAAGATCTTTCGATGACAAACAAAACGAGCCAAATATTGATATACTTTTGACGTACGCACGATTATATAAAAAAATGTAAAGTCTGATATATATAAAATAAAACAACTTTTATAACGCACCCTTAACCTATCAAATAACTTTAAAAACTATTTTAAAATTAATTTAAACCGCAGGGTAAAAAACGTACACTTTGATAAAAGTTTTAGTTACGTGCCAAATACCTACCGATCAAACAAAGCGAGCTCAATATTGATATGCTTATAAAATATGTACGATTTAAAAAAAAATATTCACGCTTAATACGTATATATATATATATATATATATATTTTAAAAAAGTTTCAAAATGAACCTTTAACATACCAAATAACTTTTAAAACTATCATAAATTTTTGTAATAATCTACGCAACTACCCTAAACTTTCAAAATGATCAAAAAATAGTTTAAAAGCTCGGCCACGACCTTCAAAACCGGACTACCAAAAAGCCATGCATAAGTCAGACGAAAATAAAATTTTCGTCAGCCTCGCCGCAACGCACGGGTGCTATTGATATACTTTCGACATACGTACGATTTTATAAAAAATGTTGAAGTTTGATATATATTAACAAATTGCGGAAACTACCCTGGACTTTTTGTTATTTACGACTTTTTATATAACAAACTTTATATATTACATTGAGTATACCCCTATTTAATCGACAAAATATTCGAACGACACACGGACTGAATCAGAATTGGCGGAAAAAGGACCCGCCGCAACGCGGCGGGAGCCCACACCTTGTTCATATAATAAGCTCAATTTTACCATTTTACTTTTCATAATAGTGTTGTGTGCTAATTTTACAAATTGATCTAAGATTGTTTAAACACTACATAAAATGAAAATCGAGGAAAAGATCATTGATTTTTATGTAAGAATCAATGTTAATTCTGATGATTAAACGTGCGCATTTGAGGTATGAATGTTGATATATAAATAAAACGATCAAATATATTATAATCTGGAATATATTATATAGCATTTATAAGTAGATTTTCTTGAAAATGAAGAATATTTATGGTTACCACCTAAGTAGTTTTTATTGGTAAATCAAGTTCTTAAGTACATTGATATGGTTTTTAAGCATGAAAGGTATCATTCTTACACAAGAGTAAACTTGTTTAAGAGATGAATTTGAAATTTGTCACTGAATTTATTGCTGAGTATCTCATAATATATATTTTTAAGTTTACATTTTAAGTAGCAATATTACATAAATATCTTTTAAACTGATTCAAACATTTAGCCAATAATAAGAAATGACTATATTTCCCATTCTAAACTAATTCAATAATAAGAAGAGTATGTCATAATCTATCTATATATATATAGACCTCACAACTATCACTACTAAAGAATTGGAGAACCACTAACTCATCCACCACGAGACATGGAGTTGAATTCGTTAGTGGCCCCAAACCCACATAGCTCAAACTAATTACTTAACGCCACACAAATAGACTACACATGACCATATTAGTAGCCAAAATCGCGAGAATATAATGGTTGTCAACACTCTCATTCCAGCATTAGATTCCTCATAAGTCACTTGAGCCACTTTCTTGAGCACCTGACAGAGTACACTCATTCAAACTATTTAGCCAATAATAAGAAATGACTATATCTCCCTTTCTTAACTAATTCAATAATAAGAAATGACTATATTGCCCTTTTTTTTAAAGCTCTGCTGAACAAAAGTGTACATCAAAATTTTGGGTTTGACCACGTTAATCTTACGCTAACTTAGCTCTTCTTCTTATTAATCATCATAACTTGTTCATATTAAAGCATAGTTCATACACTCACCATTAGTTTTTGCTTTTGAAATGAGCAACTGGCATAAAATACATGTTTAACCAGAAACTAAATTGGCGTATGAGAAAAATGCATTTGACGAATATTTTCATTGCTCCCTAAATAAAAAATAAAAAATAAAAAATGTTTAAAATAAATAAAATAAAAAATAAAAAATTTTCATTGCTCCCTAAATAAAATAAAAAATAAAAAATGTTTACTATCGATCCAGTTTGAATTTTGAACCGGTCCAAACTGAACCGACACCAAAATTAAGAGGCTCTTCCTCGATACCAATCTGAGCCGAGGTTCAGTGCCCGTCTATCGAGTTTTGAAACTTTTTACTTTGAAAAAAAAACAAGAGACCAAACTACAAACTTACTAGTTTTCATCCATATCGGTTCCGTCTTGTTGAGTTTACAGTTTAGAACCTTGTTTTTACTTTGGGTTGAGTTTGTCCATCTACAGTAAAAACAACCAAACTTACTGCCGCCTTGTTTTCATCGCCAACTCTCATAGTAAGTAACAAAAAAATTCTCAAACACCCTGTTTCATTTCACAATTTTTTTCTCCCAAAAAATCTAAACCATTATGATGATCCAAAACCAATTCATCTCAATCCCCACAACCCTTTCTCATAACAACAAAACCCACCCATTCTCAATCAAATGCACTTCTTTAACTGCGTCTAATCAAGATTCTGTAATGAACCCTGCAAATTTAATGACGTCAGAGCTGAAATCAGGTAGTGACCCGTATCCGGGTGGGATGGGTCCGTACACGGGTCGGGACCCGAATGTTAAGAAACCCGGTTGGCTTAAACAAAAAGCTCCACAAGGTGACAAGTATCAAGAGGTTAAAGATTCATTGTCCAGGTTGAAACTTGTTACTGTTTGTGAAGAAGCTCAATGTCCAAACATTGGAGAGGTATTTTATTTGTTTTTTTTTATTGTTTTAGTATAAAGGAAATGATTAGTATAGCATTATTTAGTTGCTAGGTGCAAACAACTCTCAAGTAACCTTTAAAAATGGGGAGGGAGCTACCTCTGTGTGGTGTGGGCTCGCCAAAAGGTTGAAAACCATGGTTACAGAAAGAAAAAAAAAGGACGGAAGGGCTTTGTAGAAAATAGTAATGTTTCCTAGTATGGGCGGACACTTTAGTGAGTGGGCGGTTGAGTGGCGTGTAACTAAGCATTATCTTTCACGTATTGTCCTTGGGGCAGGGCGTGTGGGCGTTATTAATTATTTGCAAGAACATGTGGTTAGAGACTTTAAAAACTAGGGAAATGGTGTTTGAACTTTGGATTTGTTTATTTTAACAAGTATGAATCTGACCCGTTTCAATATAGGGTTTCAGGTTAGATACGAGAGTAAACAAGTTATTGTGATTTCATCTTATATAAGCACTTTTGATATGATCAGGTTTTAACTTGCTAATGGCAAACTACTTATTTACACCTAGATAAGCATAAAAGCTGAAAAGTATATTCATTCATCCAAACACTCCAAACTGCTTATCTTCTTAAAGTAAGCACAAGCAGCAGAAAAAAAAAGAAAAAAAAAAAGAGCAATCTCAAACACCCTAAACACTCGGTTGATAGTAGATGACTAAAATTGATTCTTGTTACCCTCTTATTTAGGTGACAGCGAAAAACATCAGATCTGCATATGCTATATCTATCTGGTTATAATTATTACATATCGCATAATAATTTTCAAAGCGTGATACCAAATATCCGTGAAATGAAATTTTAAGACATAATGCTAATCAATGTTTATGGTGGAATTTGTTGTAGTGTTGGAATGGAGGTGGAGATGGTATTGCAACTGCCACGATTATGCTCCTTGGTGATACTTGCACCAGGGGATGCAGATTTTGTGCTGTCAAAACCAGTAGGAATCCTGCACCACCTGATCCCATGGAGCCGCAGAACACTGCTGAAGCCATCGTTAGCTGGGGGTATATCCTACAACCTCTCTTACATACATTAGAATTATACGTGTTTGATGATAAATATAGTTATTCTTAATCAGATTTGGACATATATTCGTTTTTTTTAAGTTTCTGTTGGCAGGCCGTAAATGGGATATATCCTCAACTATATAATGTATCAGATATGTATAAGCGCTAACAAGAAAATGGTTTTTAATAGTATATAATACAAGTCCTATTCACATCTACTTATACAATGGCTAAGGGAGTTTTTGAACTTGGAATGTGGGATTAGGAACTGATTATTGCAACTAGAAGTTGTAATATTTGTTCTATGATGTTTGGATAGAAGAACTTTCATATTATCTGATAATTCAGGCTAAAATAAAGTTACATATTCACCCATTCTTTTGGTCTTCTGATTCATTAGTTCCTTCAATAGTTAGGATCCTACAAACACTTTCTAAAGTGTTAATCTAATTATGAAAAATTTAAGTAGCCTAAACATATCCGAACACTATCATCTATAACTTGTTTTATTTTCTTTATAATAATTTAATATCACACCATCACTTTTAAAACACACATTCAAACACTTACTAATGAAAATGTTCTGTCCTTATCTTGCAGTGTGGATTATATTGTTTTAACAAGTGTGGATCGTGACGATCTTCCAGATGGTGGAAGTGGTCATTTTGCTGAGACTGTCAGAGCAATGAAGGTGAATAAATGGTTCTCATTACTGCTTATCATCATATAGAATGTGTTAGAGCTCAAACAATCTGACTACTAATCGGCAAACTAAGAAATTTCTGGGAAAAAGGCGTGTCTTATCTTAAGAGGAATCCTCATTCTATACTGAACACACAAACTAATTAAGAACCTAAAAATAAGCAGACTCAAATTTATAGTAAAATGTAGATCTTGATTATCTGATTTGCTGCATAAAATCTGATGATCTAATATATTTGTCACTTCGCTGAGCAGAAGAGCAAGCCTGAGATTATGGTAGAGTGCTTGACATCTGATTTTCGAGGGGATTTAGAAGCTGTGTCGATGTTGGCCAACTCAGGATTAGACGTTTTTGCTCATAACATTGAGACAGTTAAACGCCTCCAGAGAATTGTAAGAGATCCTCGAGCTGGGTGAGTAGTTAGATTTCTTGCATTTTTGTTGATTTTTTTGGTATTGGATGCCAGTTTCACTGCATTATATGAGAAAGTGATTAACCGAATATCGATTCTTATTAAAAGCTAAGATAGTTTCTTGTTTGTGTAGATATGAGCAGAGTTTATCAGTCTTAAAACATGCAAAACATAGCAAGGAGGGAATGATCACCAAGACTTCTATAATGCTGGGGCTTGGAGAAACTGATGATGAGTTAAAGGAAGCCATGGCTGATTTACGTGCCATAGATGTTGACATCTTGACTCTCGGACAATATTTACAGGTAACTATTTTTCCTGTTTCTTTAACTACTTTTAGGGGGTATTTGTGTGAGGAAATGGGCATGTAAGTCATAGAGTATGGTTTTTCGATGGTATGGGTTTAGAGACTAGAATTGTTGCCTGTGAATTAACAGACGAAACATCAGTTTTGGGAATAATACACAAACCCGTTGCATAAACCAAACAATGGTTTTCAAGTAATTGTATCCATTCCCATTTCAGCGTAATATCATACTCATTGGCACTAATCTTTGTATACATCTTTGCAGCCAACTCCTTTGCATCTTACTGTAAAGGAGTACGTGACACCTGAAAAATTCAATTTCTGGAAAGAATATGGGGAATCCATCGGCTTTCGTTATGTAGCAAGTGGACCTCTGGTACTTCATGTTTATAAATATTTACTATATCATCAATCAATTTTTTTTATTTTTTATTTATTTTTATTTATTTATTTATTTTTGAAAGAACGAGTTAAAAGTGTGAAAATGTTTTAGTTTGACTGATTATAAACGTGAAATGTTTCAGGTACGATCGTCATATAGGGCAGGAGAGCTCTTTGTTCAAACCATGGTGAAAGAGAGGACCAAAGCCGCATCTAAATGATCTCTTCATTAAATTGAACTGCAACGTTTTTATTTTTATACAGTATTATTGTTTCTATTAAAGAAAAATGCAACATTTTCTATTTAGAAAAATATTCATTTGAAAATTTATTTTTCTAGTCATTAACATTCATGGGAAGATGTTGATCTTGTATATTCTTTTTGGAAGAACAAATAGTTATATAACTATCTTTAATGTCTGGTTTCATGCTTAAAATGGGCCACTTACATGGTATACTTTATCCAAATTACTAGTTACTTCAAAGTTAAACTTTCAAGTTAACAATCTACTAAAGATGTCACAGGTTTAAGAAAAATCGTGTGATCCATATAGGGATGTAGGTTAATCTGATGTGGATGGGTTAACGTATTTAGATTCATATCTGTTTAATTTTTCATCATTCATATTCATTTAATTTCGTTTCATCCATCCATATCCATATCGTCGGTTAATGGATGTCCATTGGATATAAAAAAAATGGCTAAAGATAATCTCATAGTTTAATGCATATTTTTTAAATATCGTAAGTCAGGAGTCAAACACCAACTTGGTGCTAAAAAAACTTTTAAAGACATTAAAAGACATCAACATGAAAAAAAGTCAGTAACCATACACATTACAAATTCAGTACCAGTAGTCAAGTTGGCATCAATGTACCAGTGCTTACTGAGATGATATGGTGCAGGGGAAAAACAGCAGACTTTAAGCTACAAAAAAGCCATGATAAGCTAATTCTAAAAATATATAAAAAAATGGGAATGACTAGATGAGCAAGCCAAATATATCTGTGTTGAATTTCAGCTTATTAAAACTTATATCTAACAAATGATAAATAAAAGAAAACTGCTGAAAATTGTAAAATCCAAAAAATGCAGTCTGATATAACAACTTGGACTGTTTTTAGCTATTTTGAAACAAGGCCTTAAGGGATTATAACACCACTGAATTTAGACTATATGGGTCCTAGGAACATAAAAAATGAAGGCTGAAACTGCATAAGTAATTTATGCTTTGAAACATGTATCTTGAATACCTCTACATGGTTTATCTCAACAGAACACTAAAGAGTGATGGAAACAACTAAACAAGTGATTGAGTTGAGTACCCATGAGTAAACACTAACACATACCAAAATAGCAATAACAAGGACAATAGCAATTGATTGAAAATAATTATGCTCTGAGCATGATAGAAACGATCAAGAATCCAACGAGCTCAGGTGTTAACTGTTACATCTTGGCACACATATGAGAAATAAAAATCAACAAATATTAAAAATACACCATTTCATATTTCACAATGGCATTATCATAAATCTCATGACGTCAAAATTAAAGTGCAAAGAGATTAAACACCTAAAACTTCAGCCATAGTATATTAATATTAACATAAGCAACCTTTCAGCACTCACCTTGACTGAAGATTGGAATTTGTCATAGCCGTAGAACGCTTCAACATTCCACTGGCAATAAAAGATTCAGCCTGCTGAACATCATGAATGACAACCTGTAGGAGAAAATTATAACAGTCTCAGTAGCCATGATCCTTTAATTATAGAGTAACTTAAGAAAAGATGCAGGAGTTTATGAGGTTAATAAGTGGGATAATAAAATAAACAAGAAAAGTTACTAAACCTCTTGGAGGCCTTTAATTGTTGATTGCTGCATGGATAAATCACCCCGTCTGGTGATAGATCCATAATCCTTTCTCCTTTCCCTCTCTCTGAATATATTTCAAATATTGAAAGATAGAAAGTCCTGCAATAATATAACAATAGAAAAAACTGTGACGATTTATATTTTCTGCTACTGATAGTCAGCAATCAACTAGGCTATCACATGGTTCACTTATCAAATAATAATGACTAGCCAACGTATATCAAATTATGAAACTATCAATGGAACGCTATGCAACAAAATAATGTTAAAGTTAACATTTGAATTTGATTAACCACTGACCTTGAACGTTTAGATCCGCTGCTCTCCTTGAAGGAAAATATTTGGCGAAGAGCAAGAGAAACCATACCAGGATCTCTTGCACTACCAAATACGGTATGGGTTTTGCCAGACCCACTTGGCCCCATAGCGGCTAACATTCCACTCTTTCCCTTCAAAACATCTTCCACTAGTGGATTCACCATTCTTTCATAAACTTCATTCTGCCATAAACAAATCAATGTTAAAGCAACAAACATTCTATCCATTTCATACTCCGTATATAGTACAAGTTTAACCTATTATCACAATCATATTATTAGTTACTTATTCCGTTACTACTGTGGGGTCATCATTCCTATATCACATGTGTCTTATGCACCAAATGCTCAATCACAACTTAACGAGAAACATTAGCTTGATGGCTCAATGTAAAGAGGGTAGATACTAATTAGAACTATCAGATAATCAATATATACACCAAGCAATCTATTATGTCACACTATTATATATTTAACCAGATGCGTTAGTGTGATGTTCAGGACCGCTTACTTTGAAGTGCTTAGCAGGTGTGTAACCTGCTTTCTAAGTGCTTATTTCTGTGCAAAATAACTGAAACATAAACCAAGTCGTCTACAATGTCACACTATTCTTTATATAACCAAATGCTTTAGATGCTTATTTTTACCCGTTTGTAAACAAATGTGTACCTGTTCATCATGGGTAGAATATTGTAAATGAGACCAGAATATGCAATGTGAGAGTTTGTTCTAAATGTCGCGTCAAGTGGCATTGCTTCTCTTCTTATGACCGGTGGCAGGACAGCTCATTCGAGGTTTGTTATACCAATCAATCTTAACGAGGACTCCGTTTGTTCTATTTGTCCAAATAGCGACCTTGGCGCTTTACTAAGACAAACAAAGCTGATTATATGGGACGAAGCCCCCATGACACATAGGCATGCTTTTGAGGCATTGGACAGGAGTTTGAGAGATGTAATGCGCTTGAACAATCCCGATAATGCCGAATTACAATTTGGTGGAATGACTGTAGTATTTGGTGGTGACTTTAGACAGATATTACCCGTTATACCAAAAGGGTCAAGGCAGGATGTCGTTAATGCGTCAATCAACCGATCATATATATTTGATAACTGTACTGTCCTTAAGCTGACCACTAACATGAGGCTAAAATCAGGTGGTTCGGCTGAAGAATTGTTAGAAACAAAGGAGTTTGCTGAATGGATCCTTAAGGTGGGCAACGGAACATTATCTGAACCTAATGATGGTGAGGCTATTGTTGACATACCTGAAGACATTTGTATCAAAGAAGCAGCTGATCCTATTCAGGCCATTGTTGATTTCACTTTTCCTGATCTCATGAACAATTTGGACACACCTGGGTATTTGCAAGGAAAAGCAGTTCTTGCACCAACTAACGAAGTAGTTGATACTATTAACGATAAGTTGCTTGAAAATATGCCAGGCGACATGGTTGAGTATTTGAGTTGCGACTCTTTATGCAATTCTGAACCTACGTCTGCTATAAAAGGCTGTTTTTAGCCCAGAAAATCTTAACGGTATGAAGTTTTCAGGATTGCCAAACCACAAATTGGTTTTGAAGGTCGGTACACCTATAATGTTGTTAAGGAATATTGATCCGGCTAATGGTTTGTGCAACGGGACAAGACTGTAGGTTGTAAAGATGGCACCAACGGTTATCCAAGCAAGAATTATCGGTTCCACCGGTCCAGAAGGACTTACATTGATTCCAAGAATGCGCCTCACACCCTCAGACAAGCGTATGCCAGTAAAGATGATTAGAAAGCAATTCCCTATTTCTGTTTCGTTTGCAATGACCATTAATAAGAGCCAAGGTCAGTCACTTTCACAAGTCGGTCTTTACCTACCACGTCCGGTTTTTTCCCATGGTCAGTTGTACGTCGCAGTTTCGCGGGTTACTTCAAAAAAAGGGATTAAAGTTTTGATATGCGATGATCAAGGCAACATCTCCACAAGGACAACAAATGTGGTCTACAAGGAAGTTCTTCAAAATCTTTAGTTTCTATTCCACATAGTACGAATAAAGTTTAAAAATATTGTTTATTGTTTATTAGTACATTTTTCTTTTATTTTTCATCATGACGATGAGTTGCTTATGTTGTCTTCATAATGTGGATAATCATGTGCTTGAGTATTCAACGACATCGATGTCTCTTTATATAAACTTTAGTGGTTTATTCAATAATGTTTTAGGATTATGTTGCTTATATAAACATATTTATGTTCATAATAATAACAAAACTACCATTTCACGGTTTTAAATTTAATCCCGTGAATTTCACGGGTTTATAAACTAGTTGCAATATATAGCAAAATAATCTCAACAAATATAATCAATACATGCTATGTAATATAAAAAATGAAAAGTATTCATATCTCGTATTATTGTGAAGAGAATGATATTTGACAAATCAAATCGATATCATTGTACATTCAAAAAGTTTAGTAGTATGGGATCATAGAAAACTATCTACAAATGAGGTGAGATCCTTATAGATCAAGAAATCTCTTAAGATCAAAGGAGTCAATCCTGACCTTTGATTTTACTTTGATCCAGCGGCTAACAACAAAAAACTCAATTACATATCAAGGGCATATTCGTCTATTATAAAAGTCAAAAATATATAATCATTTTAACAAACACAAAAAGCTGATTCTCTCTCTACAAAAAAACACACAAACCGGTGAAACACACACAAACCACCAAAACACACACAAACCACCTGTTAACTGCCATCTTCGTCGATCCACCGTCAATCTGTTGTTCCGCCGCTGATCCGTCGATACGCCGTCATGCTGGTGCTTTAATACGCCGTCATTACACCGTCATGTTGGTGGTGTTGGTGGGAGGATGGTGGATCGGATGACGATGGTGGTGGTTGGTGGTGCTGGTGATGGTTGAACGGAGCTGTTGGGATCTGTTTATTAAAAATATATTTAAATGATGCACTTTTTTGAGTTTTATGTCATAGCTTTTTGATCTTTTTTATATGATTGTTGAACTGATCTATTGGAATTTGTTTATTAGTTTATCAAAGATCTGAATAAATATTACACTGCACTTGACAAGTGAGTTTTTTATTCGCTTTCATACTCTGTGCTTGTTGTGCTGGAGTGCAGGGTTGCAATTTGGGCGGGTCTGGTGGGTTAAGTAACTGGTCACAACTGGCTTGGCTCAGTTTAAAAGGGTCATTTCTATTCTAGTGGATATCTAAACAAGTTGGTTGGGTTGACTCAACCACTAGCAATTTTTTGTTTGTATTTTGTGCTAAGGATTCAAGATATAGCTGTTGTCCTGTTGTTTTGGGCATTTTAGTTAAATGATTTCGTGTTATCAAATCAAGTATAAATCGAATGCAAATCACATGTGATTCGTGTGTAAATCACATGTGATTCACCTTAAAAAATAATATGAGGTAAAATCACATGTGATTTGAGGTAAATCACACATGATTTCCATATCAGCCCCTTAAAAATAATATGAAGAAAGGACAACAAAGGTGGAGTGAAAAGACAACATAGAATGAATGGAAAAGAGAAAGTACTTCAAGTAAGGGTGTAGCCAAAAAAGAAATATGGACAGTGCGGATGACTAAGACACATACAAAATAAATTTCCGCTAATCAAAAGGCAAAGAGAAATATGACGGTGATGGACACTTGAAAACTTTTGATGTGAATTTATTTTCCATTTTCTTTGAAATTTATGCAATGTTTTTTTAAGAATTGTTTATTGAATTTATGAAATTGTCATTTTCTTGAAGAATGCCTAACTATAGTATTTATATTATGTTTGAATGCAAGAAAAAAAAAGCGTGCTCAACATTTTTATAAAATGTATAGAAAACAAAACATGTAATTTGTAAGAAATATGTTATCAAATTAAGCATGCAAATCACATGTGATTCGTGTGTAAATCACATGTGATTCTACTTAAAAAAAACATGCATTTCAACTATGAAATTCATGGTTTTGCTTTAGCAAAAATATCCTCTCTTCGATGATTGTATAATTTAAGATGCAAAGCAAACAACTTTTTCTACAAAGAACAGTAAAGCGTACATAAATTAAAAATAATTTGAGGTAAAATCACATGTGATTTGAGGTAAATCACATGTGATTTACATATCAACCTGCGTAAAAATACAACAAACAAAGTAACAAAGAAGGATTATGACTTGAACTTGTCTTTTTTTCATTTATGATTTTTTTTTAACAGAGAATCACTTAAGATGAACACATTCATATCAACCAATAATCATCACTCACATGTGCATAAAATAATTTGAGGTAAAATCACAAGTGATTTGAGGTAAAATCACATGTGATTTGAGGTAAAATCACATGTGAAATCAAACGTCTAGAACATGATCTGGCCATTTCCTCTTCACTATCTTCACTGTCCAAGATAATCACTCCTTCAGCGTTATGTTTTGAATTATGCATCTCGGCATCTGCTTTCAAGTCCAGTTTACAGAGGTGGTTTTCGTGGAAGTTTTGTAGGCTTTGATTTTTCACTCTTTTGATCAGCTTGTGGTGCCTTTAACATGTTAATTACACCTGAATCACCCGCACCCACATTATTATCACTTCCTCTATTCTTGGTTTGGTTCTTGAATCTGTGATTTGTTTGAAGGTGGTTTGTTCATCCCCATATCCCTATCCCGTGTGTTTGATCCTGAAGCATCCAGTTTTCTACTGATCCCTGAAAGCCTATTACAACCTATAACATATTCATGAAAATCACTTTCTTTTTTAACATCAGGCAAGTTCACCTTTTGCACATCAGGGTCACCAGCCGTATATATCTGAAGTTGTGTGTTTTGTTCGGGGGACATATTTTTTTGGGAAGGGGGGAGTATTCATATGACGTCAAGTGATAATGTGATATACCTCACGCACAAACTGCTGAATGTCCCCATGCAAAGGTCGTGCTCCAGTTAGTAGTCCAGAAAGTTCAGAGCAATAATCCTTGGTCTCAGTGAAAACAATAGTGCGGCCTCCACTGAAAATAAATAGAGAGGTTAATAAATGAGGTGGACAAATTTAAAAAACATCTGCAAAATACTAAGGATTTGACTAGCTACAACATGTGGTAACTAACCTGCTATGATGGCGAATAATATCAGGAATAACCTGGGACCTCGCAAGGCATGATGACGTGCCTCACACTTTTGCTGGCCTTCATTACCTTAAGACCAACAAGATCCACAGTCTTCTTGTCTGACTTCAAAAACTTCGCTGCAATCTGAAGAAACAAAAGAGGATCACAATTATGTTACTCACAGTTGTAAACTAAACCATCAGTACTTCATTGATGTGTCAAATAAACAGATGCTGAAAATAATATGTCATGAACTCCAAATTTATAACTGATTGTTGTAGCCTAGGCAAGTTTATAACTAATTCGATGATAAAATCATATTATTTATAATTAGTTATAACATTTACCAAAATTAGGATTCCCTAACTTAGTAATGCCGCAACTGTAAGAGCCTAGAACGGATGATTATGTATCAAATTTTAAGGTTGTTCTATTCTTGTTTTTGTTGAATCACATGTGATTCTTGGTAGAATCACATGTGATTCTCGTAGAATCACATATGTAGAATCACAAAGACTACACATAAGCAAAAGAAGGTAGCTTCAACAAAATACAAACCCTACAACAGTTGCCCAAAATAAGAAAAGAACAACCTTAAAATTTGATACAGGTCTTAAATTACATGTCCATCACAAGATGCACTAAACCAGACTAGTGCACAAACTGTTCAAATGCATAGAAGTGAAAATCTCGACCCACTTATATCTGTATGTGTGGATTTCGGATGTCATCTGAAAAATTATTCAAATGCATAAAACCTTCTAAACCATCATATTAAAAAAGCTAACGATATCATTATCAGTAACCATATCATACACATTTTCATTTACAGCTAAAAAATATTTGTTAGATTAGTACTAAAAAGTAATCAGTTACTCGCTTTGACCCGTTCCCCAACCCATCTGACCCGCAGATTTTGCCACCCCCTGCTAAAGCTTTTCCATAAGTTCCATCAGCTTATTTCCGTTCAAATTTTTTCAGACACAGAAAGGGCTTCTCAGTTGGCCCCAAAATAAAAAGTTATGATACTGTAACTTTATAAAAACTCAGAAAGGAAAAGAAGCGTTGGCAGGCAAGTCCAACACAACCCCTTATGACCCGTAATGAAAACTGCGCAATTTTGCCCCACCCATGTGATTCGAGAACAAATCACATGTGATTCTAAAACAAATCACATGTGATTCAGAACAAATCACATGTGATTCAGAATAAAACACATGTCCTTTCTTAATTAGTTTCAAAATCTGAAGAACTCATGTTAGAAGTTGGCCTTTTTTTTGTTTTTTCTTTTTTGGTCAGAAGTAGAATAATGACTTTGTTGTAGAAGAATTACTATTTAAATTTTAAAAGCTGTATAGTAGGCTCCTCTATTTAGTTTGCCCAATCGCTGTTTGTGCTTTAATAGCACATGAGATGCACAAAGCCTGGGATTAGGCCTTGTCCAGGCTTGAACCCCGTTGAGCTGGTTCCTTTTGATTAGAATCGATTGTGGGGTACAACTGGATCAGTTTAAAGTGGTCTGGTACTAGTCTGGTTCCAAACTGGCCTATCGTTACCCAAATGCAGATTCTAGGGATTTCCAAACTAAAGATTTTCAACAGAGTTCAACTGGTCTTATGGGTAGCGCAGTTTAATCATATCTGCTTTACCTCAAAACCAAACAAGGCAAAAAGTCACTCATGTAGTCATGTTTCTGCCATACTAATCTTCTCCTGACATTACCTACTACTGAGTGTTAAATCCACTACAGATAGACAAGGAAATATAAAACTGCAAAAGATGATATATAAATATCTTATGGGTAGCACTATCCAAGCGCCTAAAAGGGCCAAAACGTTACTTAACTTATGTTTCAAACTAATCATTAAAGGGCATTTTTGTAACATAATTAATTATTAAAGGGCATTTTTGTAATATTACTAAATAAAACTAAACCTTCATTTTATCATTATCAGTAACATTTTAATAACACAACGTCACCATCACCGATGGCGGCCGCAACCACCAGCGGCACCGCACCTCCGTCACAATCAATGGACAAATCACCACCACCGCCACCTTCACCACCACAAACTACTGAATCATCTTCTCCGACGCCGGTCACTGGTTCGCCTCCGTCGGCTGAAAGTTTAGATTCGCTTGAGAGCTCGAGTTCGTCTCCTAATCGGAATAATCAGTTGGATATGCAGGTTTTGTAACTGAATTTTAAGATCTCGTTGACTATTTGACTATTTAACTAATTATTTTAATTTTAATTTTAATTTTATTTGATTTTTTTATAAGCAGACAAGCTGTTTAAGTAAATGATTAGTTAATACTTGCGCTTATATATATACTTCGTAAATAGTTAGTGAATCAGCCTTGTTGTTTGTAGAAGGAACTAAGGAGGACGTTCGTTTAGGATTAGTAACAAAGTCTGATTGTTGTCTAGTCTAGTGATTGCAATGGAGAATGATCATTTTTTACTTCTTGTAGCCATACATGATATACATGTTCTGTTACTATGGGAGAAAAGAAGTGTAATTGTTTTTGTTTGATTTGATTGCGTAGTTTATTGGAAATATAATGTTTGGTAAAATTAGTAGTGGCTGATCTACTTATTGCGTAGTTTATTCGACAACTGTTTTGGCTTCCTCCTGAGGAGGTAGTTCTTCTTATTTAAGTTTAAAATGAAATTAAATGATGCATTGTATGTGATTATAATGTATTTGCGTTGTATATGATCGTTGTATGTGATTTAATGAATTACAAAAATGCCCTTTAATAATATTACAAAAATGCCCTTTAATAATTAATTATATTAAAATAAAGATTAATTTAGACCTTTAGATTTAAAATAGATGGATGGTTGAGATCTCTTGATTTGATCTTTAGATAATTATTGTTCTGCATTGAACTTTTCTCATCTACAAATATAGATTCAAACAAGAAAATATAAACATATGTATGGATGGTCGCGGTCCCATTCTTTCATCGCTGCTTCCAGTAACTTAGCTGCTTGGGAAGCACCACGAACATTATGCCGCATCCCAAGACATACAGACATCGCATCCTCCATGTGATTTAACCTCGTCATCGTAGAGGTATCAATTTGAAGCGATGTTGCACACTGGAGATCAAGTATAAACATATGTGATCACTAATAATGTGAACGTAGTTATTTTACTATCACTAGGTTACAATTTTTTACATTTTCAGTGTATATATGATATCATTTTGGATGGTAAATGGATCGTCCATGTATGACAATTGTCATTCATATCAAATCCTATAAGCATCTATATTCATATTCATATCAATTATTCATCCATTTACTTCATCCATATCCACTAATAATGGATGATTCGGGTGGTGATCCATTAAATTGGATGTCCACTGCCATCCCTAAATCCATAGATATCAAATCTTATACGACACTTCTATATAAAATGGTATTATATCAGCAATGATTAGGCGGTTTTAATCCATAGTATGGAACCAATAACGACAATGTGTTTATTTTTCTTGGAGTTTCGTCACATTTTTAGCAAAAAGTTGGTAACTGACAAAGTGAAGTGATATTATATTTTCTTGTATAATGGGTGATAGAAAATTTCAAATATGTGAAAGCCAAATGAAAGCACAAATATTTTCCAATCACGTGGTTTCAAGTTTAAATCAATATATATGACAATATGTTAAGTATATATACATATACAATGAAGTGTGGCTATCTAAATTTAATTAAAATTAAAAATATATAACATTTTACAACTTCATTTCTATTGTTCATTTACACTAGAATATGAAGAAAGGGTTAATACAAAACACCCTTTCAAGTTTGATGAAAGGATAAACTAGCCCCTAAATATATCTAGCTGTTTACATTACCACCCCTCAAGTTTACTCTAATTAATCCCTACAACATTAAATTGTATACTTTTACATCCAATTAATTCAATAGCTGTTGATACAAAAGTTGGGCGTTCCTTGATTCCGTACCAATCAGATCTTAATGCTTGAGACCTGCGCACTAAGAAAACAAAAAGACACCGTTAGGCTTATCGTGGGATTGTCTCCCACGATTATCCTCCGGCGTGAGAGTAAGTAATCGGTTTTTAGGGTTTGTAGAAGAGTTAGGGTTCTTGAGATCGTACCTTTGTGAGGGTTGAGGTGCCCTCTATATATGGACACGAAATCCTTATTGGTTTCGTGTTCCCCAATCTTCGGTCTATCCGCGTAGGGCGGTTCATTGATATATATCCCATAAATAGAAGATATACTATCAAAGCCATAAATAACATTGGGCTTGGGCCATCGTAAGCCCAAACCGCTATCGTGATAGCCCATTCGTGATGGGCTTAAGTCCATTCGTGATGGACTGGAGTATGGGTCGGGTTCGTGACCCGAATACGGACTATACGTCATCATATCCCCCCAGTCTAGGGTGCGCAATGCGAAATTGCGGACGCTAGACTAAATAATTGTAGCTAAAAATGTTCCTCGATGCGTAGCGGGGAAGCTCCAAGTATTTCCCGCCAAAATTAGCAAGTTAACCTAGTCCAAGTATCTTCTTCGAAAATCGTGAGGGTGGGTGAAAAAGTGCTTTACCTTTTGGGTTCCCAACCATCCGATTAGAACAAGTGGGGTACACATGTCGTTCATCCACGAATATGTGTAACCCTATATAAACTTGAGCCGTCATTTCACTGTGGTTATCACAGTAAAAAGCATCCTTTTCCGCCATTGTTAAACCTCCAAGCAGTAATCAAAAAATCAACAAGAACAAAGGTAATAGCGCGTGCGCTTATAATAGTTATTGAAGGTTAATCATGGTTCTTCAATTGTCCGATATTAATTCTGAAATATCTGAGGATGAACTTCGTCAGTTCACCTCAGATTATTACATCCCTCTCGCATTGCATCCGGTAGTTCTAGCCGCAAATGCGTCAATAGCGAATTTCCCGCAAGGGAAGGTGGGGGTTTATACGCGCTTCTTCGAATTTGCGAACCAGCGTGTTCCCATTTCCCTGTTTTTGTGCGATATCTTAAACCATTATCGCTTGCATATCTCACAACTGCACTGTATAGGTGCGGCGAAAGTTACCAATTTTGAGGTAAATTGTCGCCTGTTGGCGATTGAACCCACAGTCCATCTATTCCGCGCGTTTTACCACACGTCGTGGTCAAACGGGTGGGTATCTTTTGCTAAGCGCGCAGGATCTCTGCAGTGTTATACGAAGAAATTAGACGCACTGAGGGTATGGAGGGAAAATTTTTTCTGGATTGATAGTGCATTTTTTCCTTGGATATTTGAGTTCTATACTCAAGAATCGTTACCGAGAGATGAGCGCCCAGACCCCGGATTGTATAATGTAGCGGATGCGGATACGATAAACACCAATCGCATACCGATTGAACCGTATCCAGAAGAGTTTTTGGTGCACATGGGCATCAGTCGCAACTACTTTGGTAGTCCGAAAGAGGTGCCAACATTTTTGGATGAAAATAGCCGGGGTGGGTGCTTGTCTCGTCCTTCCTCTTCACTTAGTAGTTGTAAGCATTCTTCCCTTTGTAGCTTTTCTAACACATTTTCTATTTGTTTGTTGCTTTGTTGCGCAGAGATGGATTTGTTTGATGTTGTTCGCTTGGCGAAGCCCACGAAGGTGATCGTAGGGGTGCGCCCATTGAGAGATGGGGAGCAGCCATTGCTTCAGGCTACTGCCGGGCGCACGATGGTGATCGCGCAGGAGGAGACAGAGGAGACAGAGGAGATAGGGGAGGTCCCCGCAGGTGTCACTATGGCTACTCCTCTGCGTAGCTTTCCCTCTGCTGGGTCGCAGATCCCTGTTGAGTTGTTGCATATAGACTCGTCGGGGAGTGCTATGGATGAGTCTGAGGAGGAAGGCCTGGTACGGAAGCGCAAGAGGTCGTCTGGTGATGATGGCGCAGGGACATCAAGTAAGCGCCCTGCTATTTTTGTCGAGCGACCAACTGAAGAGGATGCGTCATCGCATAAAACTCCTCCCCCTAAGTAAGTATTTGTGTCTTTAGATCTTCAGTCCTTTAATCTGCTATTAGTATTATATAGTAACTTTGTTATTTGCGTGTAGGGCTGAGACTGCTGTTGATGATGATGCGCATGTTGAGAATTCGCCACCTAAGACTGATTCTGGATATGTTGGTGAGTTTGGGCCTGAGAGTCCAGTGGATGAGGAAAAATCTGCTGGAGATGCGCCAAGAAATAGCCTTCTTGAGGAGTTGGCGTTGGCTGCTGCGCACCAGGCTTCATTGGTTGCGCGGCTACAGGCTGAGTATGGTGGTGAGAGCAGCCTGGTTGCGCAGAAGGATAAGGAGATTGACCTTCTAAAGGCGCAGTTGGCTGATGCGCAGGCTGAATTGAGGGCATCTGCTATGTATGACCAGAAAGTTGCTGATGAGAAGATGTCGCTCATGGCCGAACTGGATAAAGAGCGCACTGGAGCAAAAGAGTACAAGGCCTCATGCCTTTGGGCCTTGAGATATATGGAGCTGAATAAGGGGAAACTTATGTCTGACTTGGATGAGTTCCGCAAGGCTGTCGAGAGTCTGCTGGGAGATCAGGAGAGCAAGCTGCGCAAGCTCAGTATTGAATATGATGAGGAGTTGTATCCACATTTGGTGTCAACAATTGCTGAGCGCAGGTGGCTTGTCAGCCATGGCTTGCGTCTTGCTGCTATGACCACGCTGGAGTCTCGAGAGGTTAAGGAGTCCTTTGGGAATGTGGCTCAATGTGCCCTAGCGCGTGGTAAGGCGGAAGCAGTAGAGGAACTGTGTACGGCCAAGGTTTTGGCGATGCCCCCCTCCGAAGTGCCTGGTTATAATGAGAACGCTTATGGTGAGCTTGTTTCTGCTATGGAGAGGTTAAAACTTTTTGAGCTTCCTCATATTGCGCAGCTGGAGCGTGACCAGGATTACCCCATAAGCGTGATCATGCAGGGTTTGACTTTGGCTAGGCACTCAACCGAAGACGCTGAGGAGCAGGTTTACTACTTTCTGAAGCCAGATGTGTCGCAGCTACATGTGCCTATTTTTGCTCGCCCTCGTGACATCCTCAACCCTTTTGCCCTTGATAAAGAAATTCCATTGAAGACATCCTTAGAAGCTCATGAGATGAGACTTGCCAAGAAGAAGGGTCAGAAGGGGAAAGCCATTCTGTGTGGTCTTGGTGCGGCTCACATTCCCAGATCTGATGGGATACCGGTTAGCGTGCCAACGGTAGCACCCAAGGATGCTGAGCTATTACAGAGACTTAAAGATGTTGGTTGTGTGGCGCGCCAAGCGGGTAGCTCAGGGCTCAGGCGTACTCGTAGCATGTCTTGGTAGTTTTGATGTAGTGGTATTTTGTGGTATGTCCACTTTTTGTTGTACATATGCTTGTTGGATGTGTACTTTTGATGAACTTGTTATCCATAATGAAGCGTTGATTTTGAAAAATACAATTGTATGCGTATTATATCAAATTTGACTGTGGTTATAACGTTTGTTCTTAGTTATTTTGTCTTTGCGTAAAAGATGTCTAAGAATCAAACCGTTTTGTATAAACACATTTAGAAAAAGTTACAAGGACTTATAATCACTTATATCCTTATCGTGTATGAAATTTATGACATAGTCGTGTATGACATAATTGTATATAACATAATTGTGTATGAAATTTACAAGTTGTTGTGTATCCATCGTGGGGTGCACAAGTGTATGGATTGTAGCGTGCTACTAATACCATATTAAGGGGTTAATTGTCTTAACTCCTAATTTGTTAAACGCGCACAGTGTGCATTGATGTGTATCCGTCGTGGGGTACGCATGGAACTTACTCCAACGTCTTGAGAATAAGGTGTTTAACAAGGATGCGTGATCCGGTGTTGATGGGTTTGCAACCCTCTTACTCAACGAGTCATTTAGTAGGTTTACTCATCCTTTTACCATCGTGGGTTTTTAATTGGTGCATGCACGCCATGTAGGCAAAAGATAATATAACAAACAGTATTGAGACATAAATTATATGTAAGCAATAAAGTAAAGTGTGTTACGGAGTTAGCTAGAAACCGCAACATTTTATTAATACTTGCAAGTTTTTGTAAAAAGATAAAAACATTTGTCTAAATGAAAAACAAAAATGTAAATACACGGATGTTTATTGAGCACTTACTAAAGTGCGTAGGTGTCCATGTATTGGGTCGTAACCTTTTCTAAAGATAGCATCTCTTGAGATTGCAGATATTCCATGTGCGTTGTAGCTCACGGCCATCCATGTCACGCAGCTTGTACGCGCCTTGTCCTAGTGCTTCAATGACCTCATAGGGTCCTTCCCACTTTGGTCCAAGTTTTCCTGTATCTTCTGCGTGGCTTGCATCATTAGCGCGGTACACGAAGTCGCCTGGTCTGAATGAGGTGCTTCGAACTTTAGCATCGTAGTATCCCTTCATCTTTGACTTGGTTTTTGCCTCTCGTATAGCTGCGCGCTCGCGCCTTTCTTCCAATAGGTCCAAATCTATCCGTCGTTCGTCGTCATTAGTCGCGACATTAACTTCCGCGGAGCGGATAGTTGGCATTCCAATTTCAGCTGGTATGACAGCTTCTGTCCCGTAGACAAGGGAAAAAGGAGTGTCTCCATTGCTAACTTTGATTGTCGTGCGGTGCTGTCACAACCCGAGATTTCAGGTCACTTTCCTAACCACGACAATTCACTATTCATCATTTACTATTCACCAATCACTATTCATCATTTCACTATTCATCGTTTTTGGAGTCAGTTTGAGACTTCGAGAAGCGTTCAGGAATTTTACTATTCATGTGACACTATTCATCCCCGGGAGGGAATCACTATTCATGTTCATTATTCATTTCAGCGTAAACGTAGTTTACGGGTATTCATATTCGCGTAACCGGTTTGGTTTAACTGCGAAATTCATGCATCATCAGTAGGAACACTGCATACGGACTAGGGATAGTCTGCATATCATCAGATTTACATTTTCATACTATTCCACTCGTAGGTTTACCAAATTAATATTTTTATTACATTTGACGTATTACGTATAATTACTTTTAATTAAAACGTTAACGCGCGATCAATAAATATGACTAACACGTCCGACAATCCCCACGATGGTCCCGATGTATTTTTATACTCATTTTAATATCAAGAAAATTATAAAATTCATTTACCCGGTATTTTGCAAATTTATTTAATTTATATCGTATGTTTAATATAATTACGACGGTTTTTGTAAAAACTAAACAATAATTACCCGAACACCCAATACTTGTGCCCAACATATTTTTACAATTTTTATGACTTCGTCAAGTCCCGATTAACACCGTTAAATTTTATTTCTAGCAAACACGGTACCCGGTTACACTTAAAACTAATTAAAACTACACAAATCTTACATAATCTTTATAAATAATCATCACCCAACATGGCCCCCCCCCCCTCCCCTTGTTTCACGCCAGCCCCCCCCCCCCCCCCCCCTCCTAGCCCCCAAAACTCTTACACATACAACAACATTTAATGCTTACCTACAATCTTGTCTAATATATAATGCCTAGACCTCATTTTATCACTTCATTTTCACACATAAATCTTCAAGAACTAGAAAAGTTTCTCTTCTTCCTTTCTCTCTTCTTTGTGCTCGGCCAAGGATCAAAACACAAGCAAGATTCATCAATTTTACAAGATCTTTACATAAACAAGCTCCATTAGTACTCCTTTCTAAGGTTTTGAAATAAAAACCCAAGATTTTATAGGTTTTCATCTCCATAAACTCACTAATCTTTCAAGTAAGTGTACAAAACTCATTTTCATAATATTACCAAGTTAATATCATGTTCATATCATTTTTATGCAAGATCTATATGCATATGTTAGCCTTTACCACTCTATTTATACTTTTACCACTTTTAAGCCCTAGATGTGTTATATATTTAGATCCTTGGTAGATTAACTTGGATGAGGATGTTTAGGAACCCATGACACCCTAAGAAGGTGTATGGTAGGATTGAGAGTTGTTTGGTTGTAGATTGGATGGTTTTGGATTAGATATAAACTAGGAACACTCATTTTTGAAACATATAAAAACCTACTGTCTCTAAAATGAAAACGTGGGAAACTCAGTGGGTTTGGGATTATTTTTGGCCAAATATTTAGAAAATACATTCCGAGACGAAGCCGTGGCCGAAAACGGGGATAAAAACGAGTTAATAACGAAGGAGATATGATTTTTACAAGTTTAACGACGAAAACTATTTTCCGGAAAAACTGCATGCTGTTTGGTAGCATTCGACGGCTTATTTGCGGCGTTTGACGAAACCTAGATGAACCAAGCTACTAAAAATGTGTTAGCATTTATTTTTACGAAACCACGGATATAAAGAACGTCGAAAACAAGCTAATAACGAACAAGATACACGCGTTTAAACATAGATAATTCACACTAATTGTTGACAGCTTTTTAATGGGAAAATGTTTACGTACTAGAAACTATATTTTTCACATAACGACCATGGAGAACCGTATCTCTTACCCATTGGAACACATACGATAAAAGGTTTATTAACGCGACTACCATATGACATTTCAAGGTTTTCAAAACGCCAAGACTAACACGAACGTTTTATACACATTATTACACGACTAGTTTTACGTTAGCAAGTTAACATATTTATATCAAGTTTTGGAAAAACTTTACATATCAACGATAACCTATATTTTCAAAGTACGAGTGGTATAGGTTACATATACATGTACATGCACTACATTGCCTCATAATCTAAGTAGATTATGCATATTCATTTTAGGTAGCGGCTAGTGTTCGCGCCTTGTTATTTCCAAGTATTCCAAGTGTTCCAGTATTTCAATTATTCCAAGTATTCCGATTTCATAGCATTGTGTATCATCACTTCAGGTGAGTTTTCATAGCCCCGTATACATTTTATTATTGTTTTCAAATCCCACGGGGGAGAATACATTGCAACTGTTTTCCATACGAGCCAAAGTATCAGACTTCCTGTACATAGATTAAGTTACCTTGTTGCCAATTGAAAGTCCCCATATAATCATGAACCGTTAATTTACCTGTAAGCGAGAGTGAGTGGATAGATCTATCGAGGGTGACGCCTCCATCCGTGTTGGCTTTGACCAACAACCGATAGCGGATGCATTTCATGTCTTTTCATTTGAGTGTCTGGCAAAACACTCCCAGGGGCTCCAGAGAATTCAGTCACAGCGTCGGGGTCATGAGCTTAAGGCTATTGTACAATCATTTTTTTTATGTGACTTATGTCATACACTTTATACTTGTGGCTATCGTATAACTTCATTTTATTAAACCTATGAACTCTCACCAACTTTATGTTGACCGTTTTTAGCAATGTATTTTCAGGTTATTAGCTATCATGTGGGCATGCATTGGACCATCTTGGAGTCGCGGGGTCGACTTGCATCACTTATTTTCATGCACTTATGTAACCGTTTGATCTACTATGGTTTTGTTTTTAAACTTGCAACATCATTTGGGACCTATGTTTTCTAAACTCTGATTTTATTTATGATCAAACGTGTATTTTCAAAACGACACTTTAGGTCGTTCAATATATCCATTGTATGAGACGCCATGAAAGTCACACCAAGGTATTCAATTCCGCTGCCAATAACAGGTAAATTCAGGGTGTGACAGATTGGTACCAGAGCAATGGTTATAGCGAACTAGGTTGTCCTCATACCCTAGACTATAACTACCCCAACGGTAGCGTCTCATCATTACATCATAAGTGCACATTATTATTTGCGAGGATTCATTACATGGGTTATTCATTTCATTTTGTATTGTTGCCACAGAGATATGTCTTCCAATTCCCGCACTATTGTTATATTTTCTGATGTTTACATCGAGGACGCTATGTCTTCTACTACTCCCATTGTTGCACCTACTCCTCAGATTTCACTTATTGCACCACCTTTGGTTACTCGTGCACCTACAGATTCATCATCCCATACTATTCCGGTTTCCGCAGAATCCAACTCTTATGTTCCGACGTCGCAAGACGATCGGGATGTCCCTATTACTTCAGCCCATACAGAGTATACCATTTGATAAGACGTACATGCTTAGTCCTTATGGACCTATTAGAATGTTTATTGCAAGAAAGATAGTATATCTTCATTCCCTCACTATTAGAACACTCACTACTCATGTATTACCACCAGTATCAGCTACTCATACCACTATTGGTCGTCCCATAGTGCATACTCCAGTTTTACCGCTTAGACATCGCAAGATAGCGTAAAAGAAGGTAGTGATTCCTTCAGTATTATCACCATCGACTTCATCATCATCATATGGAACCCCATTTATACCATCACATTTCAGGGACTCTACTCACATACTTAACTTACCGCTTGAGAAGCGTACATGGTTTGATACACCATTACCATCTACCACTAAGGACACTACACCACCTTATAGATTAAGGTTGATGAGAGTTCGAGAGCCCTTACTGTTAGACAACCTACTACTCTTCATCGTTAGATGATGATCTCTAACTAATTGAGACTACACATGAAGGTTTGGATGCCCCACAAACCAAACAAGAGCAACAACAAATCGCCAAAGAGTGGCATTCCTCGCAAAGACTCTATACTATCTCAGGTATAATCGACTCATACTTCCATGACATAATGAACCAACAAGATGCTTTGAGCAATATTACACCACCACAAGAGAACTCTTCACAACTCCCTCTTCATTACCAAGTTTGATTACATCACATTCTAAACCGATGAGTTGGATTTCATCATTGGTCATCGTAACAACACCCCACCAATCAGATATGACACCGAGACCTTCGAGATTCGGGAGTCTAACATTGCCTTTCAGTACGACCATTGTCATTTCCTTTTTCCCATTCTCACTTGACATGAATTAGATAACATCTTGTGGATGACACCAAGATCACGGACTCAACAGGAACATCTATAGATTCCTCAAGGATGGATTAGAATCTACATTATCTCAGACATGAATCGATGCACAACCCCGGACCTCACTTCAGGACATCATCCTAGCTTTTACCTTTACTCGCTTTTACTATCATCTTGGCCACGGGAAGTGTGGCGTGGTTCAAAGAAACTTGTGGTATTTTGATTGTTGTACAACGAGATCCCCAAGTATTGACTTTACTATATGGGTATGGTTGTGCTATCTATGACACCGGTCAATGTAGACCAAAATTTTTAAGTGTTGTATTCATGTGTTATGAGGATATACGCATGGTTGTGGTGGTATACCTAGTGAACAATGATCGTTGCTATTACGAGTACTCATGGTTGTATTTTATACACGCTGAGGTTGTACATGTTGTGGTTGTACATATCGTGGTTGTATTTACACTTGTGGTGGATATATATATACATGTTGTGGTTGTATATATATTGTACGATAATCATTTCTAGTATGATTGTTGTTGATGTATTCTGTTGTGATCTACCAGAATTATGGCACCTAGGAAAGCTAAAGCCAAGGCTGCTGCAACGACTTCCCCAGAAATGACTCAGGCTGCTATCCGGAAGCTCGTTAGGGATAGTGTAGCCGAAGCTCTAGAGATTGAAAGAGCCGCTGTTGCCGCAAGAGCTGCCGAAGATGCTTCTCGGATAGGGACATCGGGAGAAGCTAGCAACGGAACCAATGGGAAGAAATGTACTTACAAGGATTTCAAGAGTGGAGATCCTACTTTGTATAAGGGTACTGAAGGGGCTACTGCCATGGTTCGATGGTTCGAACATACTGAATCTGTGTTTATCTTATGCAATTGCCCGGATGACTACAAGGTTAAGTTTGCCGTTAGTACACTTCGCGATCAAGCCTTATCGTGGTGGAACTCTTATGCAAAGCCCATAGGGATGGAGAATGCTTACAAGGTCACATGGGACGAGTTCAAAAAGTTGGTAACTAAGAAGTTTTGCCCACGAACCGAAGTGAAGAAGTTGGAAGTAGAGTTCTACGATCTGGTAACCGTGGGAAATGACATTGAGACTTATATTCGGAGGTACCAAGAGTTAGCCGCTCTATGCCCATCTATGGTGCCTGATGATGAAAAATTGGTAGAGAATTTCATTGGTGGATTGCCCGAAAGCATCCGTGGTGATGTGATTTCTTTTGATCCGCAAACTCTTGATGAGGCAATCAGGATGTCTCAAAAGCTCATAGCTCAAGTTCTAAAGAAAGTGACACCCGCCAACAACAACAACAATAACTTCAACCGAAACCGTAACTACAACAATAACACCAACAATTACCAGAACAACAACAACAAAAGGAAATGGGATGACAACCAAGGTAACAACGCCAACCAACCACCACCCAAAAGACAAGAAACTGCACGGGCCTATGTTGCGGGTCCGACTGAAAAGAAAGGTTACGCCGGTACTCTACCAAAGTGTAACAAATGCCAAACACATCATAACCCGGGGGATTGCCCTAAACCTTGTTTCAATTGTGGGAAGATCGGTCATCTGGCTAAGGGATGCAGGGCTGCTCCTGGGGGAAATAATCAGAATCCACCGCCAACATGTTATGGTTGTGGAGAAGTTGGACACTTTAGGAACAATTGCCCGAAAGGAAATCAGGACATGGGGACCAAGAGGAATTAACTCGAGGAATAGCGTGCGTGTTTGGGAGAGAGACCGTCAGGACATTAGCAACATCAAAGACAACAACAATGCTTAACCAGAAGGAGTTCATGTTTTAATAAACCGTAGTTGAGCCCTCTAGGGTTGTATCTTTCTTTTGTACTTTCCATAGGTACGTTGGTGTAACCTAGTTGTATTAAGCACTTTCATATCCAATGTAATACCTATCTTTTGTTATCTTCGCGATAATCATAACCATCGTTTATTCCATTCCTATTCCAATTGCTCAATTCTCTATAGTTTCGCAACAATATACCTTTATCTTACTAGGGATTAGGCCGATTTCATTCTTGACGGATTAGTAGACTAACACCATTTCATAAGATTCATCCATGTATCCAATGAAACCTTCAACAAATTTAATGCAAGTTATTTTACTACCCTACGGGAGAACTATTTTTTAGAACTTTCAAAATAAACCATTTGGTACCACCCTATAAATGGATTTCCTGTCATTTTATCAAGTATTTACTACCGCTACGCGAGACAATTTTCATGTTACTTTCAAAGGAAATATCTAGAAAACCATTTATCAAAACAACACGCTGAACACCATCTAAAACTTTTGGGAAAAAGTAATACCGTTTCAATTTAACCAAGCAACGCATCGTTGGTCCTCAATTATACATAGCCTGATCACCTATGTATAATTCGGGAGGAACTATGCCGTGAAGAAAATAGTCACATTTTCAGAAATTATTAATAACAATCTTCATTCAAAAGCTTTGTAAACAAATAGAATTTTTCATGAACACCCCTTTTAACAAACTTCCACCGGATACTTACATCACTCATCACTCACTCAGCCATTAAGTTGAATTTGCACCATTGACTTCTCTAGGAGAGACTCTACATTATGAAGGATATTTTTTTTGACATAGAAACGGCGAAAGGATAGACGATACCCCTCAGATTTCTAGCAATCCCTTAAGATATTCCTTTTCTAATCGGATATACACGCTCTACCATCGTTAGCCCGACGAATCCTTAAGAGAACTTCCTGAGCACTATAGGATGTATTCAACACCACATAACCAACTTTGAATGGATTAGGATAATCTTTCGAGTATTGACGAATTTCATCATCAGCAAAAATAACCATCACGGGAATATATAAAGGCACCATTTAAGACACCCTATGGCCGAAGTGACCATATACATATTTATATATCGAATTTGGAAAGTTAAATTCACGGACCTAGAACTAAACCGGGAGACAACAAAGGAAATTTCACAAGTCAAGAATCAGTTACAAGAAATGAGAAAACAATGGAAGTTAGGTCGATGCATGATGCACATCATACGAAATTGATACCCTTGAACAACGAACCTCCTAGATTCAAGTAAAAGCACGAACTATGATTGAAAGCCTTGCCTTGGAAAGGCATGATACAATTTTTGGTAACCCGATAGACTGAGCTCTCGGTATTGGACCATTTCAGATTCTAGTTAGAACCGGTCAGTTGGCATACACACCTAAGTTTCCGTCAGAACTCAGCAACGTTCATAACACATTTCATGTTTCAAACCTCAAGAAGTGTCTTTCCGACGAGTCGTCCGTTATTCCACTCGAAGGAATTCAACTAGATGACAAGCTTAATTTTGTGGAAGAACCCGTAGAAATCATGGACCGTGAGGTCAAACAATTGAAGCAGAGTCGAATTCCTATCGTGAAAGTTCGCTGGAATTCTCGAAGAGGACCCGAGTTTACTTGGGAACGAGAAGACCAAATGCGACGCAAGTATCCACATCTTTTTCCCGAGCCTGCTTCCGAAACCAACAACATTTGAATTCAGGGACTGAATTCCCTTTTGGAGGGGCGACTGTCACAACCCGAGATTTCAGGTCACTTTCCTAACCACGACAATTCACTATTCATCATTTACTATTCACCAATCACTATTCATCATTTCACTATTCATCGTTTTTGGAGTCAGTTTGAGACTTCGAGAAGCGTTCAGGAATTTTACTATTCATGTGACACTATTCATCCCCGGGAGGGAATCACTATTCATGTTCATTATTCATTTCAGCGTAAACGTAGTTTACGGGTATTCATATTCGCGTAACCGGTTTGGTTTAACTGCGAAATTCATGCATCATCAGTAGGAACACTGCATACGGACTAGGGATAGTCTGCATATCATCAGATTTACATTTTCATACTATTCCACTCGTAGGTTTACCAAATTAATATTTTTATTACATTTGACGTATTACGTATAATTACTTTTAATTAAAACGTTAACGCGCGATCAATAAATATGACTAACACGTCCGACAATCCCCACGATGGTCCCGATGTATTTTTATACTCACTTTAATATCAAGAAAATTATAAAATTCATTTACCCGGTATTTTGCAAATTTATTTAATTTATATCGTATGTTTAATATAATTACGACGGTTTTTGTAAAAACTAAACAATAATTACCCGAACACCCAATACTTGTGCCCAACATATTTTTACAATTTTTATGACTTCGTCAAGTCCCGATTAACACCGTTAAATTTTATTTCTAGCAAACACGGTACCCGGTTACACTTAAAACTAATTAAAACTACACAAATCTTACATAATCTTTATAAATAATCATCACCCAACATGGCCCCCCCCCCTCCCCTTGTTTCACGCCAGCCCCCCCCCCCCCCTCCTAGCCCCCAAAACTCTTACACATACAACAACATTTAATGCTTACCTACAATCTTGTCTAATATATAATGCCTAGACCTCATTTTATCACTTCATTTTCACACATAAATCTTCAAGAACTAGAAAAGTTTCTCTTCTTCCTTTCTCTCTTCTTTGTGCTCGGCCAAGGATCAAAACACAAGCAAGATTCATCAATTTTACAAGATCTTTACATAAACAAGCTCCATTAGTACTCCTTTCTAAGGTTTTGAAATAAAAACCCAAGATTTTATAGGTTTTCATCTCCATAAACTCACTAATCTTTCAAGTAAGTGTACAAAACTCATTTTCATAATATTACCAAGTTAATATCATGTTCATATCATTTTTATGCAAGATCTATATGCATATGTTAGCCTTTACCACTCTATTTATACTTTTACCACTTTTAAGCCCTAGATGTGTTATATATTTAGATCCTTGGTAGATTAACTTGGATGAGGATGTTTAGGAACCCATGACACCCTAAGAAGGTGTATGGTAGGATTGAGAGTTGTTTGGTTGTAGATTGGATGGTTTTGGATTAGATATAAACTAGGAACACTCATTTTTGAAACATATAAAAACCTACTGTCTCTAAAATGAAAACGTGGGAAACTCAGTGGGTTTGGGATTATTTTTGGCCAAATATTTAGAAAATACATTCCGAGACGAAGCCGTGGCCGAAAACGGGGATAAAAACGAGTTAATAACGAAGGAGATATGATTTTTACAAGTTTAACGACGAAAACTATTTTCCGGAAAAACTGCATGCTGTTTGGTAGCATTCGACGGCTTATTTGCGGCGTTTGACGAAACCTAGATGAACCAAGCTACTAAAAATGTGTTAGCATTTATTTTTACGAAACCACGGATATAAAGAACGTCGAAAACAAGCTAATAACGAACAAGATACACGCGTTTAAACATAGATAATTCACACTAATTGTTGACAGCTTTTTAATGGGAAAATGTTTACGTACTAGAAACTATATTTTTCACATAACGACCATGGAGAACCGTATCTCTTACCCATTGGAACACATACGATAAAAGGTTTATTAACGCGACTACCATATGACATTTCAAGGTTTTCAAAACGCCAAGACTAACACGAACGTTTTATACACATTATTACACGACTAGTTTTACGTTAGCAAGTTAACATATTTATATCAAGTTTTGGAAAAACTTTACATATCAACGATAACCTATATTTTCAAAGTACGAGTGGTATAGGTTACATATACATGTACATGCACTACATTGCCTCATAATCTAAGTAGATTATGCATATTCATTTTAGGTAGCGGCTAGTGTTCGCGCCTTGTTATTTCCAAGTATTCCAAGTGTTCCAGTATTTCAATTATTCCAAGTATTCCGATTTCATAGCATTGTGTATCATCACTTCAGGTGAGTTTTCATAGCCCCGTATACATTTTATTATTGTTTTCAAATCCCACGGGGGAGAATACATTGCAATTGTTTTCCATACGAGCCAAAGTATCAGACTTCCTGTACATAGATTAAGTTACCTTGTTGCCAATTGAAAGTCCCCATATAATCATGAACCGTTAATTTACCTGTAAGCGAGAGTGAGTGGATAGATCTATCGAGGGTGACGCCTCCATCCGTGTTGGCTTTGACCAACAACCGATAGCGGATGCATTTCATGTCTTTTCATTTGAGTGTCTGGCAAAACACTCCCAGGGGCTCCAGAGAATTCAGTCACAGCGTCGGGGTCATGAGCTTAAGGCTATTGTACAATCATTTTTTTTATGTGACTTATGTCATACACTTTATACTTGTGGCTATCGTATAACTTCATTTTATTAAACCTATGAACTCTCACCAACTTTATGTTGACCGTTTTTAGCAATGTATTTTCAGGTTATTAGCTATCATGTGGGCATGCATTGGACCATCTTGGAGTCGCGGGGTCGACTTGCATCACTTATTTTCATGCACTTATGTAACCGTTTGATCTACTATGGTTTTGTTTTTAAACTTGCAACATCATTTGGGACCTATGTTTTCTAAACTCTGATTTTATTTATGATCAAACGTGTATTTTCAAAACGACACTTTAGGTCGTTCAATATATCCATTGTATGAGACGCCATGAAAGTCACACCAAGGTATTCAATTCCGCTGCCAATAACAGGTAAATTCAGGGTGTGACAGGTGCGCCCATAAGACATGCGACAATTCGTCCACCCATCTTCCTTTGTGTTTGTCCAGGCGCGCTTTAATTCCTTCGCCTAGACTACGATTTGCGCGCTCAACTAAACCATTGGTTTGTGGGTGTTTTACTGATGCGAAGTGTTGTGTGATATGTAACTCTGTGCACCAGTCTTTGAACGGGTTATCACGGAATTGTTTTCCGTTGTCCGAAACGATTTCCCCAGGTAATCCAAAACGGCATACAATATTTTCCCAAACAAAGCGTTTTACTTGATTACCTGTGATTGTCGCTACTGCCTTCGCTTCGATCCATTTAGTGAAGTAATCGATTGCAACAATAAGGAATTTAAGTCCTCCCGCTGCTACAGGGAAAGGACCCGCAATGTCGATACCCCACTTGTAGAATGGCCATGGCGAAGTGATAGGTGTTAGCTCTTGTTGTGGTCTGCGCGGGATGGGTCGATGAGCTTGGCAGTCATTGCATTTCTTTATCACATCGCGCGCATCACGGTGCATAGTAGGCCAATAATATCCTGAGCGCAATGCTCGCGCTACGACGGACCGTGGTCCTGAATGCATACTGCATGAACCAGCGTGGATCTCTCGGAGTACGTAATCTGCCTGAAGAGGTCCAACGCACCGAAGCCATGGTTGTAGGAATGAGCGCCGATATAGGATACCATCTCTAAGTTCGAACCTCTGCGCTGTGCGCCGTATCCGTCGAGCGTCTTTTTGCTCATCGGGCAATTTGCCCTTGCTTATAAATTCGATAATAGGGGTCATCCACGTAGGGTTCTCTTCCTCTATTACTGTGGATATCTCCATCTCCGAGATGGATTTGTTCTTTAGGATCTCCACTAAGACTTGTTTTGACAGGTGCGCGAAGCTAGTAGATGCGATCTTGCTTAGCGCATCTGCTTTCTTATTTTCACCTCTAGGAACTTGCTTAATGGTGAACCTGTCAAAGCCTTGTATTAGCGATTTGGTCTTGTCAAGGTATTGGACCATGTTATCCTCTTTAGCCACATATTCGCCCAACACATGGTTGGCTACCAATCGGGAGTCCACATTTGCTTCTAGGTTGCGTACACCCATTCGATTTGCAATGCGTAATCCAGCGATTAGGGCTTCATATTCTGCCTCGTTGTTCGTGGCTGTGAATTCAAAACGCAGTGCGTAAGTGAATTCCATTCCTTCTGGATTAGTGAGGATAAGGGCAGCGCCTGATCCATCAACACATGAAGATCCATCCGTGAACAAGACCCATGGTTCTTGTAAGTCTACCTTGCTCGGTGGTGGTGCGTCATCGGTATCTGGTTTTTCGATGATGAAGTCTGCTAATATTTGCCCTTTAACCGCAGTGCGTGGTCTGTAAGAGATGTTATACTCGCCTAGTAGCACACTCCATTTTTGTAATCGCCCTGATGCGTCAGGTTTAGAGATAACTTGTTTGATAGGTTGGTCGGTAATCACTGCTATTGGGTGCGCTTGAAAATATCTGCGTAGTCTTTTGGCAGCAAATACTAATGCCAAGACCAACTTCTCCATTGGGCTGTAATTGATCTCTGTCTTCTTGAGTGCTTTGCTCACAAAATACACCGGTGTTTGTACGGAATTCCTATCCGTCAGTAGCACTGCGCTGATCGCTCCATGGGTTGCGGATAAGTAGACGATTAGCTCCTCCCCTGGTCGGGGTGCAACTAGCTTAGGTAGCGCTGCTATATGTTGCTTAAGCTGTGTGAAAGCTTCTTCCGCTTCCGCAGTCCAACGAAAGTCTCCCTTTTTAGTACACTTCTTGAGTGTTTTAAATAAAGGAAGTGACTTATCCGCTGATTTGGACAGGAATCTGTTCAAACCGGCTAGCTTTCCATTCAGAGATTGAACTTCTTTCAGCGTGCGCGGTGAAGGAAGTTGGATGACAGCCTCTGTTTTTTCTGGGCATGGCTTAATGCCATCTGGTTCTATCAAATATCCTAGGAACATGCCTTCTGTAGCGCCAAAAGTGCATTTCTTAGGATTCAACTTCATGTTGATCTTTCGTAGTGTTGTGAATGTTTCTTCAATGTCGCGCACCACTTCATCTTCAGTATGGCTTTTTATGACGAGGTCATCCACATAGACCTCTAGGTTGCGTCCCACTTGCTTCTCGAACGCATTATCTACCAGTCGCTGGTAGGTGGCGCCCGCATTCTTCAGGCCAAAAGGCATCTTTGTATAACAAAAAACGCCTTGGCTTGTGTGGAAGGCTGTTTTTTCCTCGTCCTCCTTGGCCATTTGGATTTGGTGATACCCTTTGTATGCATCTAAGAAACATTTAAAAGGATACCCGCACAGAGATTCCACCTTCCAGTCTATTTCTGGTAGTGGGTAGCAATCCTGTGGACATGCTTTATTAAGATCAGTGAAGTCTACGCACATCCGCCAACTGCCATCGCTCTTTTTGACCATTACTGGATTGGAGAGCCAATCATGGTAATAAACTTCTCGCATGATGCCAGCGTCCACAAGTTTGTGTACTTCTTCCAGTATGGCTTTTGCGCGCTCTGGAGCCTGGCCGCGCTTTTTCTGCCTTACTAGGGAATATCCTTGTGGGATTTGTAACTTGTGTTCTGCAATTGAGCGTGGCACACCAGTCATGTGTTTTGGTTCCCATGCGAAGATATCCAGATTCCTTTGTAAGAGCGCGCATACAGCCGCTTTGCCTTTGTCAGACAATGACCCTCCAATCGACACTTCTTGTTCCGGATATTCAGGGTGAATTGCAACTTTTAGGTTTGATACTTTGGCTGCGCTCTGTTCTGGGGTATTCGTTGTTTCGCATGTAATCGTGTTACATTCTTGAGGTGGTGCGGCGCTATTGTAGATGGTGACAATGCCACCTTCTACTGAGAATTTGAGCATCCCATGCGCTGTGGAAGGTACTGCGCGTATTGCCGAGATTCCTGGTCTTCCGATAATGCCATTGTATGATGAAGGAGATCTGATCACCATAAAATTCATCCAGGCTGTCGCGGAGTGTTCCTTACTACCAACAGCGACTAATAGGCGCAGTTGCCCCATAGGCCATACCTTTTTTCCTGTAAAGCCAGTAAGCGCAGTCGTGGCTGGACTTAACTGTCTTTGTATCTCAGGGCGCAATCTCTTGAAACAATGTTCATACATTATATCCGCTGATGCGCCTCCATCAACGTACATGCGGTGGATGTCATGACCCCCCGTATTTATTTCAATGGTGAGTGGTTCTGCCACTGCGTTGTCCGCGGCCAAGGTGGGGAAATAAATTTCGCTTCCATGAGAGAATTTCTGGCTCACCTTTTGCCTAGTCTTTCGCTGCCATGATTGTATCATGTAGATAGTATCAGCTTTTTCCTTAGGCGCTTCTTTCTTGCCTCCGGTTCTCTGCTTGTCTTTCCCATCCTTGATATTTTTAACGAGGTGGTCCAATCTGCCTTCTTTCACTAGTTTCTCAATTAGTTGGCGTAATTGGACACACTCATTAGTGGTATGGCCCTTCTGTGCGTGATACTCGCAGTATCCATTCCCTACGCGCCGATCTTCAGGGGTGCGCATAGGTGGGGGTCTTGGAAAGTTCGCACCTTCCGTTGCAAATATCTCCTTTGGAGTTTTTGTTAGTGGGGTGTACTTGTCGTTTCCCCGTCCGCCCCCTTGGGTGCGATAACTTTTGTTACGATTGCCACTCTGGTCATTGGATTGTCTCCTTGACTCTTCTTGTGACCTATGGTTCGAGTAGCCTTTCTTGCTATCCGCAGCGGCTGCTTCTCCTTGGACGAAGGACCTTGTGCGCTTCATGAGTTCGTCAAAGGTTTGGGGAACCCTATCATTTAACTTTTTTATCAGATCTGGGTTATTGATTGCGTTCATAAACCCTGATATCTTTAATATTTCTGGGCATGCCTTGACCTGCATGCATTTATCCTTATAGTGCTCCATGAAAGCGCTTGTGGATTCCCCTTGACGCTGTTTTACCCTAGCGAGCTCGACAGGGTTTTTGGCGCACCTCTTTCTTTAAGTAAAGTTTAAACGAAACGCCTTTCGCAACTCTTCAAACCCACCGATGCTTCTGCGTGGAAGCTTACTGAACCAGTTGCGCGCATTCCCTACTAATGTAGAGTTAAACATGTGGCACCACACTGGTTGTGGCCAATTTTCGATAGTAGCTGCTGATTCGAAAATTTTTAGGTGATCATCAGGATCACCTGTCCCATCATATGTTTTGACATTAGCAGGCATGCGCCTTCTCTTATTTTCCGAAAAATCGCTGATGCGCCTGGTGAACGCATCAACTTTTTGGCGACGCCAGGGACGAGACATGTCTTCGTCTTCCTGGTCGCGGTATTTTCCCTTTGATTTCCAGTGTCCGGTTTCTTTGTCCTCGTTGTCCGAGGAATCACTTGAGGATGGGCTTATTCTTTTACGACGCTTGCGCCAACTATCATCGGAATCCGAGCTTGCTCCTCTGCGGCGCTTGCGCCGACTATCCTCGGAATCGGAGCTTGAAGGGCTTTCACTTGGGGAGCACCGTCGCCCAAGCCTGTCATGAACCCTGCGACTACCAAGCCTAGTGTGGACATTGGCGCGTCGTTCCCCATCTTCATGCTCCTCCAGATACTGAAAGTCGGCTGCTTCGTCGTCCACAACCTTCCTTCCAATCCTAGTAAACACTGGGTGTTTGCGGCTATCCTTCTCGCGTCTTTCCTTTCGGTAGCGCGGTGGGGATGCTTCATGTTCAGGGTCGAAGTTGAGCCTGGCGTGCAGACTTTGGCTTGACCTCTTTTTTGCCTCCTCTCGCATGAGCGCAGCCAAGGCTTCGTAGTTTTGAGATACGAAATCACTTGGCGCCAGTTCAGGCGTAACTCCTTCTAGCGCGAGGGAATCTGTCTCCACAACGGATTCCTTGTTTCGGATAGGCCATTGGGTGGCTCAGTGAAGTTTACTTCTGGCATGGTGAGAGGAGTGCGTGTAGGTCTACCGCGCTAGTACTTGTTGTAGTAGCATTGGTAGTCATAGTGAGCGGTTCTATTGGAGTAAAGAGCAGATCTGAGTACGATCCTAAGCTTCTGGGCGCACTGGTTGTTCCAGAGGCCTGCTTAGAGGCCGCATCAGTTTGCTGTTTCTTCCCTAGTAGGTCGTCATGCGTTTTCTTCGCATGCGGAGTCCGCTGATTTCCGTGTTTCGTCATTCTAATTCTTTAGCAAAGTTCTTAGTGTAGGGTCCCACGGATGGCGCCACTTGTTGATACAAAAGTTGAGCGTTCCTTGATTCCGTACCAATCAGATCTTAATGCTTGAGACCTGCGCACTAAGAAAACAAAAAGACACCGTTAGGCTTATCGTGGGATTGTCTCCCACGATTATCCTCCGGCGTGAGAGTAAGTAATCGGTTTTTAGGGTTTGTAGAAGAGTTAGGGTTCTTGAGATCGTACCTTTGTGAGGGTTGAGGTGCCCTCTATATATGGACACGAAATCCTTATTGGTTTCGTGTTCCCCAATCTTCAGTCTATCCCGCGTAGGGCGGTTCATTGATATATATCCCATAAATAGAAGATATACTATCAAAGCCATAAATAACATTGGGCTTGGGCCATCGTAAGCCCAAACCGCTATCGTGATAGCCCATTCGTGATGGGCTTAAGTCCATTCGTGATGGACTGGAGTATGGGTCGGGTTCGTGACCCGAATACGGACTATACATCATCAATAGCAGTTTGTATCTATCTAATATAAGTAGTTAAGATATGAGAATTACATGAGTCATTTTTATATGATGATATGTTTTAATAATAAAAGTTACTTATATACTTATTATCTTATTACTAAGATTTTATTGATAAAAACTATAAAATCTCAACATCAAATAATAATGTTCGTTTAAACCGGCTACAACGCGCGGGTATTAAAACCTCGTTAACAGCATAACATGTGAAAGGAAAAACTAAGAAAAACATACAGTCCATAGTTTTGAGTTAACTTCGAAAATAAAATAAAACTGTCATGCACTATTGAATAATATCAACTTACTACTATCGACAACTGTATTTTTATGATTCATATTAAATAGCCAGGATAACGCTCATCGCCCAACTAAAGTATTAAATTCGATATATAATAGATATATAATAAGTTTGATTTACCATTTAATTTTCAGTAAAAGTGTTAAATAAGACAACGCTCATCGTCCAACTAAATTATTAAATACATATATATTTATATAATAAGCTCAATTTTACCATTTTACTTTTGATAATAGTGTTGTGTGCTAATTTTACAAATTGATCTAAGATTGTTTAAACACTACATAAAATGAAAATCGAGGAAAAGATCATTGATTTTAATGTAAGAATCAATGTTAATTCTGATGATTAAACGTGCGCATTATATTTGAGGTATGAATGTTGATATATAAATAAAACGATCAAATATATTATAATCTGGAATATATTATAAAGCATTTATGGCTACCACCTAAGTAGTTTTTATTGGTAAATCAAGTTCTTAAGTACATTGATGTGGACGCATAGTCCGGACTGGGCCAGACAATGGGCCAGGCCCGGGTAACAGCGGCCCACTCTACGCTAAACCCTAATCCATGCCTTATAAATACAAGGCTAGGAACTCCTTATTAACTACGACCTAACAGGTTACCCTAAACCTAATAACTCTCATACGCTATATCGCACCATGACTAACTTGACCGTCGGAGGTGGATCCCGGGGCTACGGCCTCGGGTCCACTCCTAACGGGTTCTCTTTGTTGAACAGGTCTAATAGGGCTCGAGAAGACGACTAACGGCCCAGGGAGAGTCGTTGAATCAGTCCGCGCCAGATTATGTATCAACAGATTGGCGCCATCCGTGGGACCCGACAAGTTTCGTGATCTCACATCACCGGAAAGCAACCATCGTGTTCAAAAACCGGTATTATTTATTATCAATTCGTACTACGAATCATTAAATATACATTGCCATCATTAATTATGCATCGACATCATCGCACTGCAATTAAACATGACTGACTTTTGCAAAAGGTATTTTATTTATTGTCGTACATGCACTTTGATTAGTCAAAAAAGATGTCATGCGACGTCAGTGGTGGAAGTTAATTGTAATACAAATTGATTTGCTATTTTCTGCTACTGTATCGATTAATTATAAATCAATGTTTTTTTTTGCATATCTTTTAATTGGTAATAAGATATGTTAAAGATTTTACATAAATCTTTTAAATTGGTAAACACGATTTTACCTATAACGCACTAAGTCCGCACGATCGGACCTATTATATCTTTTAGCCGCGAACAGCGCAGTCACGATAAATCTACCCGCGTTAGGCCGTGCGTATTGAGATCTTCGCAGATTAGCTACATGCTGCGCACACCGCACCACGATGCTAGTCAATCGCCATGAGCGCACTGGACGAAAGCCGTGGTCCTCTGCGATCATCCACAAAACGTTAGAGTCTATGCGGTCACGATAAATCTATCTGCGTCTGTGCGTGCAATTGAAACTATTAGTCGCTGTCATGGTACATCCATCCGCGCCATTGTTTTTATTATAATAAAAAAGAAAACGATCATGAGCGTACTGCGTTCGTAGATTAGCTACGTGCTACTTATTTTATGTAGTTTGTAAAACCTCACGATAGGTGTAATTCGCACTACCACTTCTCTTATATGTTAATTTTACATGCTACGTGCTATATATATGCTATGCGCTAATTTTTTATTTCATTATCTTTTATATGTTGCGATGCGCAGCATATACTTCTAATATTTGCATTGAGTATTTTTTTTCAGAATTTGAATAAGTAAGTTTAATGCTCCTACACGAGTAGCACCATCAAACTTGGGGGGCTACCAGGATACGCACTGTGTGAGTACGCATCACGCAGGTATATTTGAAAGCAAATCGTACGTAAGAGGTATTGCAAGCCCGGTACAAAGAGGGATTTAAATATTCGCGCCATCTCACCGCAGGGGAGACGTCCTCTGTTGGTTGTAAAGACGGATGTAATGTTCGCACCTTGTCTGCGCACAGCGCACATCTTTGTCGCGCACAGCGCGCACTTCTGCCACAGAAGCACGTCTTCTGTCGCACCATGCTGCATCGCTACTGGTACAGAAGGTACGCCCTTACCCAAGATGCAGCATACGGAATCCACCTTCACCATTGTGAGACAATCACAATCGCAATGTCAATGTTACTCAGGACGCGCCTACAAGGTCGCACCAACAAGGACGCGCCTATAAGGTCGCGCCAACAAATTCGCGCCAACATGGTCATCACGCACTGCACCACAGACCCGGTGCGCACTGTCGCATTTGGGCTGCGCGTTATGGTCACGCCAGCATGGTTGGTTGAGCCTACGCGGCCAGGAACAGAGCTTAAGTTTAGCATCTGCACTCAGGTCATGCGCATACTAAACTTGGGGGGCTTGTGGACGCATAGTCCGGACTGGGCCAGACAATGGGCCAGGCCCGGGTGACAGCGGCCCACTCTACGCTAAACCCTAATCCATGCCTTATAAATACAAGGCTAGGATCTCCTTATTCTCTACGACCAAACAGGTTACCCTAAACCTAACTCTCATACGCTATATCGCACCATGACTAACTTGACCGTCGGAGGTGGATCCCGGGGCTACGGCCTCAGGTCCACTCCTAACGGGTTCTCTTTGTTGAACAGGTCTAATAGGGCTCGAGAAGACGACTAACGGCCCAGGGAGAGTCGTTGAATCAGTCCGCGCCAGATTATGTATCAACAAGTTCTTAAGTACATTGATATGGTTTTTAAGCATGAAAGGTGTCATTCTTACACAAGAGTAAACTTGTTTAAGAGATGAATTTGAAATTTGTCACTGAATTTATTGCTGAGTATCTCATAATATATATTTTTAAGTTTACATTTTAAGTAGCAATATTACATAAATATCTTTTAAACTGATTCAAACTATTTAGCCAAATAATAAGAAATGACTATATTTCCCTTTCTAAACTAATTCAATAATAAGAAGAGTATGTCATAATCTATATTTTTAAGTTAAATTTGAAGTAGCAATATTACATAAATATCTTTTAAACTAATTCAAACTATTTAGCCAATAATAAGAAATGACCATATCTCCCTTTCTTAACTAATTCAATAATAAGAAATGACTATATTGCCCTTTTTTTAAAGCTCTGCTGAACAAAAGTGTTACATCAAAATTTTGGGTTTGACCATGTTAATCTTACGCTAACTTAGCTCTTCTTCTTATTAATCATCATAACTTGTTCATATTAAAGCATAGTTCTTAGCCTAATAGTTCATACACTCACCATTAGTTTTTGCCTTTGAAATGAGCAACTGGCATAAAATACATGTTTAACCAGAAACTAAATTGGCGTATGAGAAAAATGCATTTGACGAATATTTTCATTGCTCCCTAAATCTAGATTCATTCAGATGGTCTAACTTGACACCTTTGCGCAAACAGCAGAAACTTCTATATACATTCCTTCATTATACTTGTATCTTTAAGTCATCAAACTATGCATCAATGGCCTAAAATCCCACTAAACTATAAAATGTCACCCTGACATTATAACTCAACATCTTCTTTCACTTTCAGTTCTTGATGTGAATATAAAACTTAACACCTTGTCATTTCAACTTTATCAGTTATCATTTTCTTGTTTCATCTGCTAAGGTTGTCTGCCTAAGTTTGTGAGTCTTGCGCTCAAGTAGCCGCACATATATCTTTGCATATAAAAAACATCTTAAAGTGTTTGTAACATGTAACATATAAATAGTGTTAGAAATATCATTTTTCGGTGTCATATTCATAATAAAGTTATTCGCCCTAACAAGGATTTTTAGAACCAAGCTTATTAGCTTAAGTTAGATGGCTAGCTTAGTTACATGTTACAAGGAACAACTATTTTTAAAGTCCCTAAACGTGACTTTCTTCTTGGACATGTGTCACGAAATTCGATGTAACGTGTCCTGCAAATACATTATCCAATCACATATACTCGTAAATGCATAGTCTCCCCTCACCGATTAAGAAATAAAGCTCTAACAACTTTTCTCAGCAATGTTTAATGATCAATTGGCTATTTTAGAGAAAGCCAAACTAGCTAATGAATTTGCAAGCTGTATTCGTTGTCCGCATGCCAAATTTAAGCTTCCCTTCTCCTCTTTGCTACGACTTCCTTCCTTTCTCGATTATCATTCTACAGTAATTCTCTATTTATGGAACTGAAGGATAAGTAATTTCACATACCTATTATATACGTAAGAAAGAGATTGCTAATAACCCAAAGCAAAACCAAAGGGAAAAGCCTTGATTTTCAAGCTTAACCTATGCTTTGATCTCATCTATTAGATTTGTTTCCATTTTTCAATCAAGTCTAACAAGAATTGGTGTAGCAATGGATGTGAGGCAAGTAATGGCAGCGGTTCTTACATTTTCCATGTTTGTGATGCTCGGCAACATGATCAAAAGAGACCACTTCGATGGGGATGTTTTGGTAAGTGTATCGAAGATCATATCTTCCATTAACCATTCATTATCCTATCTATGAACATTCTTGTGGGTGATCGTCTATTTTATGCTTCATTTTGTGTTCTTGTCATAACATATGTGTCTATAGTTAAATGCTGCATATCAAATCTATTTGATTTTCTATATTGAAGCCATTGAAGTTTTATCCATATCAATGGTGAAACTATTCCCCAATTTTCCACAAAATCTTTACATGGTTGTGGATTTAAATTTAAGAAGTCTCATATCCTATTACAATATTGCTCTTAAATCTTATACTTTTTTTTTTTTTTTTTTAAATTATGGAATTATCTAAACTTTTTTAAGTGTCTAAGCTCTTGTGAAAAAACCTTTTTAGCGTATATGTTTTTTTACAAAATATCATGGTCAAATATAGTTATAAATATGATATTAAACTTTTGATTATTTTCTTTAGACACGAGGATGCTATAAAACTTTGACTTCATTTGTTTTAATACAAGTCAAAGTTTCATAACATCCTTAAATAATGACAAAATATAAGAATTATATAGACTGTAAAAACAAGACAGAAAACATGAGCAGTAGATATTTAACATGAGACAATAACAAAAATTATATCAATTTAATTAGACATTGAAAGAGTAATGTTGCTACAGATCATTTATCTAACTAGTGTGGGCAACGCTCGGGTGAACAACTTATTTGATAGCCTGTGACATTGAATAACATGATTGTAGGTTGAACATTCTACTCGTCGTGCACCTCGTTTCTTGTTCATAATAAGTCGTAAAGAAAACACAAAAAGTTGTAAATAGCAAATAAAGAAAATTGATTATACACATTTCGTGCAGCTCAATGTGCCAGTTGCATCGAATGTGAATGATGAACAAGACTACAACAAAATGTCAAGGCACAGTCTATATCAGCTAAATAGTGGAGTGCCCAAAAATGGTCTACCGTTAAGGCTTTGTTGGAACAATTCTTCAATACGTAAGTAGTTATATTCATTGTTGTTCCAAGAAAAGGAAAAAAAAAAAAAAAAAGGATATCTCGCAATTGAGTTTATGAATTATACGCCTTTTTCCGACAACATACAGTTATGTTAGTTTTAATTTAATTATATCACCAATTTTTGTTTTAGCAAAAGGAAGAGAAGAGTCGAAAGGTGTTGTTACCTTCTCATTAACTGATGGCCCTGAATATCACATCTCGCAGGTTTGTTCTCTCTAATTGTTATTACGAGTTTTTTTATATAACTTTGATATAGCTCACATAAAATGGTTTATTCAGGTTGCTAATGCTGTGCTAATTGCTAAACATCTTGGTGCAACTCTTGTCCTCCCGGAGATCATTGGGAGCAAGGGTTCAAAAAGGTTAGTGCAATGTAATACAAAAAAATTACAAGTAAAATGAACCTACATTCAGTCGATTTGTAATTTATAACACATGCTTTCAACTTTTATCCATGGTCTGATTTTTTAGTGAAAGGTTCAATTCAAAACTCCGGTTTAATCTTTTTCAGGGATTTGGAAGAAATTTATGATGCTGAGAAATTCATGACAAGCATGAGCGGTATAGTTCGAGTAGAAAGGCGTAAACGTCCCACAACATTAACAGAAAAGCTTGTTAGCATAAAAGTCCCATACAACGCTAAGCGAGACTACATAGCAAGAAATATAGAACCCCTGTTTAAAGCAACACAAAAGGTGCGGGTTATAACCTATTTCCCATCAGCAACCATGAAAGATGGTAAAGTTGACAATGATATGAACCCTTATTCGTGTTGGGCAACATTTAAGGCTCTTCGTTTAAAACCCGAATTGCAAGAAGTTTTGGACTCGATCACTAAGAGGCTAAGAAGCTATGATTCGCATCAGGAATTTGTTGCAATTGACTACAAGGGTGAGATGTTGGGTACGACTAATTGTCGAACTAATGCTAATAAAGGCATGAAAAACTGCTACAACCCGGTTGAAATTGCACAATTTCTTCAAAGAATTGGTAGTCCTAGAGATGCAACAATTTACTTGACTCACTCAAAAACAGATCATAGCCTTAGTCCGATAAAAGATATTTACCCAAAGACATTTACAAAGGTACGAGTAAAAGCGTCGATATTTTCTGGAATCCATATTTTTAGCCCATTTACTTATTAGCCGGTCAATTTGATGTTTCATTTTAAGAGGTCAAACAGATAATTAAAAGTTAGCTTACAAGGGAAATCAGCACAAATGAACCTCCCAAGACCCAAAGTTATTATTAATAATAAAGGTTCCTCACAAAAAAATAGTGTGTTTCACATCATCTCAAGAAAGCCATAAAATTTAATTACACATTTTGACATGTTACCCAATGTTAGCATCAATCTTTTTACATAATTTTTTTTTTTTTTTTTCTTTTTTTTTTTTTTTTTTTTTTTTTTTAATTTATTTGAAACAGGATGATATAATGGAGGCAGCTGAGAAGGCAAAGTTTTCAAAACTGGAACAAGAGATCATCGATTTCCATTTATGTTTAGTTAGTGATGTTTTTGTGCCTGCAAAATCTGGTCTGTTCTACTCAAACGTGATTGGACATCGAATAGCTGCTAGCAGAACCGATGTCCTTGTGCCGGCTCAAATCACATCAGCATTAGCACAAGATCACATCTCCTCTTACATATCAAAGAGAAGCCACCCAGCCTATGCGTGTTTCTGTCACTAAGTAAATACCAAGTGTATCTTAAACTAGAATAAGTGACTATATATTAGTCGCATCAACAAGTGTGCAGTCAAAGTTATCGTTTTTATGTTATGTTTGGGTTGTGGACGCTTATTCAATAAATTCATTTGATAAAGTTTAATAAAACAATCAAAAAAACTCGTCACAAAATATGTATAAGAATGTTATGTGCAAATCCAATATACAAAAAAGATACGCCTCATGAGGAAAGAAAAATAGTCAAAATACCAAAGAAGGGGTTCAAACATGGCCCTTTGTATGCCTCAAATTCAGTTAAATCTTCTGCTAAACGCCTATATAGTAAGTTCACTATTTGTTAGCATCACACCACTAATATCTGTTGATTTACATGTTGATGTCCAAACACACGCAAAACCCAACCAAAAGCTGAAGGTGTTTAACTGTCGTCCTCATTTCCTCTTGATGAACCTGCAATGTGTTAAAAAAGCAAAGTTTCATTACAATAGTTTCTTGCAGAAAATGCAAGACTTTGATGTTTGTTAAAGTTTTCAAGTTTCAACCCCTATGTGTTGTTTTTATGTGCGATTTAAAAATGATTGTGATAGTACTAAATAATCAGTTCTAACAAAACCAGCTGTTTGAGAAAGTGACCAGAATTGCTTATGTTGGTTCAAGTTGTAATTACCAGATAATCTTGTTGTTTGTGTTTGGCAATTCTAATAATCTATAATACCAAAAAAGATAAAATAAGTTGAGTTATTCTGGCAATACATAATGAAATAATTGTTAAATGCAATGGAAAGTGTCACAAATTAGATTACAAGAAGTGTAAATAGATAAATTTATTTATCTTTATAATCAACTTTATTGAAGTTACTGTGATATACTATCCAGAAATGATTGTTTTGCCCTTAAAATCAGATGATCAAAAGCAATATCTGTTTATCCGAAAATGATTGTTTCACACTTAAGACTGGATGAGAAAATAATCATTTTCTAATAACACAGATTTAGACATCCCATATGCATGTGAAGAGAGACCGAGAAATAAGAAGGATATGTGCCAAAGATGTACCTCTATTTCACCTATTAGAAGGTTTGCACGACATGAAAAGATCAGAAAAGTATTCACTGAATGGCCGCTCAGCAACAGGTATCAATTTCCCCACAACGGCAAGAGGCCAACTGCCAATTAGTACACAATAACATTTAGCAAAAAACAAAAGCAGCAAACTCTGTGCAAAAAAAAAAAAAAAAAAAAAAAAAAAAAAAAAAAAACCTACAGCACAAACAAACTTGACAATTTGGTATCAAACATGTTCCATAATCATATGCAAAAAAACACAAATTCAAATGATAACCGCCAACCTGATTATGCCAATTCCAAGAGAGACTAGCCACAACTGCCAGCTTAACCTAACAGTGGTTGTGAATTTTCCCAAGAACATGATTATGATCACCTGACACAAATACAGCCAATGAGTGATATTGACAAGACGCATAGTTGGTGTTGCGTGTGTGTAGGAAGATATATGAGACAGAATCTCTCACCTGAAGTACAGCAGTAAAGCCAACAATTCCAACAAACAGTCTGTTTTTTGTTACTCCTCGGAAAACATTCATCTCGTCAGGCTTCCGAGCATTAAATTCATTGAATATCTGCACTTACATTGGTTAGCAACTTCCAGTCATTAAAAGAGGCCATTACGACCCATTTATTTAAAAAGGGTCAATCTGGGTTATCTTTGATCTTCAACGGATCAAAAGGGTAGATTTAAATTATTTATCTAAAATGGAATGGACCCAAAGCCTTCCAAGAACTTCCTAAATCCCTTTTAAAAAAAAAAATACCTCTTTGATAGTATATAACTTCTGTACTCATATTTAACAGATCGATTATTTACAAAATACAAAAAAATGGATAGATATATCTTGCTAAGTCAGCCTGACCCAGCCTTTGTTATAAAGTATTTTTGAAGTGTACCCATTATCCAATACCAACCCACTCATTTATCCAACCCTTCTACGCATAAATCATCACCTGACAAAAGACAAACGCATTGAAAATGAGTGTGTTCTTCTTTTTGAGAGCATTCTCTTCAGTCTCATGCTCTAGATGCAGAATTTTTGTGCCATCAAAGTTGAGTACTAGGAGGACTGTCACTTGGTACATAGACTGTAGATTTAGCACAATACACAACCACAATGAGTATCTAAATGCTTTCTTCATAAAAAAGACATTAGTTTTTCATAAAACATGGCATTAGTTTCACAAATAATACCTGTATCAGCAAATTCCTCCACATAATGTTTGTTATAAGAGGTTCCCTGACAAAAAAATAATAGGATGAGCAAATAAATGAAATAAAGCGAGCTATTGGTTTGGTTTGGATGTCCACCGTTATCTGAAACGATAAAACCGAACCGAACCGTTTAGTAAAACAGCTCTTTTTTTTAAATAATAACTAAACCTCCTAACATTGAATCAACAGGTTGTTGGTGTTTTTTGGGCTTTAACCAAATGATGGTTATTTATATCAAACTGTAGGGCCAAAAAAAAAAGCACTATTGAGCATATTAAAAAGATTTTCGCTTAAGCCAAAAAATTAACGATTCACTGATAATGTCATAAAACCAATAACCAAATTAAGGGATCTGTTTCATTACAAAATCGAACGGTTATGAAATGGAAATGGCCAGACATTTTTGGTTATGGTCCGGTTTTGTCCAAAAACCAACCCAAACTAAACCGAGCTTAAGGCTAACTAATACTGTAACAAACGACAATTACGACTAGCCTCTTATTATAACATCTGCTAACTGAATCAGAAAAAATTAAAGACTGAAAAGTCTAACCTTCGACCAACTGGTGTTCGATCCATAAGGTGGTCGGTGGGGGGTTCAGTAGCTAGAGCAAGTGCACCAAGAGTGTCCATGATAAGATTCACCCACAGTAGCTACAAACAGCCAAAGGATTTCTATAAGGTGCTCTGTCACTGAGTATGTATGTGTGTGTGTGGGTTTAAGAGAGACAGACCTGCACGGCATTTAGTGGGACATCGCCACCCTCAATGGCTGCCACAACATTAATCACAAGTGCAGCAACATTCACAGTTAGCTGGAACTGTATGAATTTTTGGATATTTGCATACACGGATCTTCCCCATCGAACAACCTGTTTTATAATGAAAAATAACAAAAATAAATAATAAACTTTTACCAGCAGAAATAATATATAATAGAAAAAATACCTTGACAACTGAAGCAAAATTGTCATCTAGTATTATAATATCACTACTTTCTTTCGCCACTTCAGTTCCTTGTATGCCCATGGCCAGACCGATATCAGCCTACGCTCGAAGATATACAAAAAATATACTTACATGATTAAAGGGTAATAATAAAAATAAAACCAATAAAAGTACAGTCTTGTTTTTAACCTCATGTAATGCAGGGGCATCATTAGTTCCATCACCAGTTACAGCAACAACATGACCTTTCTTCCTCAGTGCTTGCACAAGTAATAGTTTATCATTAGGTGAAGACCGCCCCATCACCTGTTTCACGAAGACAGTGACAATTTCAACAACTTTTTGTCAATAACAAAACAAAAAAAATATATGTATGCATTCTTTACTTAGGAAATGACAGTTTTAGCCTTTGACTAATTTTTATACGCATTCTTTGAGATTTGTAATAATAGCTTGTGCTTCAACCACTTTGAGTTGTTTATGATTATGTACAAGCATCTATGCATTTTTCTGTTTCTTAAACATAGCCCTTAGGGCAAGGCTATGTTTAGAAACCATTTCGTTGACTAATTATTATGTGCATTCATTGAGATTTGTAATAATAACTTGTACTTCAACCACTTGGAGTTGTTTATGAGTATGTACAAACATCCACGCAGTTTTCCGTTTCTTATGCATACCCCTTAGGGCTAGGGTATGTTTAGCAAACCATTTCTTTTGTTAGTATTAGACTATCTATTTTTGGAAATTAATATACCGAAATCTTGTCAGCAACTTCAAGTCGTTGGTCTTCTGTATATCCACGGAATGTTTTTCCTTCAATTAAATTTGGTTCTTTTGCAGCTTCATTTGACTCCAATATTCCACACTCAAGAGCTATAGCTCTTGCTGTCTGAAGATTATCACCCGTCACCATTCTTACCTTCACACCAGCTTTTTTGCACAGTAGAACTGCTTCTTTCACATTTGGCCTACAAGGATCCTACATTCCAACCCATATGTTCAACCAAATCACATAAGCGCACACAAAAATGAAGAAAAAAACATAAGCATATAAATAAAGTACATTTGGCCTACATGGATCATACATCCCAACCCATATGTGCAAACAAATAGCATAACCGAACATAGCATAAATACAGATTAAGTACCTTCAGGCCAATGATTGCTAGCAAAACAAGTTCATCCTCAGGCATTTGCCAATACTCGAGTTCCTCTTCATTAGTTGGAAAACTTCCCTCTTTCATTGGTCGGTAAGCAATAGCAACACAACGCAGACTTCCAGTAGCCATAGTCTCGATAGCATTTTTGAAATATTCCACCTGCACAGATAAGTATTGTTGATAAAGTAACAGATATAAATTTATAGAAAATTTGCCAAGAAGGGTAATGTATAACATGCATTACCAAATTTACCAAAGTAGGGTATGCAATGCTTTCTCATTTTAAGTTCGATTATAAATAAAAAAAGGATTATGAAACTCAATTTATAACAAAACAGATAATTTTTGTCAAAATTATAAATTTTTTAATTCTTTCTTGGCTTCACTCCTTTATTGGTCAAAAACCAAATACTTGCTGCTTTTTTAGTCACAAATTGAATCTACGTTGCCTTTCGATAAGCGAGAAAGTAGTGGATACCCCCATGTTTACAAATTTGGTATGTTGTGTTACCTTTCTTGGTAAATTTCCCTAAAACGGACTATTATACAACAAGATGAACATATTATGATGATAATTTCTTAAACCTTATCATTATCCAAAGGCACTAAGGTCTCATTGGTATCCATATAGCTGGTACATGCAGCTAACACAATTTCAGCAGCTCCTTTCCAATGTATATGAATTTCAGAATCCGACTGCAGAATACAAATAAATAAGCAAATAAAAATAGCAAATATTTCATTTCAAATACAGCATATATACCATCAAAGATTCCAAATATAATTACCAATTTGACTGCAACACCGCCACGTTTTTTTTCTGAATTAAACGGGAATGCATGAACTATTGAAGACTCTGACCTCACGATATCAAAATTCATTCCAAGCTGCATGATATCATATATTCATAATTGATGACATGCAACGTGGGCACATGAATGAAACTGAATAAAAATAAACTCAATATTGGGCACTGACATTAACTCCCCATTGAAGAATAGCTTTCTCTGTAGGCGATCCAGAAACTTCAACATCACCGCCACCCTATCAAAAGTCAGAAACAAATGAATACTATTGTTTAATATACTTATTATATATATATATATATATATATATATATATATATATATATATATATATATATATAAAAATACAGAATATACATATGTTTAAAACATTATAGAAACTACTAAGAATCTGATCAACCTCTGGAAGAAATACGCTCCCAGTTGTATTCTGAGCTATAGCTTCAATAAGAAGAGATACGAGTCTAGACGGTAATTCTGACTTGTTATTTGGTGGATCAATTTTCTTCCCGCATATATAGGCCTCAACTACAGTCATCTGAACAAATTAGCATAAAAAAAATTTAGTTGTAGTAAATTTTATAAGATACAGAACAACCATAATATTATCTATACAGCAAAGATGCACACCAAGTTTAATGTCAAAGTTCCGGTTTTGTCACTGCATATTGTAGTAGCAGAACCCATTGTCTCACAAGCAGAAAGTCTTCTAACCTGCATTTGGAGGATTTCCAACAACATAGATTTAAAAGATTAAAAATGCAGATGAAAAGTTGGAGAAACTAAAATGAAATGTGATCAAACTTACAAGTGCCTTATCAGCCATCATTTTACGCATCGAGTATGCAAGCCTGTGAAAAATAACAGATACATGATGTAATAAAGCTAATTTTATCCAAAAAACAAAGCCTGCTAATCGAGAAACTAAACAGGACAGATGTTGGCCCAAAACAATTTTTGTCCAGAAAATTTAAAGCTTCGATAGATAGTTGACATGTCCAACACTACTACAAGATATATATTATTTAAATAATAAGCTAATTAAAGGATTCAAATTTCCTAATGCAATTGATCATATAAGGACAAACTTACGTTAATGTGACGGCTAAGGGTAGCCCTTCTGGCACAGCAACAACAACAATAGTGACCTATTACACAACACATTATATATTAATTAGATTTATTCTATTTATGTTAATTCTTTAATCTAACTTGTATAATTAAAAAAAATTATATGCACTTCAAGATTAACACGATATGCTAAAATTACATACTGCAACAGTGAATTTTTTGATAGCTCCATCTACAGCATCACTAAGACTAGTTTTGCCACCAATAAACTCTACAGTTCCATCAGGCTTCTTCGAATGCCCAGTGAAATACCTACCAAACAAAAAAGTAAACTCTCAAAAGATACAAGCTCAAGACAGAAATTACCATCATCATGTATCTTTATATTAGTTACCTGGCAAGAAGAATAATGAGAACAGATACGGCAACCACAAGCCCGACTATACCAATAAAGGTGGCCACTCCATTCAACCGCACCTACCACAAGTCACATATGTTATCATTTTTAATCTCCAATTCAATTTGGTTTGCCAACAAATATTGAGACTGTATTGTATGTTTCAAGAACTAACCTGTAATGGGGTTTCCTCACCATTATCTTCTGAGATGCTAGCCATAAGTAATCCCCATTCTGTGTTTATTCCAACACTGGTGACCTGAAAATAACAAGACAGCAATTAGGCAAAATGAGATGCTAATTGTATTTTCCTTTTTTATTTTATTTTTCTTTTTCTTACCAGCATAGTCCCATAGCCATCCGCAACCTTGCAACCCGACATTAAAAATGGTGATTTCTGATCCTTATGAACCTGCCGAACAGTAGAAAAATAAAGTTACTTTACCAAAAAGAATGATGCTAAAAATGCAACTTAACTTAAGCTGGAAATGCCAACCCATTTACTCTAGGAATGGGTTGATATGGGATATATTTTATTGTTAACTGGTAGAACCAAAAGTACTAGCTTAAACAAAAAGCAAATGGACTGAATGGGCCAAACGGGTAGAAAGTAACCCTAAGTCTTTTTTGAAGCATAAAACCTCCTAAACCATTTTATACACAGTATTATTAAATTATTATGATTAAAATAAACTAACTTTTGTAATTATATACACATATTATCGTGCATGAAATAAAAAACTATTTAGGAACAAAAAGTTGCGGGTCAAAATCCAACCCGCCTATTTTGCCACCTCTGAGCATAACAGATAATGAAACTTACAATTTTACTCTCTCCCGTCATACTTGACTCGTCAATAGCTAGAGAGTGACCAGATATTAAAACACCATCAGCAGGAACCTGGTTGACAACTGAATGTGAGGATGGTGAAGGAATATAAGAAATATATCAAAATAAGGTAAACATAATGTCATTCTGACCTGATCACCAATTTTTAAAGGTATTACATCACCAACAACAATCTCGAATATAGAAATCTCGATCCTTCTACCACCTCTTACAACCTCCAACTGAATATTCTGCTTCTCCTCATTAAGATTTTGAAACTGAAGTGATTGTTTATAATCACTTACGGCTGAAAGGCAAGAATTAACAATAAGATGCCATAAGATATGGAAACTGACAAACAAACTCACTCCCAAAATATTTTTTGAATAAACATTGGTTGATGGATGATAAACCAAAAAATAACAATTATTAGCATTTAACGATCTGAAGTACCTGTAACAACTATAACAATGATAACGGCCAAAAATATACTACCACCATCATACCATCCTTCTTTGATCCCCTGGAATACAAAGAAATGAAAAGATGAGAGATTGTTTTTTACTATAATGAAGAATAGAAAGCTCGACAGATGGCCAATCTTCATAGCTTTTTTATCTTCTTATCTGAAGTATGTCAATCTATCAAGAATGTATCATAATGGTATGTTTAATTCTGTATGATTTGTATGGGTTTGCATTGTTGTGTACTTGTGTATATATAATAAAGTTCACACAGTTGAACCATAATCATGAAATACTATATTAGTGTTCATTCCATAAAGAAGGGAGATACCCCTTCTTTTGACAGTCGCCTAAGATGTATATTTACTTAAAATTGTTAACAAGGCTGCCAAGACAGTTCTAACTTCTTCATCAATAATGGAAAGATAACATATGATGTTTATCTATCACTGCAATTTGGATTTGTTGAGAATCGCTTAATCGCGTCAATGAGGCTGGCATACTGCTTTGAATCTTGATATCCTCAACACATTCGAAAGAATATATTTTTTCCTCTCAACTTGAAGGGAATAATTTGTGTAGGTTTTCCTGTTTCTTATTTGATATATTTTGATCTCGTGACTTTTTCATCTTCTGCGGTAGCATGTTTCTTGATTAGAAGAACAGCGTTGCAATGATAATATTTATTATTATCGAATGGTCTTTTCTCTAAATGATTCAGAAGGTCAAAAAGAAAATCTATCTCCATTCAAACAATTATCAAATACACGTTTTTTACATCCAGTACGGATTTTAGACAAAGCCTCTCGATATTAAGCACTTATTCATGCTCCTTTATCAAGCAGAAGATTAAGATTAATATTTATTAATATTAATATTGCTCATATTAATAGTAATATAAATAATAATAGTAATAGTAATAGTAATAGTAATAGTAATAGTTAATAGTAATAGTAATAGATAATAGTAATAGTAATATGTAATAGTAATAGTAATAGTAATAATAATAGTAAATTACCAGGGTAATCCCCTTTACCCATAAAAAAGATTCTAAAAACAGATAATCACATATCACATCTGAAACAAACAAACATTACGAAATCTAAAAAATAATTCAAAATCCATACGATACATTAAAAAAAGTTTGCAGATAGAGATTCAAATTCAACCTTAGTATCAATCGAATAGCTCTTAGCCCCACTTACCGTGATAAAATAAATTTTAATAATATATTTTGTGAGATATTGAACCTTGCTAATTTCTCATGGTATAATGAATTTTGATGTCGTGTGTGACTATGACTTAATTTGATAGGCTTCATTACGTGTCAGTAGAAGAATATATACAAATAACAAATCTGCACATTCAATGATTTTACTATATGCAAAACTTATAAAAACATTTTCTAAGTAAAGAAAATAAAGAATACATGCGTTAATATATATAAAATTATATCTCTTACAAAATACAATCTAAAGATGATACCAGGTTCAACATGCCTCACTTAACACCATCATTTAAGAGGTAAAAAAACGGAGATATGAACCATTACATTCGCATTATGCTATAAAAATCTGAATTAATTTAAAAGATCAAATATACATGTTGCTACTTTTAGGGATTAGTCATCAAAAAAATACTATTTTAATATAAAAATTCAAATAAATAGCATATATCAAGTGTAAGTTAGCAATAGTATTATCCCTGTGACCGGTGCGAAGCAAAGGGTTAGAAAACCTTGTTTCTAATCATATGGGAATCGAAATACTCAATAAAATAATGCAGACATCTGATAAATTTCACTACGCCGTTTAGCTTATTGTGAATGACAGTAACTATTAGTTATCAGCTTTCTTTCACTTACCTCTGTCTTTATACCCAACGCCAAGGAAGCAGCTGCAGCCACCATCAAGATGATTAAAGTTGTATCTCGGCAGGCGTCAAGTACAAATCTCTGTAAGAAAACAACGCATAAATTTTAACTATAATACATCCAATCCTAAATAATGTCAAAAGTTGCTCATACAACAAAATCTAAGAATGAAGTATGCATACCCAGAAGCTTCTTCCCTTTTTACGTGGGTATGTGTTTGACCCATAAACATTTTTCCTCTCCCGAATGTTTGACTCATCATCATGAATTCCCTTATCAGGATTAGTCTTTAACTTTTCTGACAGTCCTTTGACCTGATACAAGTAATAGGGAGAAAAGCATGATCTCTCCTCAATGAATGTTAATGTATGTATTCATGCATGTATGTATATATGTATGCATAATGAACTTACCCCTCCATAATTTTGCAAAGTAGATAATTCATGATCTCTAGTCATTGCAGCAAGTTGATCCGGACTAATACTATAATCACCCGTAGAAATAGGAGATGGAGGTGCTCTCTCGGTTCCTGTTGGAATGCAAAAAAAAAAAAAAAAAAAAAATTAAAATTAAAATTAACGAATAAAAACAATGTACGTAATCGTTAAATCAATAAATCATACTATCTTTGAATGGAAGTAAGATGTAGGGTGAGCAAATGACCGAACGGACGGACCGACCGACGGACCGACGAGACCGACCGGACCGACCACATTCGGTCGGTCCTCGTCTAGGCTTTTTGGCTAATTCGGTCTTCGGTCCGGTCGGTCCGGTCCGGACCGACCAAAAACCGAAAAATTGCCAATCTTGCCTATTTGGACCGGACGACGAAGACCGGACCGACCGACCTTATTCGGTCTCGTCTCGGTCCCGTTTTTTCCTTAATTCGGTCTTCGGTCTTGCCGGTCAGGTCCGGTCCGGGAACGATGCTCACCCTTAGTAAGATGTAGATACGATGTCGCATTGCAATAACTTAACAAAAAAAAAAGTACCATTTGGCTGTGCTCCAGCCGCTTGGAAGAGGTAGGCTGCCTGAAAGAACAGCAATAATAGCTTGTCAATATGATCAAGTTTCATAAGATCAAGTACAGTAATTAAGTGAGTAGTAGAATTATTACTCGTATGACTTGGGCATGGGTCCTGATCTTGGCTATAATTTGCTTTTTCTCTTCCTCCTTTTTCAAATCTAAGGTGTATCGAAAACGACGTGATGCATTCAGCACAAGCGCCGCTTGCTGTACCAAAATTAATTTGTTACTTCACATAACTACGTTTAAACAATTGAAGAACGAAAACAGCGAATGTATCGAGATTTTGAGGTGTCATATGATCATTCAGACGCAAAATCAAGTATAATATATTAACTTAACTATATATGTCACTCATGTCAACTCCTCAACATGATATGTCACCACAAACCATATTAAGTATGCAAACATAACCTACCTTCTCAGTCCAACCAAAATTGGTAAAAAAAAAGAAAGTATTTTCATTATGACGTGTAACCGCACTGCTAAAGGAACATACCCTAAGATATTTTTTAGACAGTATTCTCCCTCAAACCCGAAAAAGGTGTCACACTTACTTAAAAAATAGATTTATACAAGTTTTTGACTGGTGATCATATACATAAATATTCCCTTGATAGGGCAACATTATAAACAAGTGTGAACAACAACCCATATCACCAATTTCTTGGAACAGTTGATAGTGGGTACATATGTATGTTTCCAGTTACCACATTGCTCTTTCCAATACAAGCCAAAGTAAATTTGTATTTGTCTGGAAATGAATGTGGTAGAAAATAACATTATCATTGTATTGCAAATGTACAAGAAACAATGATCGTGACACCAAATACAACAATACATTGAATATAACAAAATCCATTAAGTAGCTTATTAAGCTTCTATCCATTAAGACATCAATAACAATCAAGAAAACACAATTAAAGGCCCAATTTCAAAACTAACCAAAAGAACCCTAGGAAACGTCAAAATTTCTATAAGACCAAGATCTACTTACAATAGCATTCATATCCACATTAATAACTATCACCGTTAAACTAACATAATATTCATCAAATCAAAACACGAAAAACAAAGGTGATTCAATCGATAAGACAAACCAACAATAATGCAACAAAAAATAACACGTAAGAAATATTTAATCAATAACACGTAAGCCAATGTTCAAATTTACAGCTTAAAAAAAGATGATTATGATATCAAAAACAGGAACACATCAAATATAACCAAACTCTGTAAACTAGCTTTCCTTTTTCCGAATGATTGCATAATCACAGTTGTACTAGCTTTTAACCATTAAAACATCAACATTCTTCACAAAACAGAATGCACATGCCCAATTTCCAAAACTAACCGATAAAAGCCTAGTAAACATAATCAAATATACATATTATTATACCAAAATGCACTTACATAATTCAACAACGTCATTCATATCCACGTTGAGTATCATAATATACCATATACAGTATCACTGTATCAATACATCTACATTACATTAAACTAGCACAATCTTCATTAAATCAAAGCACGAAAGCATAATTGTAATGGACCTTATAAAGATAAAAGTGTCGCAAGGTAACAGAAGATAACATTAGCTAACATCATTGTATTCCAGATGTACAAAGAGATGATGATCATAAAATTAACTACAGCAACATAGTAAGTAAAACCAAACTCCATTTTACTATCTTCTTAACCTTCATTTCCGAATGATTATATACTCATGGCTATACTAACTTTTATCCATTAGAACATCAACGTCCATTAACAGAACACAATGTATTATGTATATGCCCAAATTCCAAGATTATACACATATTCGACCAAAATCCCCACATTGATAAGCATCACAATGTACCATATACTGTTACTACATCATTACATTTACATTACACTAAACTAACTGAATCCTTGTAAACTCGAAACACGAATACACAATGTAATTGAGCAAACTTATAGTTTCCTTCTATATTCAATAAGCATCACAATATACCATATATCATTATTACATCTACATTACTCTAAAGTAACCTAAAATTCACAAAGCCAAAACACGAAAACAAAATGTAATTCAATCAATAATTCAATAACACAATGTAATTAAACAGAATTCTACTATTGGATAACATTCATATCCACATTGAGTAGCACCTCATCAATATACCATATAAACATATACAATATCACTATTTCAGTAAATCTACATTACATTAAACTAACATAATACTCCGCATCACTAAACCGTAACACGTATAGACAACGTAATTGAGCAAACATATAATTATTTATAGGTTCCTTCTATATTCAACAAGTATAACTACATCTACAATACACTAAACAAACACAATATTCACAAAACCAAAATACAAAACCACAATGTAATTGAAACATTCACAACGTTCATCTAAATTTACATTACACTAAACAAACACAACATTAACTAAATCTACATTACACGAAAGTGCAAATGTAATTCAATCAACACCACAAAGTTATCAACATTTCATATAAAATTCACTAACAAGTATCACAGCATACCACATACTGTCACCACATCTACATTACGGTAAACAAACACAATCTCACAAAACCTAACACGAAAAACACAATGTAATTCAATCAACACGACAAACTTTTCAGCATTTATTTAGACTAACATAAAACTCACTACTAAGCATCATGATATACCAGACGCTATGAGATCAACATTACACTTAACAAACATAATATTCGTAAACCCCGTGGATTTAGTCGGCCAAAAGGTCGAAAACCATGGTTGAGCAAAAAACATAATATTCACAAAACCAAACCACGAAAAACACAATGTAATTCAATCAGCACCACAAACTTATCAACATTTCCTTAAACTAACATAAAATTCATTAATAAGCATCAATGCACCACATACCGTCACTACATCTACATTACACTAAACAAACACAATATTCACAAAACCGAACAACTACGCACGTAACTCAATCAACAACACAAACTTATCAACATTTCATATAAAATTCACTGATAAGCATCACAACATACCGCGTTCCTGTCACTACATCACTAAATCCAGATTACGCTTAAACAAACACAATATTCACAAAACCTAAACACGAAAAACGCAACGTCATTCAATCAGCACCTCAAACTTATCAACAATTCATATAAAACTCATTAATAAGCACCGTGTACTGTCACTACATGTCAACATACCACCGTGTACTGTCACTACATCTCTACATCTACATTACGTTAAACAAACACAATATTCACAAACCTAAACACAAAAAACACAACGTCATTCAATCAACACCACAAGCTTATCAACGTTTCATATAAAATTCATTTCAATGCATCAAAATATACCGCGTAATGTCACTACATCTACATTAAACTAAACAAACACAATATTCACAAAATCGAACTACAAAAGCGCATGTAATTCAATCCACACCACAAACTTGTCAACATTGCATATAAAACTCATTAATAAACATCAGAACATGTCAAGTTGTCAACATATCACCGCGTAATGTCACTACATCTACATTATTCACAAACCTAAACACGAAAAATGCTACGTCATTCAATCAACACCACAAACTTATCAACATTTCACATAAAATTCACTAATAAGCATCACAGCATACCGCACGCTGTCACTCCATCTACATTACGCTAAACTAACATTATAACGCAGCGAAATTCAATCAACACCACAAACATTTATTAATAAGCATCATACAGTTACATTACACTAAACAAACACGATAAAAAGCAACGAGAGCTAAAACAGTAAATAATTACCCTCCATCTTTTAAGGCGGTCAACCGACGTATTCTTCGTCCTGACAATATGAAACGGATCGTTAACCGAATCATAATCCTCCTCTAAATCGCCTCCACCGGACGATTCGACATCGTTCTTATGTCTCCGGTACGGCGAACCACCGCCACCGCCGCTAACACCGTTACTCATCACTGTAAATATATCACCACAAACTAATTATCACAACTGTCGCAGGAAAGATGACACCGTCTCAATCAGTTATATCTGGATCACACACACACTCACTGTGTGTAAATTAATAACAGAATAACAGAATCTGTTCAGTTCATTCATTTTATTGAACCTAGGGTTTCGAGTATTATTTATAAAAAAATTTATTTAAAAAATGATAATCCGACCGACCAAAAGATGTAAATAACTAATATCGAGATATTGATAACAGTAAAATAAAGTGAAAATTACGGTTAAAAAAAATGAATTTAAAGGACCTGTTGGTTGGTTGGTTGAGATGTGAGAGGGGAGAAAAAATGAGGAAGTTGCGGTAGTTGTGATTTTTGGGGTTTTGTGAGAAATTGTTGGGAAAGGAGGAATTGTGCTATTTGAGTGTGAAGGCAGCAGGTTCCAGGAAATTTCCTAGCTAGAATTAGTGAGTACTACAAATGTGAAGGCACTATGTGTGATTAATTAAAATAATCATTATTTGAATTTTGTGTTTGTTTTATTTAAAGTCTATGTGTGAGACTTTATTATTTGGGAGAATCTTGTACGGGATGTTTGGAATTTAAAAAGTTTGTATCATTATTTAAGTTTTTAGAATTCAGATTTTTTTTTAATACTTGGTGTAACTCTTACTCATCAAAACTCAATCATTTACGAGTTATATTATATTATCCGGTGTTGCTAAAAGAGGCCTACAAAACGATTAATCATCACCTAGGCACTATTAGGTCATCAATCTTTCTGATTTATGTAAATTAGTTAAACAAATCGGTCAATTGTGGTTAAACTTGCCGGAAAACTAGCAAAACTTACCGGAAATACCAAAAACTCGCCGTAAACTAGTTTTAGTCACTTATAGTCGTTGTTTATATATATTACAAGATTTTTTTTTAATCTTATCGAGAATACCTAAAACTCGCCGGAAACACCCAAAACTTGCCAAAATGTCAATCCGATCAATCCGATTAATCCCGCCTAAACCAATTACAAGCTACAAGGGGGTCGACCGCCCAACTACCGATTCACGATTTTTGCAACCTTGATATTATCTTATCTATTTCACTTGATCATTATCCGCGCGTATGTAACCCTCACTCACTATTTAGGTTTGCCGGATATTTATCTGAATGAAGGAATTTTGTTGTTTGTTAATAGTTATAATTCGGATATCAATCTGAATCGTGTGATCACTTTAAAATTGAAGTATTCTGACCTTATACACATCGGTTTTATGAAAACTTTAATTGCATAAGACAGATTATCAATTGAAATATAAGTCACAAGAATTTAATCAACAAACATTGGAGTATACTCCGTATTTGATTATTCTGACAATGAGATAAAAAAATGTGGCTATAACCATGAACAAATTCAGTTCTTTACCAAACATTGTGATGGTTGGTAAATGGCAGAAAAGGTCATGTCGGTTGGATTTGGCGGATAAAACCATTAGTAACGACAAACGAATATAGTAAAATCGTTTAGGTTATGGGTGTTGCCCAATCTTGATTTTACCTTCTAACCCTCTTTATTGACCAAAGTCTGAAAATGGTAGGCTAAAAATAATACGTGAAATACCCAATTGCTCTTCCAATCCTTATTTTTGTCCCCCCCCCCCCCCCCCCCCACTCCCACACACAACACACATCCCCACTCCTTTTTTTTTTTTTTTTTGGTTGGGTGCAAGAGCCCAACCTTTTGTAGGAGAAAAAAATTACCATATGCATATTGGGTTACCATATCTAGTAGGGGTATTAATGTAATTTTCATATAATTAAATTTGGTATTCATAATTTTAAGACATGTGAATAAGAAAAGAAATGTTGGTTCTAGACTTTTTTTCTTGTTTAGGTAATTTCACATGTTAATCAATCTAGTAGGGGTATGAATGTAATTTTCATATAATTAAATTTTGTATTCATAACTTTAAGACATGTGAATAACAAAAGAAATGTTGATTCTAAACTTTTTTTTCTTGTTTAGCTAATTTCACATGTTAATCAATCCAGAAAAAGTACTCATAAGAACACCCGGTGTGGCAAATGTTATGGCTCGCTGTGCCTATGTGGGGCACCACATCAGCTTGCCATGGCTCCTCTTCTACTTCGTCGTGCAGACGGCGAGGTAAGTTTTATATTTTTTTTTTAATTATTTATTTATAATGGTTTGTGTGTGTGAATAAGTGTGTATTGGGGCTCCGAATGATTAAGTTGTGGTATGTTATGAGAAGGGGGTTGTAAAGGGAGGTATGTCATGATAACGTGGCACCCCGTGAGACCTGAATAAGTAATTTACCTTTGCCATGATACCTAGTGGTCTAATAATCGAATACATAAGAATCGAAAAGTAAGAAGATAGTTAACATGTGTCACAACTAAAATATAGATTTCTTTATAGAAAAATTATTAATAATAAAGAATCAATGGTTCTTAAACATCAACCTAAAGTTAAGACATTTGAAACATATTAAATACAGTAAAAGTTCTATTGGAAACTTGGAAAGGCACTTTGTATATAAAGTTTTACAATGATGTGCTATCATATAATTCCAAAGCAAAAGTCAAAATAGTTACACAAAAAGTCAATAAATTAGTATGTATATAAGACATTCAAATACAGCTTGTACAGCCATGTAGCGGGCTACCTTCTTGTTCGTTATGGTGTTCAATCCATTTGTCAATCTGAAAATATCTTGTGCTTAATATAATACTAGAGGGTACCCACGCGTTGCGGCGACGGGTACTAAAATAATATTTTCCGGTGAATCATGTATTTTAGTTTATTATGTTCTTTTTAATAATAAATTTACGAATATCAAGAATTTCATGTGACGTATTTCAACTCCTTAACTAAGGAATTTATGTCGTCTTTTTGGGTCTTTTTTAAAGTCATTCGTATAACATGAGCCCGTTGCCCGTTCGGGCTTGAGCCCATTTGGCCCGTTGACTGTTCGTGCTTAATATTCGTTAACGTGTTTTATTATTTGTATTAGTAACATTTAATACAGGAATTGTGTTTAAGTTGATTGTACAATATGCATAATAATTTGTATTTCTTATGTAAGGGGTGTTTTAATAACTACATTAATTGTATTTATTGACCAATTAATTAATTAACTACATTAAATATCTTGACCAAATTAATAGTGCTTTGTATTTTATACATTAAGCTTTAAGACTTGTAAGTCTTAAAATTAAGATTGATGAGAAAGTTCATTAATAGTGCTTTATGTATTGTACAATAAGCATTATATCTTGTAAGTCTTAATTTTAAGATCAAGAGGAGAGAGATTCATCCATGCATTATATGTAGTATAAATTAGGGTAAAGATATTCTATGTTTTATTTTTCTAAAGGGTTAAAAATTATTTTGGGGCTACATTCGTTTAGTATGAAAAAGTGAAAACCACTCTGTGTTTTGAATTAATATTCTTTTTTTAGCAAAATGAGTTTGGTCTAATTTGGCATGTCTCATACTTTATTGAAGTTCCAAATAAAACTTTACCTTTTTACTCAAACAAGCACTAAAAACTCCGTTTTTTGGTTGTAAATTTGTTAAAAAACCTGTTTAGAAATGGTCACTATCACCTTCTCGCTTCTGCTTTTTTAAATACAAGTTTTTATAAATCCCTTAACCTTACAACACTTTTTTTGTTCATATAAGTTCAACCGGGTTTAGTACTTTTTTTTATTTCATTTTTGATTTTTTTGTTGGGTATGTGACAAGCATTGGCCGTCGACAAAAAATAAGTTATAAAACATTGACTAGAACTACTACGTTTTTTGGTTGTACATTTGTCAATAATATTTTATAGGGTAAATTGTAAATTTCGTCCTTAATGTTTTCCGAAAACGTAAGGAATGCCCCGAGAAGAAATTTGTTGCAAAACAGCCATTAATGTTTACGTTTTTTTGCAAAAAAGCTACCGAACTTCAAATTTGCCACTGAAGTTTACGTTTTTTGCAAAATAGACACCTGAGAGATAACGAGTGTTAGTGCTCCCGTTAGTAAAGGTAAAGGTAAAGATAACGGGAGCACTAACACTCGTTATCTCTCAGGTGTCTATTTTGCAAAAAACGTAAACTTCAGTGGCAAATTTGAAGTTCGGTGGCTGTTTTGAAAAAACGTAAACATTAGTGGTTGTTTTGCAACAAATTTCTTCTTAAGGTATTTCTTGCGTTTTCAGGAACCAGAGGGACGAAATTTGCAATTTACCCTATTTTATAAGTTTAACTATTAATTAAACATTTTGATCATAGCTAGCATAGCATCCGGCCATCCGCAGAAAGCGAGGAGAGCAAATAAAATATAACAATTTTTTTTTTATTTTATTATTATTATTTTTTTTTTTGGATATAGTGATGGATGGCGGTTTCCACTAGGGGTGAGCGTGATGCGGGTTTTGGTAAAAACTGAACCACATCCACAATTTTGGATTTTAAAATGTAAGAATCCGCAACCGCGCGGTTTTGCGGTTTTTGTGGTTTTCGGTTTTTAAAGTTTTTTTTTTCTCAAATTATATTTTTTGTATATGTTTATTATAGAATAAATATATTATAAGGTTACATGATGGGTTGAAACATATATACAAAATATTGTATATTAGTATGAAATTATAAATATATACAATAGTGAGAGTTAAATGAGGTGAAGAGTTTTAAAAACTTCAATGATAAATTGATAGAAAAATAAAATTATATGACCTAAAAACACAGACAATAATTAACCTATAAAATGAGTTTGCAATAACTAATTATGAAAGTATAAACAAAATCATTTTATCATACAAAAATGATGTAATTTAGTTGCTTTATTTAGATATATATATATAATATAATATATATATATATATATATATATATATATATATATTATATATATATATATATATATATATAATTGAATATGACTTTGCAGTGCAGTGCGGTTTTTTCGGTGGAAACCGAAACCGCACCGCAAAATGCGTTTTTTTTTTTTTTTTTTTTCTTCAGAAACCGCACCGTGGTTTTTGATGTTGTTTCTGTTTTTGCGGTGTGGGTTTTGCCCCTTTTTTGCGGTTTACGGTTTGCGGTGCGGTTCCTGCTCACCCCTAGTTTCCACCGTTGACAACGATTACCGTCGTTGCTATAAAAGATTGGGATAAGTGGTCGTGTAAGAAAAGGGAAAATGCAACATGTCACATTTTTATTGGATGGGGAAAAGTGACAGATTATTTTACAGTATACATTAAAGGCGTATGTGCGATACATGAGCCAATAACAAATTGAATATCATCATTGCTTTTGATATTAATTTTACTTCTCATTTGGATGAGTAAAAGTAACAACTTTCTTATCACCATTCTCATTTTAATTTTACTTCTCATTTGATCCAAACTATTGATATTTGTATTGTTTAGAGTAATATATGTTGCATCTTGATTAAGTAAATGTAGGATAACAATTATAAATTTGAAGAGTTCTCTTAAATACCTTTTTCTGTAATATATCAACATAGTATCCACGGAAATGGTTGTCTTTTTAATGGTTTTTGGCTATGGTCATAATGATGGTGAGAGTATGAAAAAATCGTGGGGTTTGTGTGTTTGTAGGAGAATGATAATGTTGTGTAATTTTTTTATATGGTGAGTGAACTGATGTTGTGTAGACTAGATTTGAAATTTGATCTATAAGGATTAGGGGTTGTTTGGTTAGGGGATAGGAGGTGGGGAATGGGAATATAATGATTGATGATGCTTGGTAAGTATAGGGGAATATAATGATACCCAGTACTGGGTAATCAACCATTATAGAGTAAATTGGGGGGTAAGGTAATGATTACCCATCATCACCCATTCCTTTGCATTCCCTTACTCTATCTCCAACGGTTGGAGTTTTGTGGTTCAAACCAAGATGCTTGGTTTGTAACCATTGGAGGTCCTTGTTCAAACCAAGTTGGTTTGAAAATTCAAACCACCAAAAACCAAATAAAGTGGGCCCCATTTATTTTCACTCTCACACAAATATTTATATACCTATATTTTATATTATAAATATATTAAAATAATGGGGTTTGAGAAGGATATTGTTGGAGTAAAAAATGAGGTTTTTAAGAAATCTGATGTGACAGTGACGTGGCTAGGTTTTTTATGGTTTTTGGTGGTTTTTGTTGTTTGCCTTTGGAGATTCCCTTACTCTTTCTCTTTTTCATTGCATTCCCCTGTAATGAACCAAGCGGGCCCTAAGATCTATTGAGGATTTGAGGTTAATAACTAAAATGTGTCATAATAATAACATATTTTTCGTTATGTCAATTTGCAAATAAGTTCTGAAATGTATAGTGTTATAAGAGCGTTATAATCTTCTCAACTCAAAAGTTCACTTTTCTACTTTCACTTATAAGCAAATATTGTTTTAGTCCTTAAATTTGTAAAAATTGTGATTCTTACTAATATTGGTTTAAACACGCCGTAACGATTAACCGAATAAAAGTTTATTTTCACATGAATATAGATAGTCAAAAATTTAGAAAAACTTATTTCACAACTTTTTCATGCACCAACATACCCGATCTTGTGGAATTGTTTTAGATTTTTTCGCGAACTTTTTGAAGGAAAAAAAAAATCTTTTTACTTAGTGTACGGATATTTGTCTTTTTATTTGATCTTTATCATATATATATATATATATATATATATATATATATATATATATATATATATATATATATATATATATATATATATAATAAAAAAAATAAATCTCTCTTATCTGTATAACTCGATTTATAGATTCCTGAGACTCACAAAAAAGCTCTCATTTTATTTATACTACACTTAAAATAATAAAACAAAACAAAACAAATCTTATAACACTCGCCATTTCTGTAACGGATGAGTCTAATACAAATGGTGGCGCCCTATAACTTGTTACACGGATGTTTTAATAGGCACCAAGTTTACCTAAAACGGGTCTTATAACCCATAACATGAAGCACTAAGGTCATGTTTCTTTTTTGCTGTTAGTGGAAGGAAGGTAGGTCCACTTATTTAATATGATTTGTTTTGTACTTGAGGCCCACTTCATTCTTTGTTTGTCTGAGGCATAGAGCAATCTAAGGATGCTCTCCCAATTCAGACGAATTAACAGCTTTGGCCCACGTAGGACCACTGAATCTTAATAACGAAAGAAAAGAAACAGCGCACTAAGGGTCGTTGGTAACTAGTTAGCCAACCAACGTTCAATTCTTGCTATGACAAGCATTTTTAACAAGTTTTCTAATTTCATTTCTTCACCATACAATTTACAGTATTATTTTTGTTTCTCTGTTTCTTTTTTCTTAAATCACGTTATTCAAGACTTGCTGTAAAACACAATTAAAAACTATGATACTTCATTTTCTAAGTTATTATTATAGTTGGTAACGTTATTCATGATATTCTCATGTGACATTCAATGTTGCATTAAAACACATTCCATGTTTTCATGTGGGTATAATTGCATGAATCCTCACATATTTGTTGTGATTAGTTGACTATACACATGCAAAACATAATTGGTCATGATATGTTACGTAGCATAACTTTTATTTTTGCATTTTTATTTTTTACTAGATACTAACCACCGAAAAACGTCCAAGCTTATAAGGTATATCATATACCTATGAGGTTCATGATTCACCTCGACATTCAATTATTTCATGTAGAATTAACGTAGAAAACGAGATATATACGGATATACCAACCCTAGTGTTATTAAACGTACGTGCTTTTGATTTAAACGCACACAACATATTAACACACTACAAGAATTAGACCTTTTAACCACAACACAGAGTTGTGGCTAAAAATTCGTCGCTAGCGACGACTCTAATAGATCTTAGCCACGAAAAGTCAAACTTTGTTAGCCATGATCGTCGGGGCTAAAACTTTTAGCTAAATAAGAATTTAAAATGGTTATTAAAATAATATTATTACTTTTGACCAAAAATTTGCGTTAAGAGTCAAAGTCAAATTTTGGAAAGGCTTTAGCTACGACTTTGTCGTCGCTAAAAGTTATTGGCAAAGTTAAAGTCTGAAAAACACCTATTTTGTCGTTTGTGGACTTTTAGCCACGAATTTTGCCGTGGCTAAAAGTTCGACTTTTGTGGTGGTTAAAATTCTAGTGGCTAAAAGCTACTATTCTCGTTGTATTGCTCTTGTTATTCGGCCAAAAGACCCAAAAGCAAATCACCTTAATTAGTTTCATAATTGATAATGTACACGACTTAAATTACAGTTAATATAGGTAACTAGTTAACTACCAAAACAAATACTTGTATAGCAATAAGGTGTTCGGAAATATAAATGAAATGTCGACGTGATGTCAATATAGATCACAAATTCTCTAAATATCAAATGGGCAAGTTTTGTTCATTCATTTTTTTCATCAAAAAATAAACATGTTTAACATTTTGTTTTAAAAATAAAATATCTTGCAAATGGTAAATCGTTAAGCGACAAAAATTACACCATAGTGACGAGATTTTTTTTATCTTTCAGTAAACGGACACTTCAAATATACTTTCGACGAACTTCTTTTCTAGTGTTGAAATTTTCGTCCTGAAAAACTACATGTGATTTCACAAATCACATGTGTTTTCACATATCACATGTGATTTTTAAAATAACAAATAAACTGTGATTTTACAAATAATATGTGATTTTTCAGAGCGAAAATTTCAACACTACAAAAAAACTCGAAAAAAAGTTTGTTGAAAGTTTATAAATGTGACCCTCTATAGAAAGATAAATTTAACTCTCATTGCGATGACATGATTAATTTCGCGTAACGATGATTTGTAAAATATTTAATTGTTAATAGGGGGATGAATGTGAGTTTTTTAATTTGAGAAAAATATAAATTATTAAAATTTGTTTATATAATCTTTAGAGAATTTGTGACTTACATTCAACTTTGTTCATCCAATGTGACATACCTAATCCAGTAATCCGAACCTTTGCCATCGAATGTGACATACCGAATCCAGTAATCCGAACCTTTGACTCTTTGAGATTTGATTTTGCGTTGAGGCCATCCACCATTTATATAGCAAGAATAAACATTCTTTTTACAGCATTAAAATAGTTGCTTTATTTACGCGCTTTAGACACATATGATCCACAAGAACTGTGTCAATCCCTTGAACGAAAAGCTAAATGGAATCAATGTGATTCATACATTTAGAAGAATCTAAAGGGTTACACTCGCAAGAAAAATCATCAAAGAATGAAATATTCGAGGCATTAGCACTATTCCTAATCGAGCAACGTATTAAAGAATCTCATGTTTTTTCTTACACGATACAATACTTATTCAAATCTGGCAACGTATTAAGGAATCACGCTGTTTTTCTTACGCGTTACATGCAATTACAACTATGAAAAAAGATCGAATAAGATACTCGAAATTATTCTTTTATCCAAAGAGCTAGTTTTATTCTTCTTATAAACAAAGATAACTTGGATTAGAAGTAAAGTTACAAATTTGAAAAAGATGGTATCCATTTGTCAACATTTTCTTGGAAAAACATCACCCTTTCACGTCGTTTTCCTTCAAATCGGTTTTTTATATTTTTTAAAAAGTATTCCCTTCTTTCGAAAATAAATGTTCACTTTGACTTTTCAGAGTAAAACTGATTTAACTTTGTCCTTAATTTTTTTTTTTTTTTTATTTTTTTTTTTTTTTTTTTTTTGTTTTATATAATACTTGATGAAAAATTATACCATTAAAAATATACTTAAAACCCAATTCATTCATATATTTTGCATGAAATATTATATAACACTAGGGGTGGCAATTCTCGATACGACAAGATAAACGACACGAACCCGACACGAAGTTAAACAGGTTTGGGTTGAGGATAAACAGGTTTGGGTAAAAAATAAGTCAACCCGTCTAACTCGTTTATTAAATGGGTCGTGTTTGGTTCGAGTAATTATTAAACAGGTCAATCCGTGAACCCGTTTAAGTATATATAAGACTTTAAAAATAAAATATATTACCTAGTTTTTATGTTAGATGTGGATTAAATGTATTTTGTTATGTACTTAATATGAGTAAACTACGATTATACCTCAGATATCATTGAAATTGACATCAGAAAATTGTCTTATGGTTATTTTTATGTTATTTTTATCATATTTTAGATCTTTATATCATTTTTGCATTTAAACTAGTTAAATCAACAAACCATCAACCTTATTCACTGCTTGACCTATTAACTTAAATGGGTAAAACGGGTCACAAACAGGTTACACGTGTTATGCATGTCTGGGTTAGGGTTGAGTTTCTTGACACGATTAATAAATAGGTCGTGTTTGGGTAGAGGTTATACTAATCCGTCAACACGAGAACCCAAATAGGTTAACACGAACACGACTCGATTGCCACCCCTATATAACACCCACGAAAATAGTTAAGGTCAAAGTTGAACCAGAGTAGTCAAACTGGATATTTATTTTGGGACGAATGTAATAATTGTTTAACTCTTGATTATTAGTTAAATAAATATTAGAAATAAATCAAAATGGTAAGGGCAGGCGGAGTCATGAAGCCCAAATATTCAACCCTCCCAAATTCCACCAATCACATCTCTCCAACTCATTTTACCCTTCCTACCCTCTCAACCTACCCTCCCAACTTAATTCTTAGACATTCATCATTTTTTCAACCCTCCCAATTAAAACACTACATAACACATATAATTACAAATATAAAAAAAAGAAATAGAGCAACCAGCGCTGGTTGCACAGCCAGTGATTTTCAACCCTCCGAGCAACCTTTGGGTCGGCAACGGTGTTTCCCCAGAGGGTTCATCCAACCCTTGTGCAGCCCGTTGTCCACTCCGTGTGCTCTAACGAGAGTAAACTAGTATTATTTACAATAATCACACGCTAGACGCTACATTTGCAATAGTTATTTATTGTAAGGTTCAAGTGAGGTTTACAAAATGAGAATTGATTTGAACATATGTGATTTTTGATTAATACACCGCTGCACACTTATAGTATTTTTCTATGATTTGTGCAAATCAAAATAATCACTAACAAAATAGATGATACAGTTAGGCAATTAGCTAGTTTTTTATAATGCATGTATATGCATTTTTTAAACTTAAAATATATAAAAATTGAATAATGTTGATTACTTATAATACTTTTAAACTTAAATGTTTAAATGACGTAATGTTAGTGGGTTGCTATATTTTAAATATTATTTGATCTTTAAACTTTTATAATTTTTTTTAATCCATTGAACTTTTTTTCTCTTCGTAATAGACTACAAATATAAAACCGTTAAGTTTTACTCAAGTTTAAACTAGATCACGATTTCTCAAGTGCAAATAGTTTTGTATACAACATGCCTTATTTTGACGGGTATTCGTCTGTATGTTAAACATACATCAAAATCCAAGTAAGTAGTGCTGCGGAAGTCTCAATAACGTTATCGTGATGCCACTCTTAGACGCACTCTTATCGTACCAATAACAACAATCAATGAAAAAACCACTCCTTAACAATAATACTCACTCAGTAAAAATGAATAGTGCTCGTGGGTGAAACCACGAAGGAATGAATGACGCATGGCGCTATTGTTGAAGAGATTTTTGGCAATGAGTGTTCAATAGTAGTGCACCGTCCATTGTATATGAGATCTTCTTGTAAAGGGACGCGTTAGGTGTTTAAAATTTAAATGCAACGTGTGCCGACTTTCTATAGTCTCATGATCATATTGAAGGATTTGTTGATTTTTTTTTTTTTTTTTATTGTTTGTTAGAGCATTAAATATTTCAAAGTTTTTTTTTTTTTTTTTTTTTTTTTTTTTTTTAACGGCGTATTATTTAATAAAAATAAAACTAGCAAGGAGCTAGAAGCACAAAGAAGTTTTTAACCAATCAGGTCAACTACTAAACAAATGATTTCTAAAGTTAAGCAAAGAAAAAGAATATAAACGGATATTATAAAAAATGTCACATTTTCTCGTGAAAAGAATTAAATGTGACGCCATTGCGATACCGCCATAACCACTATTAAGAAGAAGCAATAATGACGTACATACGTTAAATCTTCTCTTTAGAAACGGGCCACGAACTCAACCAATCGATCAAGGGCTGTTTATTAAACCCTCGTTAAATAACTATAAAATTACTTCATTGTTGTATGAGCTCAAAAGTTTTTGTTAAAAAAAAGAAAATAAAAAAAACTCAAAATTTTATTATTTTTAGTTGACTTAAATAGTTAAATACTTAAATCTAATAGATCACACGTTGGTTCATACAACGAGCTTCTAACATTAGCCCAGGAAAACACATATTTACTGGGCTTGTACTTTGCATATTGCTCTTTATTTCTTATTTTCTTTAGCATCCAGTAGTCTTCAGATTTCAGAAGTTCAAAGTTCAAAGTTCAAATGTATTTTTTTAGCAGTAGTCTTTAGATATTTAAAATAAAAATTTATCAAAAACATTGAAAAAGGTTAATGAACCAGAGTGACCTTACTAATATTTCGTAAATAGTTGATAATACTTATAACTCTGGATACTTTTTATTCGAGAAAAAGAATATAATTTTGGTTTGGCATATGCAAATTAAGAGACTGGTATTTAGACAAATTTGATCTAACTAAGTCATGAGATGCACCTTTAATTCTTTATTATCATATATTATTATACTGTTTGATTACGACATTATTTACGTGCTTATGTTTTATTTTCGATGTTACGACATTTAGATTGCGTATATCGATATAGATATATGCATATATAAATACCGACCATGAAGGTAGTCGTGGAGAACACTAAAAGATTTGTCAACTGGTGAAATCGGATATAATGGGATAAGAATATGATCCTATCATGCCTAGACGTGGATATATGAACTTTTAAACTAAAGTTTGCATACGACACACAATAGAAATTTCCAAGTAATTTCCATGAAATTCTTTAATTCATTGATTATGACTTAACACTATCACGTTGCATCATGATATTGACATAGATTTACGTGCAAGGCAAG